>JAFBJU010000095.1:0-247871 GCA_016785305.1 Colistium nudipinnis
CTCAAAAACTAGCACCTATACACTTTTTTCAATTTATATTTGCACCTTCCCTATTTTCAAGCCCTGCCGATGCTGCTGTGCGAGTTTGGTGTGTTTCCGACATGTTTGAAAATTTCGATTTTTTTGGGGCCGAAGGTAAGGCTATAGTAAGGTGTTTTTTTTTCAAATTTTGGGAGAGAAAAAAGTCCCCAAAACCTAGCACATTTACACTTTTTTCACACCTACCCTAATTTAAAGCCTGTCGATGCTGCTGTGGGAGTTTGGAGTGTTTCCGACATGTTTGAAAATGTTGAATTTCATGGGCTGAAGGTAAGGCTATAGTAAGGCGTTTTTTTTTTTAAAATTTTGGGAGAGAAAAAAGTCTCCAAAAACTAAGAAGTTTACACTTTTTTCAATTTATTTACGCACCTACCCTATTTTTAAGCCCTGTTGATGCTGCTGTGCGAGTTTTGAGTGTTTTCGACATGTTTGAAAATTTGGAATTTTTGGCCCGAAGGTAAGGCTATAATAAGGCGTTTTTTTCAAAATTGTGGACGTCAAAAAGTCCCCAAAAACTGGCACGTTTACACTTTTTTCACTTCATTTTCGCACCTACCCTATCTTTAAGCCCTGCTGATGCTGCTGTGCGAGTTTGGAGTGTTTCCGACATGTTTGAAAATTTTGAATTTCATGGGCCAAAGGTAAGGCTATAGTAAGGCGTTTTTTTTCAAATTTTGGGAGAAAAAAGACTCCAAAAACTAGGAGGTTTAAACTTTTTTCACTTTATTTTTTCGCACCTACCCCATTTTTAAGCCCTGCCGATGCTGCTGTGCGAGTTTGGAGTGTTTCCGACATGTTTGAAAATGTTGAATTTCATGGGCAGAAGGTAAGGCTATAGTAAGGCGTTTTTTTTTCAAATTTTAGGAGAGAAAAGTATCTAAAAAGAAGGAAGTTTACACTTTTTTCACTTTATTTTCGCACCTATCGCATTTTTAAGCCCTGCTGATGCTGCTGTGCGAGTTTGGAGTGTATCCGACATGTTTGAAAATTTTGATTTTTTGGGGCCGAAGGTAAGGTAATATCTAGTAAAGCGTTTTTTTTTTCAAATTTTGGGAGAGAAAAGTCTCCAAAAACTAGGAAGTTTACACTTTTTTCACTTTATTTTCGCACCTATCCCATTTTTAAGCCCTGCTGATGCTGCTATGCGAATTTGGAGTGTATCCGACATGTTTGAAAATTTTGACTTTTTGGGCGACATAAGGCCTTTTTTTTGTACATTTTTTTAATTATTGACGAAATGTTATACCATGAATTTTTCACATTTTGGAGGACATACTACAGTGACCTTTTTCAATTTTTTGTACGACAAACTATGATGACACGCACGAAGGCACGCACACACTTCAGGAACTCCAGGTGCATGTGCAGCTATCTCCGAAAACGACGCCCGGAAGCACCCAACTCACAGGATATCCCTGTGACCAACTGTAGATCAAAAACTAAAGCAATTTTCACATCCAAAAATAACAAACATTACGCCTAACAAGAATTCAGATCAACAAGGAATAATACACGTCAAAAAGACTTACACTTTCACTCGGGGATGTGAGCTTTGGCGCAGGTCCAACTTCTCCCACAAACGCACACATGAAGAGCTCGATCCGGCCCGGCGCTGATCGTCCGCTGTCCGCTTCACAGAGGGATGGCCGGGTCCGCACTCCTAACCACCGCTGGCCCTGATCCCGCTGCTCTCGGCTTCTCTGGAACAACCCGCAACCCGGCTACCCGTCCTGGCCAACGCCACACCTAGCCGCCATGCTGCTTTCCTCCGACAGCCACAGGTGCAGCCACTCGCTCTGATTAGTGTCCCTTGCCGCTCCCCGTAGGATTGTTCGCTACCCCTGGATTGTCCCCTGACGTTTTCGCGAAATTTTGGACGATATACTTTACTATGAAGTTTTCATCTCACATCTTCCAGTAGTCATCCTATGTGTGTGTCATACATTTCAGAGGATTGTTGTATTTCATTCAACAATTTGTTGTATTGATTTTTAGTGATTTAAAGATTCAAACTCCTCGTTTTTAGTCTGCTCATCATCTTTCCGCCCTGTTTTCTACACTTTCAAGTTTCATCTTCTAATATTATTTTTACTATTTTAGCAAATTTACGACTGAATGCAGTCAAGTGTTCAAGGCCTTTGGATGCACACTTCGACTGTCAACATGATTCGTTGTGAAGTGATGCATATTTTGCAACCTATTCAGCTATTCCAGGCCAGACTTTTACTTTGATTTAGGTTCAACATACATTCTTCCTCTCCTTTTCAGCTTCCTTTTAGGTTTCCGAGTAATTTATTTCTCATTATACTGTCTTTTTTTTGGTCAATTCATCAGAGTATTCAAGATTCACATTGCATTTTCTTCTGGAAATGCACATTTTTTTTTTTTTTAACACACTCACCCACACACACGCACACACTGTGTTCAGTGTTGGGATTTCCTCTGAATTGAAATATGTTTCATATTTGCCAGCTGGTGGTGCTGTTGAATAAAAAATGACGAAATATCAACTTTGAGCGTACTTAGATTTTATGGACTCTGAATGATGTTCAACTCACATATGAAAATGAGCACTGCATGCATTTGCCTTGCCTAATATATATTTGCAAAATGAGATTAGTTTGATTATTAATCCGTTAGATTGCAGCAGGTTTCCCCTCAGAGGACAGTTACATGAACTGGTGCCGCATTTACACACATACCACACACCACTCTCGGCAGCAGAAGGGGCTTTGCCTTCACCCTAATTGGCTGTGTAATCTGGGACACCATGGGTAGCGTTAAGCCTTCTGAGGAGGAGAAAGATTGGGAAGCCTGTGCATTACAGTGGGGGATGGGACACAAGATGTACTTTATGTACTCTTTATATTATTATTATTGTTTGGATGACACGATTTTAAAATTCCCACTTCTCTACACACAAGGCGATTACATTTTAAATATGTCCACTTCTACGCAAAGCTGGCTGACACCTCTGGCGTGTCTGCGTGTAAAGGACAGAAAAAAAGCATCCCTGTCAAATGGCACCTTTTATACCTCCCCCTCCTCCTCTGCTGCTTTCACTATGTCCCCTGATGGCTACTTTCACTTCCCCTGGCTGTCTCATCCTTGTTCCTCCACTGCAGTGTGGCTAATACCTGGCAAGCAGTCAGATACCTGACAGAGTGAGACCTGCCTTATCTATGAACAACCACCTTTCCCTGACACGACTGAATAATCAAAGAAGGGCTACTGTGTAAGGGAACAGAGACTATATCCGCAGTCCTTATTATGAGTCACGAGAAAAGGCAGGTTGTGAAAAGAACTACTTGCACAAGAAAGTAATTCAACAGATTGGGAAAATCTCTTTTCCCACAATAACAAAATAACATTTAAAAAAAAGAATTACACAGCATGTTCAAAGGTGCCCAAATGCATAGAACCAGAATTTCTAACGATCACTTATTAACCCTGACTGGCTGTCGGCTAAACCACTATTTAGGTTTTTGTGCAACTATACACGAGACAGTTTCTTGTAAGTAGTCCCTACTGCTCCAATTGTGCAATGTAATATCTCTGTTTATGTGAAGCACCTGGTTACTTTGTCAATGGTACGACACTAAGTGGACTTGGTTAACTCATTTCCAATCTTTGGTGGGGCCTAAATGTCAAAAAGAAAATGCATCCATGTTTCCTTTTAATGAATCATTTTCTAGTTAAATAGTAGACATAACAGGCATTTGTTTTACCTGATCTCATAGTGCACACTGACAAAATCAGTTAGGGTCATCCTCCATCCTACTCTTTGATGACTTAAGTTGCCTCTCCAGGTTCTTTCAAGTTTTATTTATTATTTCAACGTGACAGATCCAGCAGTTTTGTGACTAAATCTTTTTCATCTCAGGATTAAATGTTAATTGGTTAATCTCTACCATGGTTGTGATACAAGTTTAAACTCACCATAGAGTTGGCATTTGCAGCAATGCAGCTATCACAATTGGCAGTTTAGCATTACATTAAGTTCAATATATGCACATTTTGTCCAAACCATTGTGGATATGTGAATGATTTTATTTCGAAAGTAATAAGGCCACAGTTTAAAGGCAGTCATTTAGCATTATGCAGCCGTTTAATGCTTTGGTCTGCCCTGACTGAAACACGTATTTCAATGAGACACCTAGTAGCTGCAAAAGTGACTTACGATTTATGTGGCCGAAATGGTGCCAGGGGGATTTTGTCTGGCAGCACTTGTGATCAGGAGAGTTTACTGTGCACAAAGGGGGCAGACTTTTATCAGGTGGGATTAGAGGTTTTCAAAAGGTTCTGGGAAAATGCTGTTTCCACTGTTGTGAATTATTTCAGTGTCCTGGAAAGGACACTTCTTGGAAAGAAAATTACAACGTTTGAAATTAATTGTAGGATAAAATAGTCTATTGAACCTGCAATAGTGCACTGGATTTTCATTTCCGTGCTATGGTCGCCTTCACCAGCGTATTTTTTTATGGAAATTGTTTTATGTACTTTTTCATCTGGTACTTTCAAATTTGAACTTTTGGTTTTCTGTGTTTAAATAGAATATTGATTAAAAACACCGACAGCTCAGGTTTTGTGGGTTGTTGTTTTTTTTAACACTGAGATATATTTTGGTCACTTGAGAACAGTTTAGCATTTAATCTGTAGAAAACCTAAACGGACGCCAAAGGTAATATGAAGCTGGAAGAAAACTTGAAAATGGGTAAATCCTTTTCAGCTATTTTATTTGAACAAGGTTGTAGGTCCATTATTCCATATTTAAGCACACTTTCTGACCAGCATTGTCAGGGGCAGAGGTTTTAATTTTTACCAGCAGGAGGCGACTTTGCCTATAAATGACAAAAATCAACTGGACTTTCGAACAATCTATAACACGCAGCAAAGTTCTCAGTGTTCACTTCCATCTCCACTGCATAGTGTATAGCCTGTATGTATGTATGTATGTATGTATGTATGTATGTATGTATGTATGTATGTATGTATGTATGTATGTATGTATGTATGTATGTATGTATGTATGTGTATATGTATGTATGTATGTATGTATGTATGTATGTATGTATGTATGTATGTATGTATGTATGTATGTATGTATGTATGTATGTATGTATGTATGTATGTATGTATGTATGTATGTATGTATGTATGTATGTATGTATGTATGTATGTATGTATGTATGTATGTATGTATGTATGTATGTATGTATGTATGTATGTATGTATGTATGTATGTATGTATGTATGTATGTATGTATGTATGTATGTATGTATGTATGTATGTATGTATGTATGTATGTATGTATGTATGTATGTATGTATGTATGTATGTATGTATGTATGTATGTATGTATGTATGTATGTATGTATGTATGTATGTATGTATGTATGTATGTATGTATGTATGTATGTATGTATGTATGTATGTATGTATGTATGTATGTATGTATGTATGTATGTATGTATGTATGTATGTATGTATGTATGTATGTATGTATGTATGTATGTAGGCAGAGGTTTTAATTTTTACCAGCAGGAGGCGACTTTGCCTATAAATGACAAAAATCAACTGGACTTTCGCAGCAAAGTTCTCAGTGTTCACTTCCATCTCCACTGCATAGTGTATAGCCTGTATGTATGTATGTATGTATGTATGTATGTATGTATGTATGTATGTATGTATGTATGTATGTATGTGTGAGGTTATATATATATATAGGATTAGAGACAGTGATTTAATCAAATTGTGGCAATAGTCATTATTGTTGCAGTTATTGATCGTTAGATGATTGGCTCAATTAGCTTTGACGATTTTCCTCATGCGGCCACCTCATTTACATTCTCAGTGGGAGAAATATAACAAACCAATAATCAATAGTAATTGCTTTAAGGACTTGCTGATAAATAAGGTAATTGGTTTGTTATGATTGCCGCGTAATCTCTCTCTCTCTCTCTCTCTCCCTCTCTCCCCCCCCCCCCCCCCCCCCCCCCGTGTGTGTGTGTGTCGCGCATCATCGGCCGAAAGGAGCGCACGCACTCGGCGGAGCGTCAGTCGGTGCACGCGCTCGCTCCGCTTCGTCCTGCTCATAACGAGTGAGCGCAGAGGAGAGCGAGCCGTGAGTCTCGTGCGGCTTTTCACAGGAGTCTGCCTTTAGACCGAGTTAATTGTCTCATCTGTCAGATTGACACAGGACAAAGAGAGAGAGAGAGAGACGGAAACAAAACAAAGAAATAAATAGGAAGAGAAGAAAAGAAAAACAAAACAAAGGGGGGAGTAATCAACAGAGACTCAACACGTATCCGGTGGGATCACACTCCTGAGAGGCGGCTGGAGTTGGAGCGAGGGGGTGAAAGGGGGAAGAGGAGGAAGACGGAGAAAACGGAGAAGAGCGGAGAGATTTGACGTTTCGCCCGTAAACGACGCGTTTTTAAATCCTCAAGAGGAATAATGAGGAACGTGTGGATACTTGTGAGCCTGTGCCTGAGCGCCGTCCTCTCCGGGGAAAGGGTGAGTGATTTGGAAAAGCAAACTTAAAACCTTGGTGGGTGGGGGTGGGCGGCTGTTTGAGTGTTGCTGTGCATTTTGCGCAAAAAAACAACCAAACAAACTGCATCCTGTGTTCTGATGGGGGAACAAACAAAAAAACAACAACCATCGCGTTGTTGTTTTGTCCGATGTGCGGAGGATAAATCTCAGCGTTTCACAAACAGGCAGATGAAGAAAAAACAACACCACTGGTGCTCCACTTCACTTAACACTTGCGACTGCATGGAGGACGTGTCCAGCTCGGGGGAGGCTCGGAGAGAGCCTGCAGAGGTCGATGTGGTTCTCCCGATGGCTCCACTTTTCCCCCTTCACTATTCTTTCTTCTCTTTCTCCGAATGTTGCTGCAATTTGAAGTGACAAACAGTCAAAGTTTGCCACAGACTTGCGGCTCTTGCTCAAATATGTCTGGGAAAGCAGTGGATTTCATTGGTGGGACACTTTGGGACAGCTGTGCATGTTTACATCGAAATGGGTGCTTTATTCATGAAATGCCTTCGCTACTGGAGCTCCCTCCCAACAAACAATATCCTAAATCTCATTCCCAAATTTCCTCCATAGCCGTCTGATTTCAAATCCATACTGCTTCATCCTTGTTGTCTCCTTTCAGTGCAGTTCGGTTCAGTGCAGTTCCTGTGCCTGCAAATTGCCCAGCTTGCTCCAGCGACAGATTTTGGCACTATCATGTGCAGCCCCTGTCATTATTGTCCCCTCCTGTCGTTTCTCTGTGGGTTGTGACTTGTCGCTTGGCGCAGCGCCTCCTACTCGGAGCCCAATGTCCAAGTAGCTGATTCAGACGGAGCGTTTTTTAATGACTCGCATCACACATTGTCGAACAACCAGACAGTGTGCCTGTGCCTCTCTCGATTGAACCTCAAACTACACGACACCCGTGGTGTTCAACAAACAATCGTCTGGCACCCTATCCACCACAACGGAAAGTTTCAAAAAGATAGCATCTGTTCGCCTATAACGTTACGTTGGATTGCTCTGCCTTGTATGCCGGTGTATAGTTTTATCGGATTTCCCTTGCCATGTTTTTTTTATTGTTTTGGAGAAATCTGAAGCAGTTCATTATAGGGTTATAGCAGGACTGGTAAAATTGACTATCATCATCCAGATCATTGTACAGAGGGAGCACACAGACTATATCCTCATCAATTATTTCCTCCCATTATCTGCGTCCCCCGAAGGCCTCAGTGGACCTCGACACGCGACATTGATTCTCAATAATGCCGCTGGTGTTGACGAGTGTCTACTAACCTGCTCCAAGCGCATCTGTCTGTGTTTTTAAGCACCCCTGTCTCGTCACGGCGATACGGTGCAACACCTTTGGCGGAGGTAGACATGAAACCAGCAGCTCCCGGCCTCAAGTCGATTATTTCATCCCCTTGGGCCAGAGAGCGGATTTGTTTTTTGTGTCCCCCATAGACCTATGAGATCATATAGTTTAATGTCAGGGCCTTTGTGTAGCTACCGTTTATGCTCCGTTTACTTTTGTGCTTTGCTTTGTTTGCGTTCTTGCCAGCTTACTTGGGGAGCAATGTTACTTTTGTCATGCTTTTTTGTGTGCCCTCCTCTCTCGTACAGGGTTTTGTAACATTTTCCTCTCCAGTGCCTCCAAAAACTTGAGTTTGGCGAGGCTAATGCCGGGCCAAATGTGCTTGGCCTGCCCCCGCCGTGTTTTGGTACACGCCACTCAGCAGATGTCAGAGTCTGTAATTTGTGTCATGTATTGGTGGAAAGCGTTGGTGTTGTTAACCTCCCTCAACGTCTTGTGATTTACAGGAGGTCTTTGTGTGCCGTCTCGCACTCCGATGCTGGACTTGCTACATGGGGGGAGGGGGGGGGGCGGATTTGGTATGAGCGGGGGGGGGGGGGGGGGGGGGGGGGGGCGGATTTGGTATGAGCTTCTGAGGACGCTTGAGGTGGTAGAGCAGGGTTAGGAGGAGGAAAAAAGGAGAGGGAGACAGACTTGAGATTTTCCACCTTCAAAGGATTTCGGTCCCAACAAAGGAAATATTTCACATGTGTGTTCATATTTTGACTTCCCGGCGTTTATCATGAACCCTTTCACGGGGATGACGCAGGGTTAGGGCTGTCTTAGTATTTCTTCAAAAGGGCAAGCGAGGTCGGACTGCTGTGATAAACTGCCCTCAAATGGTCGAGAAGAAAAGACACACTAAGCCCGAGAAAACCCCTCGCACTGTTTCAAGGGGGAAAAGGCTAAAACACCGAATACAAGCCTTAAACTTGAAGCCTTTGATGGCTTTTTGTGGGAGGGGGGGGGAAAAGGTGCAGACCGTGGATCGTGTGGGATGTATTATCGAGGTCCCACAGTGGTATTTGAATTTCATTTTCTGACTAAAGCGTCCGCTGATGCTATTGGTGTATCGGCATTGAATTGAAATGCCGACACACCATTGAATTGAAACAGCACGCACGCACGCACCTTCCTCTCATCGTAAGGCTGTCCTGTGCATCTACACGCTTAACCAACCCTAACCCAGATCCATCAAGAACAAACAACCTACTCTATTATTTCCCTCCCGGTAGATTTATATGAAGGTTGAATGAAAGCATGTTATCTTTTTATAAAAATCCTGTCCAAGGCTTTTGCTAAATGCAACGTTTTACTTATTATGTTTTTGCACACCAGGAGGACTAAATGGTACAGGCATTAGAAATATTCAAACCATTCTCCAGTGATAAAAGCAACATCCTTCAACTTCAGAATCTAATTTCCCATGTACTTCAGGATAATTAAGTAAAATGCCCATCAATGGTGGTGTAACAAAATAAACAAGAGGAGGGGAACATAAAATGGAACTGGTTTCTAGCAATAGCATGCAAGTAAAAAAAAAAGATCAAATAAAGCATGTACTACAAAATGACTGCACAAAAGGGCAATGGTGGAGCAGAGAAAAAAAAAGGTAAGAAGCAGAGAGCCTTTGCTTTGCAGTGGCAGCATCTCCTGCTCTATATTTAATGATGTTCTTTTATGTTGCATTAACCTAGAATTCCTCAAACCGAGGACACCACCTGCTCCCCAGCATGCAACGGCTTGTGGTTTTGGGTCTCGACTGTGAGAAGTAGCCACTGCTTTTCCTTTTATTTTTGCCAATAAATCTGCCGAAAAAACAAGTTGCTTCCTCTGCGGAGCAACTTACCCCTTCACCAGTGTTCGGCCCTCCGGGTGAGGGGGGGGGGGGGGTTCCCGTCCTTCACCAGTGTGGGGGGGGGGGGGGGGGGGGGGGGGGGGGGTTCCCTGTCTGCATAGCATTATGCAATCGTTAATGGACTCTACAGAAGGCAGGAGGCCGGTTGCTGCCGGACCACTGAGAGCACCATTGAAAGCACAACAGCGGCTATGCTACCCCCACCAACCTTTTTTTTTTTTACTCCCAATCCATCTGTGTCCACAAGTGAACTCTCATTCCGCCACCACGCAGGCATACAAGCAGATAAGGCACAGTTGCACACACAACATCGCGCCTTGCCCATGTCGATTATTTCAAGTGAATCTTTTAACTGTCCTTAAACCAAGTAGTACGATGAAATTCAGCTTGGCTCCTTCACAGGCGTTCAAATAAAAAGAACGGACTACGATAGCACAACGGGCAACAGGCTAACAAAACCAACTAAAGTGTACGTAAATAAGAAAAAGGCCTGTCGGAATGAAAGTCTGTGTTTCTTTGTTTCCATCCCTCTCTGCATAGCTCCCTGCTTGCCACAGGGTCTGGGTCACTTTGGTCAGGACGTTGTCTGTCATTACCACAGTGTCTTGGATCAGGCTGGGCAACAGTGGCACAATATTTCCTCTCAGGCAGCTGGAAAAAAAATGAAGGGGGAAAAGTATATTTATATATATATATATTTTTTTTTTATATATATATTTCTATATATATAATATATATATATATAATATATTAAATATATTTTTTTCCCCCTCAAGATGCACCCCAGATATTTGTTTTCTCTCCTCCGCTTCCCCTTAGAATGGGAACGCTCGCCCAGAGTTCGCCAACATCTGCAGGACGCATGTGTGTTTGAAAGACGCTGCCCTCCTCCCCCTCTTTCTCTACCTCCTCCTCCCCCTCTTCCCTTCTCTTGTTGACGACTTGGAAGAGACTCCTTCATTTGGCAGCTACTTGTGCATACTAGTGAAGACTCTCAAATAGTCAAACTCTTTTTCACTGTGCATGCGTTTTTGTGTGTGTGTGTTGGTTTGTCTATTTTTGCTTTTCTTTTTATTTACCTTTTTTGTGAGCGCATGCAAGTGCAGGTTTACTTTACAGTCACATGTTTAAAATACACTGTCATCCCAGCCGCTGATAGGCATAGGGGAAATAAGGGAGATGCGGCCGCCGCAAAACCAGCGACGGCAGCACTGGTTTTTGTTGGGCCGCAGCCACCTTCCCCAGTGGACTTATCCGAGGCTGCAGCAGTAGACGGGGAAACCTGCGCGCGCATGTGGCAATCTGGAAGAAAATATATATACCAGCGCTGAGCCATTGCTCTCTCCCTTTCTTCCTCTGCTCCCACCTTCTTTTTTCCAGGTTTTTCTTCTTTTTTAATTAGCTTAGCAAATGGAAACTTCCTTGGCAGGAATGCGGCGGAGGGGATTGTGGTTGTGACAAAGAGAAAAGGGGAAAAAAACCCGTGTCAGGACGTCGGTTTTCTTCCATTTTTTACAGCCTGTTGCCTTCCATTTTCGGTCATTAAGAGGAGAGGAAGAGAGAGATGAAGGAAAAGGAGTGGGGGGGGGGGGGGGGGTGGGGGGGGGGGGGGGGGGGGGGGGGGGTTGTGAGGCCAGACTACCATTTGGTGTTCAGGTTTTTCCCAGGCCGGCCAGGACCTGCCCGGTGCTTCGCTGTGTGAGTTGTGAAGAGTGTCTAACTTGTCAGGGGGTGAAATGACACAGACCAGAGATTGCCACTCCTGGTATCTGGTGTGTGCGACTACTGGACTGGTTTGCTTTGTGAGCAGATTGTAAAAGTGGTCAGCATCACACTGTACTGTAAACTTTGGTCATGTTGAGGGATGCTTTGGATTTTCACATTTTGGAGTTGATTTTGGAAGTAAACGGCCATGGTCACAACAGGAAAAAAAAAAAAGAAAAGTCTGTTTTTGGCCATATTTCAAGAAACAATATGCTGACAATGACAAATGTCCAGGCAAATATCCAATAGGACAAAATGATACAAATGTTGACAAAGTGTAAACTTTTTAACCATCATAATGCAAAAACATATTCCTGGCTTCTATTTAATGACATAAATCATGCTTGCCACTTGCTCTATTACTCAAACTAAGATAGACATGTTTGCTTCATAGCTGTATTAAACGTAATTTGCATAGATGGTGGTCTGTTGAGATTCGGTTCGTTTGCTAGTTAAAGATTGAAGTGAAATCAAATGCAGCTTGTGAAACCGTCTTTGTTGATGTTTTGCTGAATAGACGGTGACTGGACTAATTCAATTTGAACCATCTGAATAACGTCCAAAAACATTTGCGGATATTCGAAGCCGTGATGTCGGCGAGGTTTTTCCATCCAACTCCCATGACTGCTGTAGGAAAATGGCAAGGCACATTTAACACATCTGTGCTCACTCATATTTACGAGCGCGCTTTATCGTCTCTCATGGCGCCAAATTGATATCGGCCCTGGCATTCCTCCAGGCAGATAAATGTTCTTCTAATGTCCGTTGTTTCCATTATTACCCTCCATCTTGAGTCAAAACAGCACTCAGTGAGAAAAAAAGTGTGCAGATCATGCCTTCTACGCAGGGTGCATCAGCAACTGCAAATTATACTCCCCGCAGTCACACAATTTAGAGCTGTTTTCGCAGGAAAACTTGGAGATTCCAGAGGGGTATTAGTGAACACCCCAAATAGCAAATGTTTCTTTTTTAAACATGTACTGCTCTGTTAACTCAAGTCATTTGAAGTGACTAAGTTACTCAAAAGTTTGAACGATTATTCCTCACCGAGATGTGAGGCAAAAAAAAAAAATGGAAGGTTTTCTTTTATTGTCTCCGTAGATGTATGTCAGCCAGATAATGATGTCCCTATGTGCACCTAACCGCATAATAAATAATAAGCCTGTTTTTTTCCCCCATCCTTAGAAAAATTAACTTTCCAATCTCCGAAACTCCAATCTCTTGGCAAAAGCCAGCCATTAAAGTTTTCAGTAGAAATTACATTTGCTAGTGTTTAATCTCACTATAATTTCAGAAGGCAGTGGTGACTGCTGACTCTACTGAGGTTTGCCTCATTTCCTCATTTTAATTTGTAAGGAACCGTCATGTCAGGACCCCAGATCAGTATCCAGATGTTCGTGAGCACTGTTGTGGCAGGCGTCCGATGTTTGCAAAGTCTAAACCTTGACCACATTATCAAACCAGTCCAGACAGTGACTCACACTGTAAGACTGAATGAGCTAAGAGGTTAGGGGGGGCGGATGGGGGAGGGCCACAAATGAAAAAAAAAAAAACTTGGACTGGACTTCAATTTGCTACTGAGAATCCCACTGAGAGTATTTTCACACCAAGTCTTACATTAATTTATAGAAAAAAAACAGCTGGGAGTTTAACGTACATTAATCTTTTTGTTTTTTAACAATTTACAGTGGAAAAAAGTTACACTCCCTGTGAATGGAGCATTAATCTCAACAACCTCAGTGTTGTTCCTCGACTTAAACTCTCTTAACTCTGCGGCTCATTGTTGCTATTTTTTCCGCTAAACACAAACTCTGTGTATAAACAAAGTTGAAATCACATGCTGAGCACGAGGACAACTAAACTCTACAGAACTGCAAGCGGATTAGCACACATCCCCCAGCTTTGGTAGTTTCTCTTTTTTTTATGTCAGACAAAGTAAGAAATAGCAATTGTGGCCATTAATGGGATGATGGATCATTAAAAAAAATCTAAAACAGTCCCCTGACTATACAAGTGCTTTGTAAGTGTTATTTTGTCAACAAACAGTTAAAGGTGGGCATTCGAGGAATTAAAGGAGCAAAATTGTCAATTTGTCACTTTTTTAACAGTCTGTATCAATAGTCCCCATAAGCTTCTGAGGCCGGAAATGCAAAATAACTAAACTCTTATAGAACATGTATTTATTTCTGTAGTTGACTTACAGCTGTTGAATGCGTTTGGCAATCATGTATACATGCAGGCAATACATGCAGTACAGAAACGCTAGTTACTACAGTGGATGTCTCATATTTTATGATGTTTTATTGCCAGTGAATAAAAAAAAAAAAAAATCGTTTCAGAGAGTGAATTTGATACTTACAGCAAAATGTCAATTGTGAAAAATTCCAGCACAGATCTCACCCAGCCATGGTGCCGTACACGGCCCCTGCCATGGCTGTTAACATGATCAGAGGCACTAAAGCGGCGGTTCCACCAGGCGAGTTAATCTTTACTAATGCATTCTGTTAACAGCCATCTGTGTTCTCAGCACTAACTGTAAAAACCCTCTCAGCAGAGCGTGGCGCGGCATGCAGCACCCCAGCAGTGAGTCCTCCATTACGCCCAGGGATTGGGTATATTATTCCGCCCAGAGAGGCTTTAGATGAGTGAAACTGTGTCAGACGGAATCCATTTTGATTTTTAAAATGCAAATACCGCCGATACGCTCATTACGGGGCGCTCTCCTTTTGGGCACAACCACGCGGCCCTCTTGACTGGCGGGAGGGCGAGAAAAAAAAATCAGCGAGAGAATGTTAAGCAGACGCTGCCAGTCAAAATGTGTCGCATCCACGGTCAGATCCTGCGGTTGACCTTTCGACCACCTTCACTGGCAATCTTTTTCTTTTTGCAAGGTTGTCTTACTTCAGGTAGAAGCATTTCTGTACTGCAACGAATACAGCCAGAAAATAGTAAGTACATCATTACTTATACTCATTAAAAACTAATCTAATGTACTTTCAAGGACATACTATGTTCTAGCTCCTCATTTAATCACTGTCTTCTGCTCCCACCCCGTCCTCTCAGGTCCCTCCGCCTTAGACTCCGCTCCCCCCATAACCGGGCCCTTTCCACAGTGACATCACTCAAGGTCACCGCTTCGCTTACAATCCGTGCGATTTCCATGTGATGGTTAGACCACTTTTCATGCTGCAATGGTGGCTGGCTGGCAGAGGTGCAAAGCTTGATTATTTTGATGTCGATAATTTGTTTAATCGAGTGACTGGGTGGCTGAGTGCAACGGGCTGCGTGACCGCTAGTCTCCGGACTCAGCAGGAAATCCTCTCCGTCAGCCAGAAGACACCGGAGGCTGCTCGATATCCAATAGAGCCGCTATAGGAGTTTTCAGATTCATCACACAGAATTAAACAGTGTGTATGAAGACAATGAGGGAAGTACAGAAGCATTAAGTGGATAAGAGCCCTACAGCCTCACAACCTTTTTTTTTAATTAACCCTTTGCTGTGTTGAGGGGTATGTAAATATAGCAGTACACTACAAAAGGCAATGATACATGTAATGCAAGGTAGAAAGCTGAGATGCATGATTTAAAGTAGCTCTTAATAGTTTATGATAAAGGAAATTTAGCGTGTTGGTCAGAATTTAAGATAAGGCTACAGGGAATGTAAACCAAGCTTTCTAAAAGCCTTCAGGGAACTTAAGGAAGGGAAACCTTTCTTGAAAAATGAGTTGAAAAATGAATAATTAGTCTTCTATGTTTCTGGAGGTTGTAGTTTTGACTGGATAATCACTTCAAAATCACTGTAGTAGTTACGATGAGAACTAGTCAGCGGGTAAAAACTGTTGTATAATGTGTGCTTTGGCTCTGGAGGGAGTTGTGTCAAGGCGGAGAAAATATCCCTGCCAGTTTTGCAAACTAGGGGCAAGGGGGGAGAGATGTGGAGGTTTATCAGACGGGGAAAGCCAAGAACCGTTGTGAAGTCGAAAGGAAAAAAAATCTCGGTCTCTGCTTCTTATTCCATTTTAAATCTTTTCTGAGAACCAAAACGTTTATGAAAGCAGAATAAGATTTGTTGTTGCTGAATGTTGGCGCTTTGCTGTCCATGAGAAAATTGTTTCCACAACGCAATAGCAAGCCACAATGACGACTTTTATCGCACACTAAAAGCAGCGGCAGCGCGCAACTTGCTGCCATTTTTCTTTTATATCAATAATTACTTTGGCTCTTGGCTTTCAAGACTCCTTCTGAATAAAACAAGTGGAGTGAGTTTGAGGCGTCCCGCCTTTTGCGGCGCGCGTCTAACGAACACCCCGCTGACCTCAGCGCATCTGCATGTGGCAGACGGCGCTGCCCACCCGCTCGCGGCGGCGCACGGCTCAGAAGGGCCCATTGAAGATGCCCTTTTGAAGATGATCGCTTGCTGTTTCCCCCCTCCGCCTTTGTTCGGTGCGGTCGCTCCTCCTCTAGCTGCGATTTCTGCGACCACAGGGGACTCCGTGACACGTTTCTCTTAGACCTGCAGTGTCGAACGCATGTCGCCCGGTTGGCTTTTTTAATAGCGTCTCCTCTTTAGTGTGGGGACGTATGACCGCACCCCCTATCTGCCTCGCGGCTTTCACAGAGGGAACGGTCTACAAAACGTTTCCGCGTGCAGATACCATCGATGAGAGCTTGGCGTTTCATCTCCCCTTATTGTTTTGTTTTTTTTCCAAAAGGCTCCATGTGATTTTGCGAAGGGGCTGTCCCTCTCGAAATGATCTCGCGACCGCGCGTGCCGCCTCCCCCCGCGAGACCTCAGCGTCCTCAGCCTCATCAGAGAGGAGGCGTTTAAATTAAAACCTGGAGCACAGGGTGGAGCGACGGTTGGCCAGCGTCTCGTGTTGTTTCAAGAGCTTTCAGGAAAACCAGACTGCAGTCTCCAGAAACCACACATTCTTGCAGAATTACAGCACGGGGAAAGAATTGGGAAAGGCTGTGTCGGGAGCAAAGGAGCGGAGGTTTGGCAGACACATTTAAAAGCCATTTTTAGCTGTAGGAGTTTTGTCAGGGATCTCTGTCCCGCATCCAAAATGGAGAGCACCAAAAAAAAAAACTTCTTTCTGCTGGGAAAGATTGCGCTCTTGCTAATTGGTGTGTTTTCTCGGGCGATGTCAAAGTCGTGGCTCATTCTTCCACAAAGTCATGAATAGGGTTGTCACGATGCTAGAATTTCAAAGTGGATCCCGATATTCAGAAAAATACTTGATACTCCATACCATTTTCGAGGTAAACTACGGTACGCATTTCTTGAATAAGAATGTAACCCCCTCGTTTTTAAATATAAACCAGAGGCTATAAAAACTGACTCACAGAATGTCCCTGAGAAAGCGAGGCATGATTACTTTGTTGCAGCATTATGAATGAACAACCCCCCCTCCTTTCAAGTGGGAGAGTGTGATCTTACTTTCATTTAACATTGCAATATAAAAAGGAGGCAAATCCACACCAGGCCTACCGGAGCTGAACAGCAAGATGTAATGAAACCCAGAGGATATCATGACCGATGATTTGCTGTTTACTCACATCTCCGAGCTCACTTGTGGACTCTCCGTTGTGTGGTTGATAAGGGTAGAAAATGCATCAAACAGCCGGCTCGCATATGCGAAAGTGGGGGGGGGGCATTTTTCCTTTTTGTTGTGGCGCAGTTTTTTTCGCACCGGAACCGAGCAGGACGACTTTGGTTATTTTCTGTCAAACATCCCCTCAGATGTTCAGAGGAGCACACAGATGCACATAGCAAGCGCTCCTTCTTTGTAGGATTGCTGTTTGTGCCCTGGGGAACGCCGTACTCGCAGAGAAAATCTCGTGTGATACGTTTTGCACCGCTGAACAATTTTTTACTTTTGAACAACCTGAAACGAGTGCAACCAGCAGCCCTTATATTTGAATATTTATAACACATGGTCAGCGTTCTCTTCTGCGTCTTTAGGTTGCTATTTTTATCTGATCTAACTTCCAAACCAAAATTACATGGATACATCATACAAAACCAGCAAATATTTGTATTTCTGCTTGTTAAACCAGTAAAATGAACCATCAACAAATCCATCTCACTCTGATGGCAAGTTGTGCCGGCCTTTCCTGTGTTGTGCGAGGCGGCTGAACCGGTCAACCGCCGTTAACCGCACGGACCTGGACTCGCACTCGTGAGCGAGCCGGTGCCAAGCTCGTCGCTGCTTAGAGCCACAGCAGGCTAATCTTCGGCGTGTGCTCGCTTCGCCTCGGGCGACCTTCTAACACTCTTTCTCCGCCCAGGTAACCGCGCCGCAGCTCGCCTCTTCACCCGCAATCTGTGTCATTAACGTGCAATTACATGTGTCACGCGGTGCCCACCTTGGATCCAGTCGCCGCGCGGGCTGGAAGACCAGCGAGAGACGACTTGATTTCTGTATCTTACTCATCCCCGAGGGGCAGTCCGCCTTGGAAACACCTTTCTCCTCACCTCTCTTCCTGCTACTCTACTATAGTACAAAATGATCTTATAGTATTCCTCCACTGTTGCTCAGCCGAGAAAAGAGAGATTACACAGAGATGGTAACTCATAATCGCAGTGGTGTGAACCTGAAAATGAACCCAAGTTACCAGCCAAGGTTTAATACCATAATACCATAGTTCAAAAAAACATGTCGTGATATTATACATGAGTAAGGTAGTGAATAGTGGTAGTTTGAATCAAGAAAGATTACAGTGTGACAGACTTTCTTTTTTTTTTTTCTTAAGGCTTAACAGTAATGCTCTTCACATCTACAACTGCAGCAGTCATCCGTCCAACATTATCATGTGACACGGTCCAGACTGGATTAGGGCCAAAGGAGAAAATCCTCCACAATCACAACAATACACTGACTCTCATTGGACCATTAAAGCAGTACTACACTCACTGCTGGTCATCTAATACTGTATGATTAGGTCGCATTGCATTAAAACTGTGTGTGTTATGTCCTGGTCAGATTATTACAGGAAATCTAGAAATCCAATTGTACTGGAGTCATTTCAGACTATTTCTTGTGATTGTATTCAACCTGGAAGCAAAACAAAAAAAATGCAGTCTCAGCGTTTTGTGTCATGTATTCTCCGGCCCTAACTTGAACAGCGTGTGTTTGAGCACAAACACGTGGCGGCCCAGACTCACTGGCTAGCCGACTATTAATAAAACTCATACTGCATACTGTACTGGAGGTGACGGCTCTCAAGGGCTGCCAACTCTCACTGCCACTTAATGCCAGAGTCCCCCAGTGCAACGCGACTCTCGGCTTCTCAAACTCAACGCAAGCCTGCACCTGAGTTAGATTGTCTGGCGGCCACGAGCTGATGCGTTGGCCGCTTTTTGTTCCGACAGGCAGCGTGCCGTCAGACGTCCCCCTGCTTTGTGAGTGAGGGATTGAGAGCAGGACGACACGAGATGGGGGAAAACGTCACAAATCATATTATTGGTTGGGAGCCAATTTGTCTCACTGAATAAATGGCCGTCGTACATGCAATTATTTTACGTTATTTGAAATACTTCTAGCTTTTTATGAATTTAAAAAATCTAATAAATATGTACTCTTTAAGATGGCCCAAACCGTTGTTGCAGATTTTGCCTTTCAACGCTTTTCATGACTTAGTGAAACTTTCATCGCATCTCAGCCAACCTGCAGACAGATTTTCCGATTGACCGAAGGCTTCACCGTGTGTCATGCCAACAACAAACAGAGGCGCACACACACGCGCACACACACGCACACATTTGCCAGTACACATACAAACATGCTCACTGCTGGTCAGGATTAGCCCTGGATAATGGGATCGGAGATCACCACCTGCCGCTCCTCTCCAGTCATCTCATCTCTCCTTTGCCTCTTTATTCCTTCTGTCGAGCCATTCCTTAAACCTTTATTTTCCCCTTTCTCTTTCACGCCCTCTCCCATTCTGACGGCCAAAATGTCTGCAACTTTTTTCATTAACCTTTCCCAGCGCTTTGGCTTCCGTCACGCCCCCTAAAATAGCCAACACATTATCCCTGCAAAAATGGGAAAAGATGTTTGCGTCTGCTGAAAGCAGAATTTATCCTTGACCTTTCCTTTTCTTTTTCTTTTTTATTTTTTTCCTGAAATGTCCTGGGTCCTTTTTTATTTCTCAGGCATTTCTCAATCCCCAATTTTCCTTTCCTCCTGCACCCCATGCCTTTCTCTCCTTCTATCGCCCTGCCGACTCACTTGGGTCCAAATCCTCTTAGGGAAAAGGCTTGGATGGGAATTCAATCGCTGCACCACAAGGATTGAACCAGATCAGCCTACAAAGCGGCAAAAACATTCTCCACTACACCCCCCCCCCCCCCCCCCCCCCCCCCCCCCCCCCCCCCCCCCCCCCCCCCCCCCCCCCCCCCCCCCAAAAACATTCTCCACTACCCCCCCCCCCCCCCCACCCCCCTTCTCTCCCCGTTGCCACTATCCCATCTGCCTCTGTCCCTCTCTCTCTCGCTCTCTCTCTCTCTGCCCTCTGGCTTTTATCTCAGGTGATAGAGGCAGAGCTGGCAGCAGGGAGAGACTGGTGTCCTGGCTGGAGGAATGTGGCACATCATCATATGTTTTCATTTTCTTCGGCACAACGTGCACAAATGGCCATATTTTTTTTCAACAGAGATGAAAATATGTTGTATTTGACATTTGGTTATGTGGATTTACAACGCTTGTAGTCACTTGTTTATATTGAATCTAATTATTCATTGTTGTGTGCAACTCCTTGAGCAAATGGAAGGGAGTTAGCTGTCAACTGGCAAAAATCACTGTGGCCATTTGTTTAATCAGGGACAAATTACTTGCTTTAAATGTTGTATTTTATGTAGTGAGGGAAGACAACGGGCAAACTTTGACCCCCTTTAAGTCCTCCAGAGGGCTTTCATGTCGTGGTGATAATGAACTGTCAATGAAGTTGTTTTCCTCTTATTGACGACAGTTTGGTACGTTAGAGTCAGGCATACAGAAAATGGACACAGTGATGCTGAAATGGATTGAAAAATTAATCTGGACGATATTAAATGTATTACACGCACATCCTGTTGTAGCATGTACATACATTACGGCCGAGCACATGCATGCAGTGTGCATACATGCACCCGCTACCCTGCGGGTTTTTATAACACTCGTGAAACACGCGAGCTTTTAAAGGGCGGACTTGACGGAAACCATTCCCTGTCATTGACAAAGTGACGGAGAAAACCAGACGGTGTGAGGTGTGAGAGACGGGGGTTTGTGACAGCGCGGTGCACTGGAGGGTTGTGTTGCCGGATCAGCCACTGCCTGAACAAAGCCCCGACCAATCCATCGAGTGCAGTATATCTTGAACTGCAAAAAACTGCAAAAAAGATGATGTTATGACAATTTACTGATTAATTGGTCTGTCTTGCATGAAATGTTTGTCGCTCTGATGTTTGACAGCTGAAATGGAAGTGACCCTACACTTTGATTGTTATGAGACAAGTTGATTGGCTTAGCACTAAGTCCCGAGCACATGATCGGTGATTAATGACACCCACGCCCTTTTGAGCCAGAAACTATGCGCTGGCCATTGTTTCGAAGATTAAGGGTACTGAGGTTAAAACACTTAGCAGTCGCCCTCAGTTTAGACATGAGGAAACCGAGGGCAAAAAGACTTATGAACTCAAAAGGCACTAGGACTTTTGGTATACGTCAGTTTTTTTTTGTTTTTTTTACATTTTCACGACCAGCATTTGGTCTGACCTTAACAACTGTTCAGTTCAAGAACAAAGGGAGCCATTACCAAGCATGCAAAGGCATCACGGCAGTAATGCATGTACATCCACAAAGCCTAATTATAGCGAAGAGGTTCAAACAAAACACTCCAGTAGAGTGTGTGCTGTGTCGACAAAGTGCAGTTAGCGATGCAGAGGACAGGACTCTGGCTGAACCCATGTGCCTCTCAGGTGATTATGATACTCGCGCCAACTCATTTGTGCTTTCTGTATATATATATATATTTTTTTTTTTATTATTACCACAACTAAATGCCTAACTCAAACCCCGACCCAAATCTAGTCCTAACCTTAAACCTATAACGGAATGTTTTGGACAACACCAAAAGTCAAAACCCATTTGAAAGTGGGAGTCCTCCCAATGATGTTTATTAAGCAAAATCTTTCCTCACAACCATAGAAAACAACTGTGCACATATACACCCATATACATATACATATACATATATATATACATATACATATATATATATATACTGTATATATATACAGTATCCACAAATATATTTTCATGTGCCCTAAAATACTATTTTCAGTGGACTGCAGCACCTGTGTTAGTGCAAGGCTGGTTGACTTTGTAGGCCTGCTGCGCCTTCAAAGGCTGCATTCATCCTTTTCGAAACACGGCACTGACTGACACCCTGACGACCCTGGAGTGTGTGTTTTGAGTGTGTGTGTCTGTGTGCGTTGTTGTGTGCGTTGTTGTTGTGTGTGTGTGTGTCTGTGAGTGTGTGTGCGTGGGTTTGTGTGCGTGCGAGAGTATGAAGAGAAAAGAGAGAAGCTCATATATGTGCATACCATATGAGTATGGGTCATTGCTCAGACTAAAGCGACACAGTTTGTGTGCTGTGTCCACGAATATGTGGCAGCTCATGTGTTAAAGCGTCTTTAAATGTTGATGCGTGCACGTGTGTGTTTATATAGTCAACGCACTGTACCGAAAGTGTGTGTTTAGCTGCGGCACAGGTGTGAGTGTATGTACAGCAGAGATTTAAACGGCATTACCAACAGCGTGATATATCTCAGCTGGTAGCTATGACGTCTCCACTGTCGTTGAATAAGGATGACTGGATTTATTTTTGAATTTGGCTTCTAGTGCAAATCTAATCCATTCATCTGTCAATCAACGTGATGTCCTGACCAAAAAAAAAAAACGAAACGAAAAAAACTCGACCCAAAAAAACATCTCACTCATTAGACCTCTGTATAGTTATTACAAATGCTCCACCAAAAACCAAAAGATATTCAACCGACAAAGAAAAACAACAGCGAATGCGTAATTTGAAAAGAAGGACGCAGCATTTTCCAAACTGATATTGGCCATTGATTTTCTGCCTGCACTAACAAGAACTGTATGCAGTGCCTCTGGAGAAGAGATAAAACCGATCATGACTCCTTATTTCGACTGTAGATACAGTATTTCATATGCTCGGACACGACGCTCCCACGAGTCTTTGTTGGAGCACTCACCTCCATTCCGCCACCCCCTTGTCCTCTCAGCAGGGCTGCGTCCAAGGACGTGAGATAAAGCCAGACCTGTTCTCTCTCTCTCCTGCACTCCCTTGCAGATGGTCTTGGCTCCCTCTGCGAGTGTTCCTCCTTCCCAGCTTTTTAAACCAGAGGAGTTTGTCAGCCTGCCTGGCTGCAGACAGCATCTGAAACACAGTGGAGCTTCGGTTCTGGGCCGCATGCCACCAAGCCGGATCCCGAGGGCCTGCATCCCGCTGTCGGGGCGCTCGTTGCTGCAGAGAGCTATAGAAGCATCCGAGTCCTGCATGCATTAAACAGAGGTGGATGCATATGCATGCATGCCTGCCTACTGAACGGAGTAATACATAGTAGGCGCAGAAGGTGAGAATTCATGTGCAGGAAATGATATTAAACCGGCTCTATATTCAAATGTTTCACTCCAGCTGCAGGGTGAATACGGGGCTAAATTAGCAGCGGAACTATTCATTTCCTGCTCTTACGGAGACAAAATGCTAGGTTCTCGTGCAGCGCGCACCTGTAGGCTGAAAGGTAAGCTACTGTAAGTGAGTATGAATGTGACGCAGGTGAAGGGCTGAAAATGTGTAGTCATAGGGCCAAGGGGAATGAGAAAGCAATAACAGGGACAGATTAGTGTGGAGTGGGAGCTTTTTTTTTTTTTTTAAGAGAAGAGAATAAGTCACCACGTGAATGTTCTCCCTCAATGAAGTGGGCGACTTGGGCTTAGTTTTCAGCTTTGAGTGGATGTGTGAGAGAAATCAATTCTACCTTAAGGTTTCCATGACAGCCAGTGGTTGCTGTAAATTAAAACAGGAAACTGATGGCGTGAATGAAAATTGGGACTCACTGTGCGTTTGGGCATTTCTCTTTACGTCAGCTGTAAACTGCCATTACGCGGGGGGCCCATCAAACATCCTGGGGTCGCTTGAGTTTCACCAGCCTGTGAGCTACTTTACACAAGCACTGGTTTTAATACGACTTAATACAAATATAGCACTTATTTTTGAATATTTTATAGCTAAAATGGGAATCTTGCACTAATGATCAAATATATATATATAATAATAATAATTTAAATGTTGTTTAGCCCCCATGGTGTGCCAGTTCCTATACCAAAAAAAAGAAGATATTAGATTATATCAATTAAGACACAGAGGAAATAATATTTTACCATTACGAGATTCAATTTGTTAATGAGGCCAAAGTATTATTGAAAGTCACATGGTGCACATGGTTCTCAATAAAGCTGAACTCAATTTCAGCTCAACTACAGTGTAATTGTGTTGTGCATTGAGCATTAACGACATTTTGAGCACCTGAATGGTCCAGTCAGTGGTCAGTTTGGGTCCAAAAGAGTGACAGTCTTCATTTCTAGCCGAGGACTGAACTGTTGGTCAAACTTTACTCCGCTTATCTGCCCTTGTTCGACAAGCACCGTCTCTTACTCATTCCCCCTCTCTCATTTGTGTGTACATGACTGGATTGCTTTTAGAGTCCCTGCAAGTGGAAGGAACCTCTCGTGTGTTGTATTCATGATATGGGCTGTACTATCGCTTCCACTTAAAAGAAGAGACTCCAGATTGTTCCCATGTGGTGCCTTGGTGCTTTGGGGTAACTGGTATCTTTGAGATACCAAATATGAAACCTGGTTTATATAAAGCACTAAAATCTCTCTCTCTCTCTCTTATACTGTGTTTGCGCCTCTCTACAGTCACTCAGCTCGAGCATTTCTGTCAAGCTTCATATGTCCCTCCTGTCTGGAAGGGAAGAAGGCTGCTGCTGTGCTGCAGCAAATCTTACTCCCCCCTTCTCAGCACCAGCGATGACTGGAAGGTGAAGCCCATTTCCCAGAGTCTAGAGTTTCACAGCTGACAAAGAATCTAGGCTTTCCCGTGCATATCAGAAGCCGGTGGACGGGCGAGCACGGGAGGGGGGCGCAAAGGCCTGGGAAATATGCACGGCTCCCTCATGTGCAGAGCGCAGAAAGAAAGCCAGTTACGCTCCACCAGGCAGGATACCACAGCTCGGAGCTATTCTCTAAACGAGGGCCATGTCGCTGCCACACGAGCTCTGCATTGTTCCCCCTTTTTTTTCCGTTATATATATATATGAGCTCTGGCAGCACCGCGGGAGAATTTTTTTGTACAGTGAGAAGGTTAACATTGAGTTTACGTTAAATCCGATCAGGGGCCCCCCGAGAGCGCCTTGGCAGAATCAAGGCGGGCTTTAATTAGAGTGGTGAAATATTTGGCGGTCGGAGATTGCAAAGTAAATCAGCTGTAATGCGTTGCAGCCTGTGAGGAAATCCATACTCTTAGAAAATCAACACACATTGCAAAGATACACAGAGAATATGTAACATTCTTTTGTTCTTTTTTTAACTCATTTTCTCTATTTTCTTGGTGGTGGCATAGTTTGGACGGCGCCATTTTTCTGTCTCACTCATCAGTGGCCTGTCAGCATGCGTCTGTTTTTCTTGGAAACCAAGAAATTGCCATTCTTCCTGTCGGGAAGCAATACTGCAAAGGAAGTAAAAGCATAGCCCCCTTCGATGTTGTGTCACACTGGTTAGGGGGTATCGGGAAAAAGAATTGAGAGGCGTGCGGTGCCGGTTCAAAAGCAGCACACTGTGGTCCGCGGGCCTACGGTGGGGCCCACGTCTGCTGTTGACATGGCACGGGTTAGAGTAATATACAACGGGAGATGCTCCGGTTTGTAAGCTTGCGCTTCCAATCCAATGGAACTGCCAGAAACGATCAAAGCGGAAAAGAAACAAAACAAAAGCGCACTGCTATGTTTGCGCAGCAACAGCAGGGTTTATTACAAGAGGTGGCCTCAAAAGGTGGCCCCCAGTGCCATTGTCTGCACCACAGTTCATTATTATTAATATTATTCATTATTTCAGTTTTTAGGCTTTTTTTTTTTTTTTTTTTTAGTTTTTTTTTTTTTTTTTAAACGTCTGCTCTGTCCATTTACCCAATCCCCCCCACAAACAGTCCCCAGTTTTATTGCTCGACACTCTCTCTGTGGGCGGGAAACGCTTTAGCGGTGCAGTGAAATGGTTGCTGATCTCTCATATATTTCAGAAGGTCAGTGTATTTTCCCTCAGCCAGTCATCCCGCACGTCACGTCCATTGAGCAGCGCTCACAGCCAAGTCTGCCGCATTTCATCGTCCTGCCGTCTTAGGCCGTTTACTTAAAACTTTATGGGCACATAAAGTTGTACTAATGCACCTGTTAAAGACTGGTGTCATCTTTTCCATGACAGTGCGCGGCGTTAGATTGTGGGAGCAAAGGGGTCACTCGTCTGCCGTTTGTCTGCATTTTCGTACCCTTCTGGAAAGCTTTTTAGCCCCTCGTCCCGAACAGCGCATCTCGTTTTTAGGAGACAGCACTTTAAAGGATTTAACAAAAAATGTGTCGCGGCTAAGGGCAGGTATTTTGTGTACTTTTTAGCAAATTGTTAAATAATATTCAAAACAAATGAATTCATTTGCAGTTGCAACATATGTCGAGGAAATATGGGTGACTCATTGATTATGACTTAATATATCTCAGGTTCCCAGCCCCAATCCCACGAGTGCATATACTTTCTATGCCCCAACAAACGTTACTCAAACGGTAGTAGACGGGTTTACTGAAATCAAAGCAACATGGCCCCTAATAAACGGTGTGGTCGGTTGGTTTTTTGTGGTTTATTTACAAAAATTGTGGATTTGCCCAGACAGGCAGCCTTTGAACAGGATTAAGAAAGCTATTGATTGTCACTCGACTTGACTTTCAGCGGCGGTCGCTGTGGCCAAAAAGGTGGCCCACTTTCAGTTTTAGGAAAGCCATATGTTGCCCAGAATGCAGCGCTGTGCAGACACTCTTGGACGTGCGGAGTGAGAACCTGCCACCCCCCCCCCCCCCCTCCACCCGACGAAGGGGCTTGAGCCCGGTGGAATGTGGTGTTCGGCTCTCCATGTCAGACGGCCGTTTGTTTTGGAACAAGAGACGATATGAATCTGAGCTGAAAGCACCCACATGCTCAGCTTGTGCTCAGGTTGTTGAGGGGGCCCTTTCACCTACCCCAGCAATGTGATCTAATCTGTTGGGAGGAGGGGGGGGGATGAAAGAGCCGGGTTCGGGGGGGGGGGGATTTTCCAAAGTAAACTGTACAAAGTTTAGCTTCATGAAATAAGTGATCACAGTGAGACACATTTTTGTGTGTACAGTACATGTGTGTAAAGCTATCATGTTGTGTTGACTTAATGCACAGCGATTTGCTATACAATATAATGTGATACAGTATAATTTAATATAATGTTGAAAGCTCAGGTGCTTTAGGGAGGAGGCAATATCTAGACAAGTCATGTAAACTATATACGCCAGAACCCCAGACTATTGCTATCTATTTATCTTAGTTGCACTCTTTTCCACATTTCCTCTCTGCTCTCTGTCTGTGCCCACACACTAACATACACCCGCACACACACGCACACACAGCACAACTCAGCTGGAGTAGCTCCAGACCTCAAGGGCTCAGGGAGAGTTTGATTTGTGTTGACTTCCGGCAGGAACTCCCCCCTCTTCTCAGCCCGCAGCTCAAAGACTATCAATTAGTTCCTTATTATGATCCCTGGGAGGGCAATAAAAGTTGGAGTGGGTTCAAAGAGCACAAAGGCAGACACACACACACACACACACACACACACACAAACACGCACGCACACACGCAAACGCACACATGCACGACTCACTTCCTTGGACAGGAAGAGTGACATATTTGACATCCCCCTCTTACAGTTGTGTAGGTGGCTGTTGCTGTGTCTTTTCTCTATTTACATTTTCCAAACAATGCACACCACCCAAATACAGTAGATACACACACAAGCAAAAAAAACACACAGACCTCTTTTCTATCTACAAATGTAATGCACCGCCGTCCTTTTTCTCTGACTCCTAATAACGTCACCATCACAAATCCAGCTGTAATTCACGCTCTGCCCGTGAGGGCAGCAGCTGTATCGGTTTATTGATGGTCGGTGCAATTTGAGGTCACATAGGCCAATTTGTCACCCTGAATAGACACCAAACTCTCCCTGACCCATCTTCTTCAGTTACCCCCCCCCCCCCCCCCCCCCCCCCCCCCCCCCCCCCGTCTTCTTCTGCTCCCCCCCCCCCCCCCCGCCTCTCCGCCGTCTACTTCTACAAACATCGGGGAGGCTATTGTTGACTTCCTCTCCTCCTCCCAGTCACAATGGAATTGCAAAGTAGGAGGAAGTCATTGTGGTTTTTCAAAAAAGAAAAAAAAATCCATCTAAAATCTAAACTATTTTAGATTGTTAAGGTTTTCTCCTGATGATACCAATTGTTACTCAACATAAAGACACACGCCTCCGCCATAAATGAGACGTCACAACTTTTTATTTGTCTCCAACAATTTTTTCAACTTTGTTTCCCAAACAAAATGTTTTTGCCAGTTTGGTGGAAATGGATCGGTCTTAATATCATTTCCATCATTTACGAGAATCTGACATTGTGTTGATTTGGACCCCCATATCCGTTATCAGCTCTCCCAGCACCTCTCTGCCTGCACCCGCTCCTCTTTTCTTCTGTTTTTGAGTGTCTGCCGCGCTGCGATAAAGCCTGCGTCACAGAGGAGGCGGCCGGCGGTGGTGCGTGGAGGGACTGTGTGTTTGTGCACGGCAGAGTGAAACAGGCTGTCTGTCACACCGGGTTGCACACTTATATGGATCTCTGCCTCGCCAAGCAGAACAGATCAAGTGAAAGCCAGCAGGCCACGCCGCCGCCTTTGCTTGGTTAATTAGGGATTATCGCACTCCGTCTCTCTCACGCGCGCATGCGCGCGTCCTCCTCTGCTGGTATTACTGAGTGCTCTCATATTTGGTTTGCCTGGATGCGACGGTGAGAATTGATTTCATTCCCAGCGCGGAACAAATCAGACAGTACAGGCCGCGCGGTGAAGTAAATCACAGTAAATCCGGTCGTGCGCTAAGCAAAGCGGCTGCCGCGGCCACATAATTAATGCCCGGATATAGAAGCCGATCAATCTCTTCGTGTAACTCCGGGCAAGAAAGTGATTAGCACATTTTCGCAAAACTTTTCTTTTGAATGGGAAATTGCAGTCGGGAGATGGTTAGCTCAGTTAGAGACAAAGTTTGAGGGAGACTTGTACAAAGGCCTTTGGTAAAAGTGCATTTTAAAATCGTTAACCCTTTATTTGTTTCTAAGAACTACATCGAAATGCGTTGACAAGTTGTGTTTTTTTTTTTTATACACTAGATGTTAACCCCTGCCGTGCGGTTTTCATGCCGAGCAAAACTAACCATTTTATTGTAAGTATTGATGGTATGATCAAAGTCAAACTCGCCGGGAAAAGAGGCATAGAAGAATATTACTTGAAATTTCTTATTTATTTTACAATAAGTGCATTAAAATCCACAAAGACACAAAACTCGGGACCACAAGAGCGATGCCGATGTATTCATTAAAAATAAAACGAACAATTGTAAGTGCCTTTACCAAAGTTGAAAAAGAGCAAAAGTGCTTCAACACCCCCCCCCCCCCTCCCCCTTTTTTGGGGGGGAATATCGCCCAATATGTTGACCTGTATCTTGTGATCAGCACCGCCACCTCCCTAGTTAAAATTACCTCTCAAAGCAAAAGTGGTAACTCAAAAGTGTGCGAGTGAAACACATTCGCAGATGTTCCAGTGCGCCTGTGTGTGTCAGCATTTCTCGTAGGAGTTGAGCTAATATTTGTTTTGTTTTTCAAATCCATAGCGGTGTGTCAACGGACGAGTCGGGAGCCCTGGGTTTAGCTCAGATGACTCCATTTCCCCTTTGTATGTATCCCATCCTCCCCTCGGTCCATCTCCTCTTTAAGAGGACAGATGCAAACATAACGCTCACAGGCTCACAGATAGCGTAAGCACACACACACCCAGTGCATTTCAAGCCCGCTGGACGTGGACATGGTGATTTTGACAGGCTTTTAGCACCGCGACCTCCAGGCTACGAGATTGTCTGCAGCACTGGGTCATTTTTTCTCCTTGCCACTCCCTCCTTACATGTCTCCTTTTCTCATCCTCTCTCCCTCCTTTGTCCACCGCACTCTCTCTTTTATCTCACGTTATCGTCTCCTCAGTGCCTCCTTCTCCGCCATCGGCGTATTTGTTCTGTTCCCGTCCTCTTGGCTGTTTACAGAACAGACGGAGAGTGTGGAAGCATCACTCCTGCTGGCTTATTGGTTCATCGGCAGCCAGAGATGCCACTAATGGCATCTCCTCTCAAACGGTTAGAGGGCACCCTCTCCTCATCTGTCCCTCTGTTTCCTTTCGCCGTCTCGGAGGCTGCGTGGCATCGGTCTGTTAAGGTGGCAAAAACGGGGCTGCTTCTCCGTGTGTGCGCTTACTCGCGTAAGCTCCGGTAGGCCATGCTCGAGAAGGCACGCGGCGCCATAATGATGACCAGAGTCAGATGGTAAATATGGCTATAGATCCATTGGCTATAGATCCAAGTCAACTCTGCGGTTTTGGCGTTTGCTGAAATATGATGATGATCAAGGAGTCATAGAACTGAAAAACTCTGCAATGGCAGTTTAACAGTAAACACTATAAGGTATTTCTGCAAGGAGCTGGTCGTAGCAGACAAAGTAAATGCTTTTTTTCAAATATCGTCCTCCCTTGCTTCATCAACAAGGTATCAGCATCATTCACGTGAACGAGCATGGTGTGATTTCTCCGTACCCTGCCAATGTCAGCTTGCCTGTGGCCCAAGAGATCGAGCACTGAGTCAATACCTGTTACTGTTGAGAAAATAGTGGTCACACCGGGTGCATTTTCAATAGAAAACAGTGCTTAGTTGTTGTGCCGGTTTGTGTGTTTGTAACCTTTGTCTATGTGTAAGTATAGTGGTATTCTATATGTGTGGACCATGGCCCTATCTCTTGCTTTTCTGTGCACACATGCTGTGCACTTTTGCGTGTGTACATTGTGCCACGCAGTGTTAAGAGCTTGGATGTTTGTGTACGGTTTGAGCTTAGTGAAGGACAATTGTCGACGCAGGACCAGAGGAAAGTAAAGCGCCATCTGTGGAGAGCGGCTAAATGTGCCGGCGCGTTTCATTGATGATGCATTTATTACCAGTTGTCATAGTGAACTATAGCTTAATTTATTTTTAGATGATTTAACACCGAGGCTAAGAAGTGAAAGTCAATCAGCCAAGTTCAGCTCAGTTATTGCTGCTTACGGTTGATTTCTATCTACTGATAAAGTTTGGTTTACATGCAAGCATATAGAGGAGGTCCGGCTTTTTTATTGAGATCGTCCTGCAAATCAGTGATTAATATTAGAATCAATGCAAAAGCTCAGCACACTTTCAAATGGAGCATGCCATAACTGCATTATTCAATGTTATGTTAGTGAATGTGGGCTGCTTTGGATTCAATTCTGAATTACTGCGATATGTCTTATGATTTCACAATTTACTAAGTGAAGACATAGTGAGGTGAAGAGCCGAGCTTTGGTGTCCAAGGAGGATTTCCCCCCCGCCCCCGCTGTATAATAGGATTCGGAAATTCTCCAAGCTAATATTGATTGTCAAGAAAAAACGTATACGTTTCTAATTATATATATATATATATTTCCAACTGGTTCAATTTTACACTCTCCTTCCCTAAATCAATTCGGCGAGTAACACTGCAGGATTCTTCAAATTACTCTTTAGAGCGGAGGAGCCGAGCCAACCTTGTGGTTCTTCGGCACTCACTCTGCTTTGCTTGTCAGCGGATTGATGTCTGGTTCAGCTCAGAGACTGAGATAAAAGCTGAAAGCCGAGACTACCTGCAAATGTCACTGGATTGATAAAAAAAAAAAAAGGAGGGGAGTTTATCGGCTGCAGTGCCCTTGCCCATGCGCACGTGTTCCCCCGGTGAAAGAGAAAGTCAGCTTTATCAGGTTTATCCCTTATGTGCTCCCAAGCACACTTACTTGCCCGCTTGTGCCTGACCTAGTGTGTCAGATAAAGTCAGTCAAGTTTATCAAGGTCAAGCGGACCGTTTCCTCTTCTCAAGTCTGCACAGATTTGTTGATGCACGGCTTAGACGCTGAAACCTCCCTAATCCAAATACTTTGTTTAAACTACAGAGGAGACTTGTGCGCGCTCGAGCTTAAAATAAACATAGCCTTCGTCTACTACTAGCTGCAAATGATTCCTATTGTATTATCAGCTAGGCAGAAAGTTCCTAATATTCCAAAGTGTGTCAAATAGTATTGCATATTCTTCTTCTCAAATTTTGAAACACTTGCAATCTTTGCATATTGTCTCTAAGTATCACAAATACAATGTCACTGAATTTATGGAGCATATCAAAGTGAACATTGTATCAATAACAAAAAAAGATATATATATATATATATTGTTTAGAGCTAATTAATAAATTTGACTTTTCATCTATTTTTAAAAAGGAAAGGAAAACGTTTCCCTTCATTAAATCAATCAATATTTCAATTAATTGTTTGTTGCAGAATGAATATTGTGTGTAAGTGTTTTAGTTCATTAAAAAGGGCCATAGCCCTTTCAGCATCTCTCGGCGCGTTATTAGTCCAGTAATGTGTTGTCATTGTGGCTATAATGTCTTTGAAATGAGCATTTAATAGGTCCATTGGGAGTTAAAGTCACATTTTTATTCCTCTGTGCATTCCTTCACACGTTTGCTTGCGCAAGGGTGTGCGGTGCCACGTTATCTTCGCCCCCCCCCCCCCCTGTGTGTGCCTCTGTAAAATCAATGAATCAAGCGAGTGCTTGCATACATTTGTAAAACATGTCTACTCATGCATACACGCATGCCTGTGTGTGTGTGGCCTCGATCTCGTTATTGCCCATTTGTCACCACTTGATATGTAGCCTCCCTCCTTTTTGGAGCATTGTGCTCGTATCATCAATGCATAAAGACCTGTGGGTAGCACGTACCGGTGGACTGGTGGACTGGAGCACGGGGGGGGGGTGTATTTGGAGAAAAACAAGGCAAGAGGGGTTAAGATAAAGTTGCTTTGAACTAATTCTCTCTTTGATCAGGGGGCTTAGCGGTGAAAGGCCTTTCTTCCAGAAGTCAGAGCCAGTTGAGAGGGGAGAGATGGAGATACACATTGTGCCGTTTCATCTCGCCTCTTGTCTTCCCCTTTTTTTCTCTCTCTCGTCTCCCTCTTTCACACTGTTGGCAGTGCATACTCCCCGCCTCTTTGTTATGGAGAGTGGCAGGCCTTTCTTTCGGGACGCCACGAAAGCACACATATGCGCACACAATGCCTTAAAAGCATTACTGCACACAAACACACACACACGCATTAGAATAGTGTGGGAGTGTAATTGAAAATGCCGAGATGAAGCAAGGGGTGTAACTGCAACCTTTCTTTTTTTTCTTTCTGGATATCATTAAAGTAAAGCAGACTTGCTGTTTTCATGCTTAAGTTTATGTCATGGAATATATTTTTTTATTTTCGAATGCATTTAGATGAAACAAGCGCTCTCAATGCGCTGTTTATTTTTGGTTTTAGTAAATGCACTCGGCTTTCAGAATGTATTTATTCATTAATTTCAACTTCAAGCTTTTTTTCCGGCCACTAGAGAAAACACAGAACACTTCTACCTCGCTTTATACATATATGGGTATCTCTTTTCATGTTTTACGTATCTTATGAAACTCAGACTTCACCGCTAATGGATGACGGAACACACCGATTTGCCACCATACGGAAAAAAGACCACTTTTCCCAGAGCTCATTTACTTCGCTTTCTCACAATGTTTTCAGCCAACAAGAGAAAAACAAAACAACCGAATTTCTGGTCAAACCAATTGATTATTTCCTCCAACCCTGCTTCATTCAGCCAAAGGTTTGTCAGCTCAACATTCACAGAACAGACCTGTTAAGCTTAATGGGTGTCCCGTATTTACACACACACACAAACTCCGACACACACAGGCACACACAGGGAGGATATATTGTGGGCTCTCTCTTTTGTACACTTTTTTTTTTCTTTCTAAAGCAGGACTATCAGTATAGAACGGTCCATAGAGCCAACCATGAATGGATGTTGCCATGGAGGGTTTTATAACTATTCCAGTCACACACACGCACGCACGCACGCACGCACGCACAGGCACAGGCACAGGCACACGCCCACTCAACACACTTAAATATTTACATGTACTATACGCAATATGCTAACAGCTGTCATATTTAGGTATCCGGCATATATCCGATTCTCAAAAAAGCAAAAACTATTTTGTCAAATCAAAACTTTTTTTTCTCCTTTTAAATCTGACAATGCGAGGAGCTGCTTTTTTAAACAAACGAGCACTGTTTAAACTGGGGTCTTTTCAGCCAGTCACTCCATTAAGCTGGAACACAAACATTCCCACTCGTCAGGGGAGTTGTCTCGGAAACAGTGCTGTGGGAGGGCACTTAATGTTGTGATTGGACAACGCTTCATTTGATCATAAAACAGGAACATGTGTTTTAGCCACGCAAGCGAGAGATGCCAGCGATCCGTCGGCCGCTCAACTGCTTTTTAATGCATGGCCATGAAATCTGAAGTTTCTGGTGTGGATGATATCTTTGGGCTGTACAAATAGGTCAGTTAAACAATCAATAGACATGTGATCATCTTATCTTGAGCCATCATCAGGTTTAAATGTAAATCAATATTTATTGACAAAACACGTGGAACAAAGTCATTCCATGTTCCTGTCTACTGTTAAAAAAAACAACAAAAAAAACACGGTGTGGGATCTCTTCATAATATCCTTCTCTTAGTCATGTACTCTACCCAACATTTGTCTTTGCGCTGATTTCTACTTTATAGCTGGTACAATGTGACAGATTGTCAGACTGTCTTGGCTGCACTTGGAGGCCTTTGCGAATTCAGAATGGCCAATTTAGCAATCGTGCCGTTCGAATTTGACTAATGATACGAGATTTGAATTGCTACCCAAGAGGTTTATTTGTTTGCCAATTCAAAAAGATAACCACCAACTGAAGTGTTGGTCTCAAAGCGGAGAGGTTGTGAATAGTGATTTAAAGGCAAACCAAAACAAGTGACTCTTTTTCCGATTACTATTTTGCTGCCCGAATGGTTGATGCAAAAAAGAGAAAGTGTCCTGTGTGAAAACTGAAGGTTTTGGCATTTGTTGTTATGTCGCGGTGCACATTGAAAACTCATGTACGGACTGTATGTAACCAAAAAATGACTTAAGTCCTCAATGCCATTATATTTGTGTTTTGCAGATAGCAGAAGCTGCCAAGACATCCTCTCAGGCTGATGACTTGTACCTGGATGACACAGGCTCAGGCGGTTATTACCCTGAAGATGATGATGACTTTAACTCAGGCTCTGGCTCAGGTAAGACACATTTGCGCGCACACACACACACACACACACTCATAATCTCACAGACTTGGGTAAAGAGACAAACGCACACACACACACACACACACACACACACACACACACACACATAGGCACACACATTTGCAAGCTCAGCAGGCAATTACCCAGAGGCTGATGACATCCTTTTTCTAGTCTGCTGCCAGTATGTTTTATGAACCTCCATTTTTTTCTGCGCTAACCGAAAGTTGTGCCAACTATTTTTCCCACCTCTCTCTCTCTCTCTCTCCTTTGTGTTCTTTCCATTCTTTCACCGCCTTTCTCTTTCTCTCACTCGATTTGAATTGAGATTGCCTCGTCACCCAGACTGCTTTGGGCGAGGGCGCACATTTTTTTTTTCCCATTATTATTAGCTCCTATGTTCAGCACCTTTTAAAATGCTCGTTCCTGGGTCAAAAGTAACTCATCCCTTTCGCCAAGTTGTGGAGCCGCGGTGAGAGAAGGTCATGTTGGGTGAAAGAAGGACGATGATCGATACCACTTCCAATATTCAAGCCCCTATTGCCCTGCTCTGCCACTCCTGTGTTCCAGGAACATTCAAACTTGAAATCCTCCATTTAAATGAAATCCACAAAGTGTGACCCTAAGTCAAACAACAAAGTACATGGATACACAGGATATGAAATATTGATAATGTCCACATGCTACCTTTTTCCACACACACAAATTTTCATCAAGCAAGTCTTTTCAGACCGGTTATACATGTCTCCTTCACTGAGCAGCACTATTTACACGTCACTCTCTTTCTCCTAGGCGTGGGCGAGGAAGTGGTGGAGGAAACGGTGACCATCAGTGCGGTCTACTTCGAGCCCAACGCCGCGCAGCCCACCCAGGACTCCACCAAAGCTTTCACACCCCGGGTGGACACAGCCACGGTCAGAGAAAAGGCAAAGGAGAGCACACCAAGGAACAGGAACATCAGAACAGAGGTAAGACGTGGCCCCGAGAAGGCCCCGAACAATATATAGACAGGACGACAAACAAAAAAATCTGTTCATTGTTTTTAGCCTGCTTCACTATTGAGACGAAACCAGACTAACGTGAGAACGTTACAAGAAAGGACGTTTCTGACTTCTTGAAATCAAATGATCCCATTCTTGTCGAGACATAACTGACTGATTCTGCACTCATGTTCCACTTAAATATGACAGACAGGGGATGTTTAGATTTGCTTCGCATAGAACATTGTGTTAGTGCCCTAATGTCACTAGTAATCGTGCGTGTGTCCTAGTTCCTCTTTGTGTCTTTCCTGGTCAGGAGTAATCATAGTGGCTCACTCATAACTACGCCGAGTCAACAGCGTGCGGCGCGGCACCTCAGCGTGTCTTTATCTGACCCAGTACATGTCATCAAATCCCTCGTAATACCAGCAGCCGTGAGGTCGCTCTCAGGATAAAGCGCAAGTGCTCACGTCAGTTCTCCGTGTTTTTCGCTACATTGCAAATTATGGGGGATTACAACTCTCTCGGACATAATCACATATTCTGGAACCATCCTGGACCTCACTCCTGGTGTTTTGCGCTCCTACTGCACTGCAGCGGACGCTGCATCTGTTTGGGATTAGTCGTCAAGGTCTCAACCCCGCGAAGCCCAGCCCACCTGGCCCCGTTCCATTTATTTCCCTCTTGCCTCTCGCACTACTACTCCCTCGGCCAAATGCACTGGTTCGCATCCATTCTGGTCCTTTGCAAAAAATAAACATGGGATGCATGTTGGGAAAACACAACGAAAATTGAGCTAGCAGCGTTGCTAAAGCTCACTACTTCCTACAACATACTGTATCTCGGCTGCCTACAGTATATCAAGTTACGTTTCGTGAATATTTCCAGTGTTTAATCTTATCGTCACTCTCAGGTAGTCAGGTTATCGGCAGAGAGTCATGCAGGTTTCTGGCCAGACAATAGCCCCGCGCTAACAATCATACCAGGGAGGGATTTAGGGATTATGCAGTAACACCCGAATGAGCTCAAGTCCTCTAAACACACAGGCGCGGAATACCGGCGGAGAGATGGCTGTCGATGAGACGACGTCATAGTTACACACTCTTTCTTACTCCCTCGCGTTTCCACCATCTATCTTCTCTTTACCCAGGCACCAGTGCCAGTCACAGAGGACATGCAGAGGAACCCGATTACCAGTACGACCAGTGCCCCCGGCTCACCCCAGGAGGCCGTGGAGGTTCGCACCGAAAACCTCTTCCAGAGGACAGAGGTGTTGGCAGGTATGCATCGCGCTAAGCCCCAGGAGACATCAAACATTTCTTCTGTCTGGAAACACTATTTAGATTCAAGCACTAAAATGTATTATGGATGTAGTTTTAAACTCACAAGGACAAGATAATGCACTCTTAACCTGACACTGGCTCTCATTCAGGGAGCGTTTACTTTTAGTTTGCGGTCCAATGTTTGACGCCCCCCTGCGCGACAGCTCCCACCAAATCCGCTTCTCGAAATAATTACTTTTAATGAACTGTGTGTCTGCGTCAGAATTCAATTCAGAGCATTGTGTTGGGTGGGGTGTTGACAGCTCGCTCGCACTTTGTTGTGATACCCATCTGGTGTTGGGAGTGTTCTAAAACAACGTCAGCAAGCACCTATCGGGACAGACTGGCTTCACATCTTGTGCCGATTAATAGGCTCAATTTATCATTAGCATTTTGGTCCCGGATCGTGATGGAAGAAATGTGACTGCTGGTATGAAGTCATTAGATTGGGACTTACAAATGTAAATATAAACATCATTTGGTCACTTCCACCCTTAATTCATTGCTCTACCTCATAGTCATTAATCGTCATCTCCTGTAAGATTACTGTAAGAAAATAATTGCCCTTAATCTAATTCATTCATTTATTCAATCTGTACTGTGATAGTGCTTCCTGGGGCCAAGCAGTTGGGCATGTGCCAGGATCTATACCCATGGGGACTCGGGGCCGGTCAACATGTGGTAACCTAAAGTGGAGCAGAGGGCAGATTGTAGCACCAGGAGAGACACTAAACAGATTAGAAAGCTACACAAAACCTCATATAAGCATAATTGGAGGGAGAGTGAAATAAGCTCATGTGGTGAGTTAGGAGTATTAGTGAGGAGAGTCAGGGTCAAAGCTACAGGGGGGGATTTCTGAACACAGCCTCGGTGGATTTAATTCAAATCTCCCATGATGTTAACCCTAGGCGTTGGCGTGTTGGTTTACATTGTGCCCTTTACAGAAACCTCACAAATGTCTGTCCTGAAGTGTGTGCAACATACAAGGGTCCAGCCTGCTCATCTCCAGCAGCAGTCACAAATGCATTCAGATAATTTGTTCAAGCAAAAAGGTCGAAAATGACAACTCAAGAGAGAAGAGTAGGCATTTTAGTGACCTACAAGCTTGAGAAAAGTGACAGCCGTTACGACAGCAGCAAGCAAACAACACGCTAGGTTGCTGGTGGGAAATGCAACCACCCAACGCACTCATCTGATGACGCAGGCAGTCCAGGGTTTAGCGGAGTAAAACTTTGGCGACACAGATGCAGAATGTAGAACAACACCACACGGGGCTACACTGCTCTGTATACCAATCAAGGACCGGAGCGTTAATATTCCCTTAATGGAACAGTAACTTTTAAAACTCGCCAGCACATTAGAAGAGGTGAAGTGAACCACGGAAAACAATTGACTCCGTCGATTGAGATTGACATTTCGTAACTGAACTGGTTGCCACTCTCCGCGCTGATGGTTGCTGTTTGGTTTCGCTCCATTAAACTCCCAAATGTTGATAATACGCTACGTTACGTTGCATAAGTATTCCGATTAATTCCAACACTAGCGGAAACTGTATCACAAACGGGATCAAAAGCATGTGAAAAACGAGGGAGACCCTGCGGTAGCTAAACGAAACTTCCAGATGATAAAAATGCAATGGGCATCAACAATTAACCTCCATTTGTTTCTGTGCCTCTCTCAGCTGTTATCGCAGGGGGCGTGATCGGCTTCCTGTTCGCCATCTTCCTCATCCTGCTGCTGGTCTACCGCATGAGGAAGAAGGACGAGGGCAGCTACGACCTGGGAGAGCGAAAACCCGCGGGCGCAGCCTATCAGAAGGCCCCAACCAAGGAGTTTTATGCATAAGAACCCGACCCCTCCCATCGCGAGGAAGACAAAATCTCAAGTGACTGTCAAAGACGCAGTCCACGACAACAGCAAATCTGTTCACACACACACACACAACAACAACAACATCAACAACAACAAGAAACAACAACTTTTCAAGTCGATTAAGGAAAAAAATAGCATAAAGGAAAGCTTTTGCATAGAGTATTGTAATTAAGACCTTTTCTTTCTTCTTTAAAAAACAAAAATTGAAAACCAAGCGTTTCTCATTTTATGGCGAATATCAGTGTATTTAAACATTTTGTGTATTATTTGAAAAGGCTGAAAAAATAAAAAATTAAAAAAAATACAGGTTCTGTAGAGGCGAGGAGACCGATCACATCTGTCCTTTGTCAAAAGAGCCGTTTTTAGTTGCTGACTACTTTTAACTGTAGCAGTATGTTATTTGTAAAGAAACAAAAAAAGATGAAAAAGTGGAAATAATTGAAGATAATTATTCTGTATCAATCATACGTTCATCGTTTTTTTTTTTGTTTTTTTTCTTTTGTCCTAGCATGTCTGATGTTGATCTCTAAAGGTGTTTTACATTAATTTATCGTTTCTCTGATGTTAAAAAAAAAAAAAATGCCTTCGTAGTTTTGATGAAGCTCTCCGGTCATATTAACGCTGTTGACAGTCAATGTAAATGTTCTCCCTTCAGGTTACAATGTTTATTATTTGCTCACACATCCGTATTCTCTCTTTTTTTTTTTTTTTCGTCAAACGTGAGCGTTTCATTATGTCTTGTCGGTTTGTTTGTCTTTTCTAAGTGTAGCCTTTTCTTCTTTTTTTCCGACAGCGTTTGATTTTGACACCAGGAATTGGTCTTTAAAGGATAAAAATACATGTCAGGGCTTCAGAAAGAAAAAAGAAGAAAAACCACAAACCTAGTTTCTCTTTCGGTTCTTGCTGAACTCTTGATTTACTATTTAAATGCATTCTCTCTCACATTGCACAGTCACTGCTCTCGCTTCCCACTGCCACTGCGCAGCTTTGCGTGTGTGTAGTGTTTTTGGGGTGAAGTTTCTACTCTAGGGCTTGTGGTGTTTTTGACCTCATAGCCACGGACGTCCCTTTCGGTGTCCCACGCGTGCGCTGCCTGACTCCAGACTCTGTTAACATCTCTCTCCCCAACCTCTTACTTTCTCTCCGTTTAACCCTTGCCTCCCTCGCGCCAACCTATTTTTTTTTCTTTTTATCTTCTGCTCGGTGAAGGCCTGCCACTGCTTGGGCACAAACAAACCGGGGTCTGGGCGGCGTCCCCAACGTGCAGAGCACATGCGGTTCCTCGACACCAGGACCCCCGCCTCCAGATATCCAGTCGCTCAGCGAGGCTTTTTATGGTTTTTCAGAGGTCAGCCGAGGCATTTCCGAAATAGCTTTTGATGAGGTTGTTTACCAGTTTACAGCACAACTAAATACACAAGGCGTTGTTTCGATGCCACTTTCGCATCCCCCGATGAGTTTATAGGCCACAAAATGGTAGAAGCACAGCTGCACAAATTGAACACAAAAGAAAACCGTGAAATGACTTTTTTATATATATATATATATATATATATATATAAATATACATATATACATAAACGTCTACTCTAACTTGCTCTGAGGAGGCGGTGTTGTGTCCGGCCAGGTTGGTGAAATTGCCTTTTTTTCAGCTGTACAGTAATGTGAAGTAGATGCAGTAGATGCTGTCACATCGTTTAAACTCCGAACGCCACATGCAGCTCTTCATCCCGCTACCTTTCCATCTTTACCCCTCATTCCCTCCGGCCCCTTCGACTCGTCCACGTCCAATCTCTGTTCCCGTCATAGGACCTAAGGTACTGAACTATTCTGGAAAAACCCAAAGACTCGCAGCATTTCTACTCCCGCCATTGTCTCATACCCACTAACCTCCATCATGGCCACCCCGTTTTGTGGTCATTCTCTTTTCTTTTCTTTTTTTCCCCTTCCCCCCTTTAATTATTTTTCTCTCTGTCTCTCCATTAGAGGTCTGACCTTCGAGTCCAATTGCTTATTAGTATATGAAAAGATATATAAATATATATAAATGTATATTCACAAATGTTTTAAACCTTCAAAGTGCCTACCATTTGGAAATGTACTTGCTCAAGGTGAGCATGTGGCGGGTGTGTACACAAGAAGGAGGGGTGTAAACGACTTGACTGGCATTCTGTGAGCATGGATGACTGTAATGGTAACTTTTTTTTTAGTCTTACAAAAGCTGACAGTATTGTACCTATAAGTTGAAACAACACTACTGAATAAACATTGTGGCCTAATATCCAACTTGTTTCTGTCTCCCCGATCTGTCGCTTGTATTTGTTACATTACTTGTTGCGTTAAATATCTTATAAATCTGCACTGAATCACACCGAGTGTGCCTGCTCCTCAGGTGTTGGACTCGGTGACATCAGGCATCCAGGTGAAAATGAATCACTGATTTTTCATCTCTGCTTCTCCCAGTCTCAGTATCCTTGGATTTGGAGCTCTGTTTTCTCCATTTTCTGACAGGAAAATACATCTATCTTTCGGGGACCATAGATTAAACCTTGGAGTATTTTCCGCTCATAACTCTTTGCTGATAGATTATAGATTTTCCTTTTTTACACATCGCGTGAAGCGTCGAGAGCATACACTCATGCTTTGTGGTTGACTAACGAATCTGTAATAGCTTTTCTTTGTGTACAGATTCAACTAAATGAAAAAAAAGTTACTTTGGACAGAGCCAGGGTCGCCGTCGCTGCTCTGCTAAGATATGCTGAAATGCGGCCCAGATCCAGGTACAAAAATCATGGCATTATTTAAACATTTTCAGCGAAAAGCAATTACATGACATTACATTGCATTTCATTTGGCTGGCGCTTTTGTCCAAAGCGACGTACAAGTGCATTCCACCCATGAAGATAAAAACTCTAAAAGCCATGCCGATACATTCATTCACTCATGTGGATAAAAGTGCTTCCGAAAATGTTGGACAATTTTTTTTAAATACAGTAAAAAAAACAAAAAACACTTTCATGCTAATTTATGTATTGATGCATTCAGCTGATATGTTTTACATTTAATCACAAAGGTGCAAAGTTTTGTCTGAGAAGTGTGCAACTACCGTTTTCATTCGGCTCATCCATTTCTTCTTCTTCTTCAAAAAAAGGCCCTACTGCAAAGTGCTCATTTGGCTAATTATTCAAAGGTAAGCCTTTCTTCCTATAGTTACCCTCCAGCCAAAAATACCCGCCAGCAAATACCCTCAAAAAAGGGATGTATCTCTGTATCTATAAATAGAACACAGAACATTTAATATGTAGCTCACTCGCTCTCGCAGCATTACTTAAAGTCTAAGGGGATTATTAAAGTGCAGAGGAATAATCTTTGCGTGGATTTTTTTGTGCACCGCTATATCATTTCAGGGCTCTAATCTCAGCGTTTTACAGCGGGAGATTAGAGTAATGGTGAGGATTAATCTTGCCAGGGATTTCACATCTTCAGAGGTGCCATGAGTGGAAAGAGTCACCAGTGAGGGTGACACGAACTCTGACACAACTCTCTGGGGAGGAAAACTTTCTGTTCATAAAGTCACCTAGAACCCAGCATGGTCGGATATATTCTACGTATATATTTAGGAGTTCAGAAAAAACAGCAAAAGTGGGTAGCTTTTCGACTTTGGATTTCGAACATCAGCTCTTTTTTTTTTTTGGACATTTGATCTCTGCTGGATCGTGGTTTTACGAGCTGCCTCATCACAATGGGCTTATTCATATTCATATCCGTACTCCCACGTGTGGGCTGCAACCACCTTGTGATGTTTTCTTTGAAGATTGAAAACCAAAGACGAACTCGACATGCCTACATCACTGCATATCCCAAATGTGTGCGTGTGTTGACATGCGTGCGTGTGTGTGTGTGTGTGTGTGTGTGTGTGTATGTGTGTCTAACCTAAGGGGAGGCAGATCAGTGGGGACAGAATAAAGCTACCTCTGGTCTTTGATATGTTGTTTTAAGTGAATACTCCTCTTTCTACTCTGTTTCTGAGGAATCGGGTCACTATGTTCTAATATGGTATGCGATATTTGCCCAGCGGCAGTTTGCACAAGGCATCCCACCAGGATAGGGCCCATTTAGGTGGGTGGTGGAGCAGAGAGCCAATGGGAGAAGTCACGTATATGGAGGCTGTTGTAGTAACACACATTTCCCAATCGGTCCTCTCCTCTCTCTGCAGACACATTGCGTGTGTTTACCTTTCTCGTCTAAAGTTTGTGCCAAAGTGCAAGTGGGATTTATGCGCCAATTGCGTTTTGTTTAGGACAATGTAAAGGGGTCAGCGTCTGTTTATGTCAGTCGAATATACATGTAAACCACGCGCAGTCAAAAAAAACTGTTTGGAGGAACGGATTTTAGACTACTTTATGGACTTTTCTTTTGTCTTTCACCCTTTTCTGTCTTTTCCTTTGTCCCGCTTTTTTTTTTCTCACTGCCTTTGGAGCTGCCGAGCTGATTCAATAAGGCTGTCGGCCATCAACTGGTCGTCAGCGCCAAACCATGCAGAAACGCTAGGGAAATGGCGCCCAAGGTAAACAGGCTGTCAGGCCTCATAAGAGCTCATGGCTGGAGACAAAGCCTGGGCCCGACTGGGGTGGACACGTAGGACCTCACTGACCCAAACACAGCAGAGCGCAGCAAGCACACACAACAGTGCACTGGAACAGGCCCATGTACCTTGCGAATAAACCCCTGGTAATTACAGTACAATGAAGCGCAAGTCTTAGTCCAAGCTTCAATCTCAAGTCTACATGCCGTATTCCTTGACTCTACCAGTTGCAGCGGTTGCTGCGCAGTGATTTTTACAGCTTGAAACAAGGGAGACTCTGCTCCGACTCTTACAAATAAGGAAAGTTGACTGGTGACACACAAAAAAAAGGTGATTCATCGTCTATGAGAGAGGAAAGGCAAATATAGAATAAAGAGCAAAAATATATATTTTTACTGTGGTCCCACTTCGCCTCGGCAAAGAACAGAGGAAAGAAATAGAGCAAAGAACCGCTTTTCTCAATGTCTACGTCATATTAAAAACAATCATTGTTAATCCAGTTGTTAATTGGGACTTTCAGAGCAATAGGCCAGTGCTGTTTGCATCCCTGAACACTTATTTTAGCTCGCTAGAATATATGTAAGATTATGGGCTCACATTCACACGAAGGTACAACACTGCACTAGACATTCACAACAAATGAAAGATGGGGGGCAAAAAAGGTGGATTGCGATCACTCACAATCGACAAAACAAGGAAATGTTAATGTTGTCTCATCGCTCAAAGCATTTGTGCTGCAAAGACACTTTTGGCCCCCCTCGTCTCCGTCCTGCCCGAGGCAAACCAACTTTTCGACTGCGTTGAATGCTTTTCACGAGATTTAGGGGTTTGACTGGCCAAAGAGAAACAGAGGAGGTAACCCCGCGAGAGCCGTATTTCCTCGCCTGGCCAAACAGCAGAGCAATCTCAGAGCCGGCGTAATTCACCGCCGCGAGGGCGGCGAGCTCAGCCCGAGTGCTTCCTGGGATCAGAGGTTTTAGTGCTCAGCGATGCTAAGGAGGTAAATCATGGCGGTGACAATTGCCGCTGAATTAGCGTCATTTTCGCGGGGGCTCAATCACCATCCACTTAATTCTCGTTCCGCTTTCTAAAAACTCTGAGTCATGAATTTAAATAAAATGTAATTTGGGTCTTGAGGTTTTTAAGCCTAATGGTGCTTTTAACATTAGGCAGCGAGGCCTGAACTAATTATGCAACAGTTTTGCTTAGTTATGGTTGATCCAGTGGGGAATTTCAGCAATTTGAATTCCTTGGTTGAATGTATAAAATAGAGCTGAACCAGCTTAGGAGCTCGGGCGGCTATTATAAGCTGGTTGCTGAGTGTTTTTCAAACATTTAACAAATGAATCCTTCACTGCTGCCTTAAGAAAAAAATAATCTGGGAGTAAAGGAAGTGTAATGAAGATTGCCAACACTTATTTGATGATGAGGGAAAGTGCATTTTTTCCCCTCCTGTGATCCATCTTGAAAAAACAAGAGCATGGTGCAGAAATCCCTTCCTTCTCAATTTCAACAACATACAGTACATGTGAGGATGAAATATACACTTACGGCTTTACGATATTTTAACAGTAGGACTGAACAGACCCCTCTTTCTTTTGTCAAAGAGGACACACAAGATTCACATTCTCAAAGAACACAATTACACTGTGAATTTCTGTTCACCTTTCATATGGGCCATAGTGATTTAATAGGCTTCGTAAAGGAGAGGAAATAAGACCGTGAGATTGCACTCGTGCCCTCTCTTTATGTAGTGTCCTTTTTGTAAAATGTTCAAAGCTTATTCAGTAAGATTAAAACAGATTTCACCCTAGTCACACCTAATAAAATGTCCTGATTGCAGTGATTTATTTTAATTACTTCATACTTTGCTGACTCAAGATACTGAATACCCTTATTCATAAGGCTTAATGGAATTATTAAGAATTATTTATCAGTGGAACCTTATAATAATAATGATAATTTTACATTTTGCCGGCACACAAAAGGTTGTTGCCCAAAATGAATGCCGCACCTGGACAGACTATGTTCTGCCTGGTTGTTTGCACAAAGAATCTTTGGGAACATCGTTGAAAACGATGTTCCCAAAGATTATCAGCCAATAAAATCTACACATCCTGCTCCAGTAACCTCCAGCTGTCCTACTTTTCTGATATGGTTTAGCGCAAAGAGTCCCAGGTGTAAATATAGAGGCTGCAGTGGAAGGCTCTGAACAGACATTCAGGTCTTGCATCATATACTGCAACATTATTGAATATATTCACATATTGGGAGATATTAAAACTTAAGTCTTAACGTCCTTGGGCTTCATTTCGGGAACACCAAAACTGTCGAATAAATGCGACAAGAAATCTAATTTAAATTTCACTCTGGGCCAAAGAGGTGGACCGACCAGAATCCGCCTGGAACAAAACAGCAGACAGTACAAGTGCTGTTGGGTGGACGCACGCTACGGAACTCTGACGGATAGAATTTAGAAGTGGCTCATATAACCTTCCACACCCACGACAAACTCAATTTAGAAAAACCACCAGCTCTTCGCTTCGCCGCTTAATTACCACGTCTCTTGATTAAACGCTGGCTGATAATGAAAACCAACGTGCCACCACCCCAGTCGTCCTGAAAGGATTCGGAATCCATTTCATATCATTTCATACGCAGGCGGGTACGCACACAAACACGCACGGCTCACGGCTACACTTCTCACCTCCCCCAGGTTTAGCCTGGAACACAATATTTTCCGTCGTTTCAATTAAGTGCAGCTTGCTCTTCGGAGGTCCACTGAGGGAGAATGTAAGTTTTGTTTTTGATGAGGGAGCCCATGATGGGAGCGTTTCTAACCAGTTTATACTAATTAGATCCGAAGCTACGAGGAGGAAACGTCATATGGATTTGTGCTCAGAGGCCACGGGGGGGGCGGGGGGGCTGGCGAGGCTGCATGCGCAGTCTTGTCACTTCTCTCTACGCCCAGTTTTCTTTGTGGTGTAATATATATGCGTTAAAGAAGAAAAAGGTGGGGGTTTTTGTGTTGAAAGTTGCCTGATTAACTTTACAACATACACCACATACATTTCAAAGCGGAGCTTCAGTCAAGCCACAACATGCTGAGCCCATTTTTTTCTTTTGTCTTTTGGCTGAGGGAGAATGGAAGTTTTGTTTTTGATGAGGGAGCCCATGATGGGAGCGTTTCTAACCAGTTTATACTAATTAGATCCGAAGCTACGAGGAGGAAACGTCATATGGATTTGTGCTCAGAGGCCACGGGGGGGGCGGGGGGGCTGGCGAGGCTGCATGCGCAGTCTTGTCACTTCTCTCTACGCCCAGTTTTCTTTGTGGTGTAATATATATGCGTTAAAGAAGAAAAAGGTGGGGGTTTTTGTGTTGAAAGTTGCCTGATTAACTTTACAACATACACCACATACATTTCAAAGCGGAGCTTCAGTCAAGCCACAACATGCTGAGCCCATTTTTTTCTTTTGTCTTTTGTCTTGTGTTTGATTATGTATTCATCACAGAGGGGAGGCAACTCCTCTGCCGCTGAACTCCCCCAGACCTTTATCCAAGACCTGGGGTTGCACTGCTGGCGTTTGTACTCGTAATCATTGCGGCGCCGTTTGATGAAAGCCTCATATCTCCAAATGAAACATCTTCCCGGGCCGTTCGAAAACCACGGGCCAAGGAAGCGGATGCGTCTTTGTAGTCTAATCTGGACGGAGAAAAAAAGAAGAAGGGGCCGTTGTGGCGCAGCAGCTCCGCTAAATATTCATCAACGCTCAAGATCCTTAATCATTTTAATAGGTAGCGATGGGTGGACGGCTGACTGTGTCGTCACATTAGACTCTGCCGGTGACGGACGCTCAGCCACATGTCAAATGCTGAAAGTCACTTCCTGTGAGGCGAGAAGGTTTCATCGGGAAAAGGATTGGGCAGATCATCACCTCCTGCTAACTCAGATCACTTTCCTCCACTTCAGGTCAGGTCTGTGAATCCGTTTCGGATTCCGCTGTGCTACCGAGTGAACGAGTCCGCGCCTGCGCCCATGTGGTGCCTTGGCATCGATGAGGGAAAACCTCGACACAGCCTGGCCTTGAGCAAACACAACTCTTTGACAAATATACACAAAATGGGATAAAAAATTAATCACGTCACATCCACCGAAAGAGACATTCACATTTCGCTTTAATCTCAATGCAAACAGCCGACTGAGGTCAATTCGCTGAGGCAGCAAAGATGCAAGCGCTTACCACTGGGAAATACCGACAGAATGATGGCTACTTTAGATTTACGTTTATTAAAAAAAAAAAAAGTTGCTGGTGTTAGAGATCGCCGGAGGTGAAACTTTTTAGATAGTAAATGGGAACTCAGTGACAATATAACAAATGTTGTGTCTGTCCGAACGAGCGGAGAACTCTGTGGCCGAGAGCGGCAGGAAGGTACATATTTACCTGGAGCGAAGCGTTATAAAACAGATCAGTAATCTATGTTTGCAGCAGTTTTGATGCCCGAGTTACTGTACTTCTGAGAAGTCTGACAAGAGCCATGGGGCATTTTGTGCTTTTATCATTCTTCTTTTTTTCTTTTTTTTTACATCTCTCTGTCACGGTTTCTATTACCCCTTGACAAGCAGGGAGTCGTTTTTGTTATTGCACCTAATGCCCCCCGTATCCAATCTGACGTGTGGACTGAAGTGTGTGTGTGTGTGTTCTCGAGGGTATATGGGCAGTCATGACCGTGCTAATGAAGCGTCCTGATCCCCAGCATGATGTACTGTACAGTATCTCATCGTGAGGTTGATTGGACCGGATGTGCCCAACGCGCGTCTTTGATCAAACGTAGCGGCGGCATGGAACACACACTGGGTGTGATCACTTTCAAGATGGTTGCGTTTGCCAAATCAAATCCAATGCCGGCTGTTGGTAAATGACGGGGCGAAAGGTGCAAGATGAAAGATTTTTAAAGATGCGTTTCAACATCTTAAGAGTTCATTCTTCGCACTTTACGTCGAGCAAATCCGAAAAACGTCCCCCGTCAGACTGGCTTTTTGGGGACACCTCACCCTGCCCCTTCAAACGGCGCGGTGCATTCCCCCTTTGTTTCCTATTGTGATTCTTCACTCAAGCCTGGGCACACCTTTTCATCCGCCTCTGACTCATGCATTCAAGGCGCAAAGAGGGGGAGCAAGACAAAATCACAGACTGCACTCGGGCAACAACAAAAGGAGATGGATTCGGGGAAAAAAGACATTCGCCGCCCCCCCCCATTCGACTCGACAGACTTTTCTGCTGCTGCCTGCATGGATGATCTTTCTCCCTTTGTGTCCCTTTTGTCTCTCCCTCCCGCTCTTCTCCACTCTCACTCGCCTTCCTACCTGCTGTTGTTAATGGCTGAGTGAAGGCGGGGAGGGGGGGGGGGGGGGGGAGAAAGAGAGAGTGAGTGAGGGAGACAGAAAGACGGGGGAGAAAAGAGGGATGGGGAGGATGGAGTGGGAGCGAGGGCTCCCTCCCCTCCCGTCTCCAGGCAAGGCTTTAATGAAGAGCCTTTTGAAGTTTGCTGTGATTGAGCAGCGCCCTTCAAGAGGGACCAGCATCTCTCCGAAGACACGTCGTCGTTTCATCTCCCTTCCCCACTATCCACACCTCTCCCTCTCCGTCCCCCCCCCCCCCCCCCCCCCCCCCCCCCCCCCCCCCCCCCCCCCAGCCCTTACCCTTTGTCTCTGTCAATTCCACGTGAGATCTTCACGCAGCTCCCCCCTTTCACCTGCCCTCTGTGATCCGGACATGGGTCATGTCTCCACTTAACCAACCGTGGTGGTCTCGCCCCCGTCAGGACATTGAGGGCCGCGACGACGGGACGGAATGGGACGTATGTATTCGCGTACGGGAAAGAGGAAAAACGGGTGTCGGCGATGAGAGGTGTCGGCGATGACCGAATGACTGCGTTCCCCCACACCCCCACCCCCCCGACGCGATGGCCAAGGTGCGTGTCAGACAGTGAATGCGTGATTATTAAAAAAAAGAAACCCACCCCCCTCCTCGCAGCACTCAGGAAGCGATAGCGATTCCCAATCCCTCAGCCCCCCCCCCCCCCCCCCCCCCCCCCCCCCCCGGCACCAATAACACTCGGCTGTAATCTCGGCAGAGTTATCCAACAATCCAGTCTTCCTACGCTCCCCCTCATCCCTCTTCCTTCAGGTCATCCTCCTCTCTCACTTCAGTCCTATGCGACGGCTCTCCTTTAACACCTCCCCCCCAGCCGCACTCCACTTCGACGGGCTCCTGTCGTATGACTCTGGAGCCTGAAGCCATCTATTAAGACCATGCGTTATCACACGGAATGCACACCGGGCTGTGCATGGTTTGCATTCGAGAGGCACGTGAACTTCGTCTTGCAATGCTTCCCGGGCGTGGGCTGCGCGGTTATTGTCATAGCAGCCATTTTAAGGAGCGTAGTCGAGTTTTAGTTTCAGCCCATTTACTGAGTAACACAACCTATATTGCCAGCACCATACGGAAAAGCCCGTTCGCATACTGAACTTTCCACCATTGAGGCCTGGCTCCCCAGTTATCAGAAAGGAAATTCTTAATGCTCTTAGCGGTGTACTTGTAAGTTTGTGGCAATCATATACAGAAAGCATATAGCATTTCTCGACTAGGCAAACTGATTTTCACAAAAAAAAAAATCAGTGTACCGCATATATCGAAAAAAAATTGAAATAAGTTAGTAAGTAAATGTTAGTATGATATTTTGAGGTATAAAAAAAGTGGCGTAAAGGTTTTGTTTTTATTCGTGGGACACCTATTCCGCTTGATACTTGAACTTGCTTGTTGGGCCTCAAGGGTGTAGTTTGGCTAAAAACACAATTTAAAAAACCTAATATTAGTTAATTAGGAAGAAGGGTCCACGGGGAACCCATTTAATGTTACATCAAAGCTTTAAAAGAAACCCACGGGTCACAGTTCAGAATGTGACACGAGTTATATTAAGGTTTGTTATGAATACTCAGCAGCAGCGGCATCAGTGGCAATAAAAAAAATCCGAGATGGGTTCGTTCCTCCACGGACCGTACCGGCTCTGCCCACTTGCTTTTTAACCACGCAGTCATGTGCCATCGTGTTTGTTGTGGACGAGGCTGGCATGCGTGAATTTAAAGTCGGGATTTCATGGAGTGGACAGGATGCCAGAGGGCTTAGTCTGTGTGATTACAGCCCCCCCCCGCCCCCTTCTCGTCCAGGTCTTGTTTTTGTGGCGTGGGCAGCGAGAGATTAATGGGATGAAAGAAAACATTAGTGCAGCGCTATGGTTCAAGTTGACTTTTTCTGCTTCCGCCTGCTTGAGCGTGCGGCCCTCACCATCCCCTGCCCCTGCACTTTTCGAGAGGAAATCTTGGAAGAACAGCTTAGTCACAACTGCTCCAGGTTCAGGATGAAGCCTGTCGTGCTATTTGACATTTTGGAATTTTGCACAAATAAACTCTGGCAACTGATCAGATCAAAACGATTCGAGTGTCACTGCAGAGCCGAAACACACACATTAATCCTCGGTCCGCTTGACAGTCTGCTCTACATTGGAGGGTTTACATTTCTGTAAATGGTTTCTCAAATATCTCCGATCCCGAGACTCCGGGTCAGCGCGTAGATTGTAAAACCGCAGCACGGGGTACTCAAGAATGAAATCAAAAAATAAAAAAACTTCTGGAAACCATTACGGGGGCCCACATTTCATGTCATTAAAGCCCTTTTCTTTTTCTGTTGCCTCTCCTCTCAGTCAGCTGCTCACCGGAGCAGTTGTCTGTGGTTTTGGGTCCCGCTGTGCCGCCTCATGCCTGGAGAACAACTTTGATTGTTTAGCCATAAATGATTCACTGAGTCATATTTTAGGCCGGAGCCATTTTGAATGGCGTACTCATGGAGTGAGCTGTTCACTTTGTGCGCATCCGACTTGGCATGAATATGTTTTTGCATTTTGTGGTTTTTCTGATTCTTTCGAAAGCAGGAGGTTTAGTATTTGAATACATTTGATGCGGGTATTGGCAAAATATCAGATATATTTAATATTTTTAAAATGCCCAAACCAGTAGCCCTGAAACGTACAGCACATTCTTATCTATGCTAGATTCAGCAAGAATTTAGGAAACTTTTTCTGTTATGAAGGTGCACATTTTGTTTCTCTGCGGCAAGACTGGATTTGTCCCTGGTATTGACGAAAGAACGCAAGACACCAAAAATGGACAATTCATAGGACTAATGTTCACAGGAGAGACCACTTGGAAACGTCCGTTTCATCCAAAGCGCCAGACAAAAGGCCCGCAGGATTCTCCCGTTCCTTGTTTATTTTCGCCCCCTCCCGCTAGCAGCCAGTACATAGTCACTAATGTTCCTGTCAGCAGAACGGCGGACCACACCGAAGGCAGGTGTCAAAGAGAGAGAGACTCACGGCAGTAACAACACAATTACGCGCCTCACATACGCACAGACACACTCCTGACATGTAAAGACCTGCAAGACGAAGCCTTCCAGTCACATTCTTTGCGATGAAAAGACGTCGGAGTGCGAAAAGAGGAAAAAAAGAGGTTCATAACATAGAGGGGGAGAGGTCTAGGCTTGGAACACATCCTGAGGAAGGTCGGCGCTACATTTGACACAAAGTCAACACAGTCCTTTGTGTGTCTTTTTTTGCAGAAGGGGTCTCTGTGTCAGAGGTCTTATGTGGCAATGAGAGACACGATCTGTGTCAGAGGGGAGAGGTCAGTGAACCTCTTCTGTTTCTGCCAAATGTTCAAAATATTTTTGCGTGTGCGACTCAAAACAAAACTCACTAAAGCATACACAGCCAGCCAGTGCAGTACACGACACCACAGTGTGACTTGTGTCATTTTGCGGCTTGATGCCCCTTCATGTGGACATGCGTATGCATTAGGGCAAACATGGGTTTGAAGCACAGAGTGAAACTTGCCTGTGCTTTGTCACCAACATACTGTAGACACCACAGAGGATGAATTCAAAAGAATAGCTCATCATCACGCACGTTAAAAGCAATCGTCAGGGAGATAATAACAATAATAAAAAAATATTAATCTCATAAGAATACGCAGCTCGTAAGCGGATTCATCCGAAAACAATTACAACTCTGACATCAAGTATATTTTATAACATAATGTCTTTATCAGAGAATTAACCGAGCTGCCCTTGGTAATCTTCAACGCAGTCACAAAGTTATGGTAAATTAACCAATCATGTCCAAATGTCGCAAGGGATAATATTTGTTTGTTTCGACCCCTTTGTTCTGTGAACTATTTTTATACTTTGAGGCAAACAATCAAAAAATATAAGCGTTAAAAAAAGAACAATTTTATAAGTGCGCATTTTCAGTTTCTCCACGTCGACGTGCACATGAGGGAGGGACACGCTCATTCGAATGCGATTATTTTCAAGAGTGCCTTCAGTCACAATGCCTGTGGGGGAACACCTTTGAAGCCGAAGACGAAATTGTAAGACGCATTTTACGATCGTCTCATACTTGTGAGATGCTTTGGGGAAATGGGGCCCTGTTCCAGAAAAGAGGAGAGGAGGAAAAAAAAAAAAAAAAAAGCCAGAGGAAGATGACACGCGGAGGCAAAGCGCAACCTTGAACAGCACCATCTGAAGACAAACACACGCACAGACGCGCGCACACACACACACTCCGTTTCCACACAGACCTTTCAACAACACGCACACTCACGCAGGCACTTCTGTTCTCCCCGTTTTGACTCACTGCTTTGCGGTGCACTTTTCACCTTTAAAATAACATCATGAAAAATAAATACCTCTACCGCTCGCGCACGACTGAGACGATGATGCTGATCCGGGGAGCCCACGATGGGCCCACGAGCCTTTCGCTTCTCATTGGACCGCCGTATTTCGCTTACACTAAAATTGCATTGATGGGCAGCAGTTGCTGCGTGCGGTGACGCATTTCGTGAAAAAAGATGAGGAACGAGAGGCGAACGGGCGACCGGTTTCTCTAGCGCTGGTTATTCCGATATGTCATGTTCACAGGCTCTTTAATGACACTTTCCCAGTGTTTTCAGGTACAGAGCGCTCCTCTATTTATGATAATGGATTCCCTGAGTTCCCCCGGTTCACTTATTACCCGATGCTGCTGGTAACGGCTGGCGGTAAATCACATCTGTAGTGCGGCAAAGAGTGGGTGTTCGAGAGCAAACAAGCTCATATTCCCCCTACCTCCGTGAACATATGAATACATTTTTCTTTCATTTCACGAGAACATCTGATAATCTCCTGATGCGCTGCCCCCGTCTGCTCCTTCCCTGTGTTCGTCCTCTCTCTTGGCGGTAAAAAAAAAATCTCAATATCCGAGGCAAATAGTCACTCATGAATCTGTATTAGGTATTAGGATGCCGCTGGTGTTCAAACATGCCGGGGAAGCATCAGCGCCGCAGAGGCTTCTGTGGCGGAAAACTGTGCCGCGTGGTTGGCAATAAAGACACAAATCTGATACGGTCACAATTCGTTTTTAGAAATCTTTTGCCTTTTTCCCCCGATGCCTCCTCGTGTTTGTGCAGCGCCATCGTTGGCAGATAAGGGACGCAATAACTTGTCCAACGTGTCTCGGTCTAGGCTCTGATGCGGCGTTCACAGAAGCCTCGAGAATGTTAGGACTTACAATTGCGAGAGGTACGCGAAGACTAATCAAGAGGAGATTTACTCAGGGACTTCTTTCTAATACTAACCATAATCCTTTGTTACTGCGAGTTCAGGCGAGAGGCATCGCTGCTTTTGTGTGCGACAACGCTTGGTACTCGGGGATAAATAAAACACTTTTCACAGTGCTGCAGAGCCGAAATCACGTCACACACCGGGACCATTCGGAGCTCCACCTTTCTGTCTGTTCACTCCAGACGTCAGGTGTGGGCCTACTGGTCTCAGACTACAGCTTGCATTTAGTGGAGAAATGCTGAAGTGGTGATGCTTGGACCTCGATTTCACCCTTGCGCTGTGGCATCAAATCACCACGCTCACCCCCGCCGCCCTCACACCCATCTAACTATACCCTTAGAGAAAATTGCATTTCTCGCAAAGGCACTTAGAGAAAACCACACCCTTGTAAAGTTCTAGTGGTTGCATGTGACTGCTTGTAAAAACAGACAGTGGCCTATTAGCACTAAATTAGGCATTTACGCAGTGTTATGAAATGGGACGCTGCCTACCCATTTGGGTTCGGGCAAAACAAAAAAGGGAGGTTTATAGACAGATAAAATAGAACACGTGGCGTTTGTAGTGAGATTCGCCTTCTTTTTCTTTTTCACTCCTCTCTCAGTCGCAGTCCGTATGGCTTTTGAATCTCTTCTACAGCCCAAGACTGGTCCAGTTTATGCAAATCTCACATTAGGTAGGTGACTCACTTGTCAAAGCAACATCCGATCAAACTGTACCCGAAACCATTTCAGTAATGTTCTCCATAGTTTTTGAATTTGCCACGAAAATAAAGAGCCTAGAACAACTATGAGACGCAAATGAGGTTACATAATATGTATAGTGTGTTCCTACTAGGAAAATCTCCTCACTCACTCTTCCTTTCAGCTGTTGCACGGATTGCCAAGACATTCTCGCATGACCTGTAATAACCCCGACTTTCCCTCGTGCTATCACGGGACCAAATGTATAATACGGTTTATCACCAGAATACGTGCTAAACTAATGACAGTTGGCGCTACTCAGGAAGTGTCACGATGCTAACATACCAAACTATTCTCCAACTGGCTCTAAAAACACATGATTACAGGGGACAGAAGTTAAAGAGGTAGTCAGCTGGACGACACAGCCCCATTCCCCAAAGGTCGATCTGTGTGTCGTGTCTTTATGAATTGATAAATATGTGAAAACTAGACGAAACAAAACAAAGATAGTTAACATGTTTTATAATCATGGTTCGATTTCTTTTCTGATTATAACAATGTACATAATTAAAGGCACTATAAATGATAATTCTCTGAGGTTCTCCGGGATGAGTACAATCCCACCAAAACACATTTATTCTCCCGACTCCTCATGCATTATAGACTGGCACAGATACCTTGGTCTCTAAAACAAACACAACCTTCAACCTGTTCTGAAGAGACCCCTCATGTTTGCAAACCAGCAGCAGTGCTCTTCAAACAGCAATCCCGCATTCATGCACCGGCAAACCAGCGGGACAAAAAAAAAAGAAGAAAGAAGAACCTAATTATATTGTTATTAGTATTTCAAATGTAATCTTTTCTCTTCTTCGGCAGCCGTACCTGCTCAGTTTCTCTTATCCCAGCCTCTCTATGCATTTCAAACAACTATCTGAGGCTACCTGCTGAGAAATATACCTCATATATATACATATAAATATATATGTATATATACACGCACATGCAGTTGGGAGCATGGTCCTATTGTTGCCGGAGTAAAACGACTGGCCAGGACGCAGAAAGGCCTCTTTGTTCCTCTTTTGTTAGACAAAAGAGGTGGGTGCGCCATCACTCGAAACACTCCTCGTCTAGACTGCACACCCAACAGACCCTAATAAAGCACTCAGGTTTTGTTTTACACCCAATCAACATACCGTGAGGGTGTGCTTCAGACGCACTTGTTCGGAGCCGAGGATACAGGAAGAGTCTGTGTTGCTGTTTCTAATTTCAAAAGGGGAATTCCACGCAAATGAATCCCCTTGCTTTCATCCGACTTATCTGGGTTTTGCATCGATGCTTCTTGCGTAGAGATTGCGATCATTATCTTGGGGGGGAAAAGGGCTGTCAGGTCTACGCATGCTATACGCCTCCTATGGTAAATACTGCAGCTGGATTTCGTAAAAAAAAGGCCGTCCTACTATTTTCAGCGTTACATTTAAAACCTTTGTCGTACCTTCGCCTCATTTGCCACAAACATTTCTGTCTAGTGCAATTTTGCATTACTACGAAAGCATTTATGGAATTTATGGTTTTGTTGTGTTTCTTTGGCACACAAGTGGACAAATCTTGAAAAGTACTGCATTTAACAACAAAATAAAATACTGCAAGAGTGTTCGCACACAAACACAAGCATGCACGCACGCACGCACACACACACACACATTCTATTCCCTAGAATAAGGGCATGCGCTTCAGTTACTTCAGCTACTGTCATTGGGCGACAAAGCAGGACAGCTGCATCTCATACTGTCCGTTTAAGAGTCTGAGAAAGAACCAAGGTTATTGAGCGAGTTGACGGTCAATAAGTGTAAAGGTTGAAAAGAAAAGAGAAAATTTGCCTCCTCAACACATCCCAACTCTTTCCCTACATAACCGAAACTGCAGATGCAACACATTTGCGTAGGTGGAGAGTGGAGCTTTGATCTGGTAAAAGTAGAATGCCGCAAAGAAGCATGCCCGCTGCAAAAGGGCTGCAGGCGTACAGTAGGTGTGGGGCTGATGGGAGAAAACAAAATGTTAACAATTTCCAAAAATCCAGTTGAAATCTCCATACTTTTAAACACTGGAAGATGTAATCCTCCCTCAGGTTTCTTTCATAAAACGGAGACGATAAAAAAACAAATGACAAAAGTCGTCACGTTGACATTTGATGTGTACTGATTCCCAATGCTGGTAAACTCTGAGTGGCACTGTGTATTTTTACTACCTAGCAATCGTTAACCAGTTCAAAAGCTGAGAAAATGGAAAAGGCGAAACCACTAAAAGCTTGTGTGACTTTGGCCTGCTCCGGTGGAGAACTCAGTCGCTGTAACTGAATTAGTATTTAATGATGAAGCATGAGGAATGAGCATGTGCGCCCCGACTTTTTTTAACTGGATAAATACAGGTTACAGGGGCCTTTTTTTTTTCTCCTGTCAGCAGGCTGCCAATCCATTCCAGATTTTACCACAGAGGTAAAAAATGTAGTTTCTACTTTTTCAACGCTCCCTCTTAAAAGCCAAACATGGACGTTTACATTTTCAAGTGTCATACATGATCTTCCAAGGTTACGATGTACACTGAAAAATCTTAAAACTGTTAAAAGAAGAAAACTCCACTTTCAGTCCTTTCCAATCTAAACAAAAAGGGCATAAAGCCAGTTGGGAAACTTTTCTCTGCTCTTACGAGACCGGTTTATTTTTGCTCGTTGCCTCGGAAATGACAACGTTGACAGCGCTTGTCGTGTAAGAGATGGAAAAAAAAAAAAGAAAAGAAAAAGTGCCCAAATGGCCTTCTGGGGGAGAAGAGTTTAAATTTGAATTAGTTTCCAAAAAAGCAGCTGAAGCAGAGCGTCACGGTTGCTCAGTGGGTTAAGGAGCAAATCGTGTAACCGCGATGTAAAATTCATTAAAAAATAAAGTGGAAAAAGGCAGCGAGGGCCAAAAATAAAACGTCCACTGAGAGCCCGGCTCCTACCCATAATACTGGGAAAAAAAAAAAAAAGTGACAGGTGGACAGCAACTAAGACTTTTATTTGTACGTGCTCACGATTGGTTTTGTGTTTATTTAAAGGTTGATGCTGTCATTGATTTTTAGTAAATGCATGGATTTATGCAGAGGCCGGAACGATCGCGCCATGACTTCACTTATTTAAACGGGAAGTTTCGGATGCCGCCGAGGGAGTCAAACAACACCGTCCTGACAAGATGAGAACATGTACTTGGTGAGGTAGCGGGGCACAGCTGATGCCACACACACGCCGTATGCGCGCACACACAATCTGCGGATGAACAATGACAAAAAAAATAAATAAAAAAAATGCACACGCCACACAGCCTCGCCGAACCTCTCGCGTAGCTGGAGTCCGCCCACGCACAGTCAGACAGCGGCAGGCGCGATTAGAGCGGGGTGTATGCGGCGGAGCCCAGCTGTGGTGGATGTGGCGTATCAGTCTCTCCCTGCCTGCTGAATGAAAACTAACTGAAAGGCTCTCAGATGGTGCGAGCGTTGCGTAAGCGAGGCACCCGGCAAGGTCCCGGGATAAGCTGATTACGTGGCGGACCCATATTCATTTCCACATCCCTTGAAGAGCCGAGTGGCGTGGCTTAGCGAGCCCTGTTCCCTTCTGCTCTGCCCTCCTCTCCTCTTCTTTGTGTGTGTGTGTGTGTCTGGGTGGGTGCTCAGTGTGTGTGTTGCAGTGTGTGTCGGTGTGATCTCCTCTTGCATGTTTTCCCCTGACTGCAAAGGGGGGTAAAGGGCAAGTGCTAAATCGGCTTTTGATAGCTGTAGCAACAAGGCGGCCCAGCACGCACCGCAGGTAGGCCGCGCGCACACGTGGTCGTGCTTGTGTTGCACAAGTGCGCGCGCACAAACATAAACACAACGCTTCACGTGGCTTCGCCTAATGCAATGCACACAGCAGGCCTCGGCAGCTGTGAAGGTGAAAGCGACAGGACACCTGGGGATGTGTTTCCCAAACGCTACTGCATCTGTGGTCAGGGTGAACAGGAGCCAAGCTGTCAGGCGGTCAACGGCGAGGTCACACGAGATGTGGCACCGGCCGAGGAACGCTCAAGGTGACTCCTGGGTAATGGTTCTTTTTCAGGAAGAAGAGGCTGATGGGAAAGCAAGGCAGTGGCTTGAAAACGATCTCCGACAGATGGAAACATTTCATGTGTCCTTTTCTTCTCATTATATGGCCCCCGTATACGGCCGCGTGCGTGCGTCGCTGCGCATGTAGCACAGGGTCTGTTATTGTACGGCTAATCCTCTGCTAAAGCCGCAGCATGTAAACGGAACAACTGTGCTCGCCATGTGGAAGGCTCACAGGGCCTAGGCAACACCGGCGCTTCCTGGTTTAATTCTATTACCAGGAATGGTTAAGGAGCAGCGCCTCCGCTTTGAACACAAAGAGCAAATTGTCTTTTTTGATCAATTGGTCTCTTTTCACAAGCACCACTGACGAAATATATCATATATATACACAAAAGAAGAGTAATTGAACATTTGCATCCACTGTGAGATCTTATATAACTATATACTTCCAAATAGTCTATCTATATCTAGTTATGCTAATTTACCTTGACCTTTAACTACATTATATTAAATTGACAGCTGTAATGTATTCACTAATTAATATTCGAAAAAAAAAAAACACACTTATGACGGACACCGTGCACGTGTTCGCTGTTTGCCATCAGCCAGCCTATTAACCGAGCAGTGGCCACAGTGTCACAGTAAACTGCCCTTTATCCTCACACACAGATTCACATTCAACCCCCCCCCCCCCCCCCCCCACCCCCTCCCCCCCTTTATTAAAGCCCCCCCCCCCCCCCCCCCCCCGCTCCCAACCTCCTCCACTCTATTATCAATGCCCCGGCCTAGATCTCTGCCATCTGTGTCCATAGCAACTGGACAAAATATATTACTCATTACAGGACAGGGGCTCAGCAGGCAGGTGGTTTGAAATGAGTTTTTGTCATATCCTCATCCAAACAGGTAGACAGTGCACAATGTAGCCACAAGAGGTCAGAGGTTGAGGTTGCCACTTAAAGGAGAGAAACCTTTCTATATTTTCCTTGGTTCCTGATACAAAGTGGTAAGATGGCAATAAATGGTACGCGTCCAGTCAGTGGCAGCTAAACTGACTCCCACCTTTTCCTCTTTGATGAGTGACAGTGTTTCTAAAAACACAGTAGTGACACGAGTATGATTGTGTATTTATTGTTGAGTGTGAATGCAGTGCAAATTAAATGCAGATCTCGAAGTGTCAAACTTTGTTGTTCACATGCTTGGGAGAGAATCAGTAATATGATGACAGTTGGCTGACAAACAGTCTTTTCAGGTGTGGGAAACTGAAATGCAGCCGACACATACGAGCTGCACAGTGACACAGCCATATGTGATTTCTCTAATTAAGCGGTGTGATCTAAAACTGTGGATTACTTGCCTAAAAAAAGCCATCCCAACACCACTTTATAGACAAATGCAACTTCACAATTAACTCAATTAGCTCAACGCTCAACACAAATAGAATAAACTAAACCAAACCAAATGAACCAACAATGCTGCAAATCAGTAACTAATCCGATGGCCAAGGCCGAACATCTCCTACAATGTAGCCAACTGCAAAGTCTGTCTGCCTCAACACCGGCCAAAAAGGGGTTGCCACCATTATGGCATGAATGACCAGTCATGTGAATTCAAGTCCAGTGGTATTGCTTATAATCACGCAGATTGGACATCACGGTTGACTATGCGACAGTACAGTTTTATTATATGGAAATCGGAAATGTTTGCATGTAGGTGATACTTTCTTTAGGTTGTACTTTATTATGAATTAATCATCATTAATAACTGCAGGCCCAAAAAACGTGTATCATTAAATATGGATTAAACGCACATTTTACGAACTCCATTGTTATCCAAGGTAGACCCTTTACAAGGGGGCCGCCCAAAACTTGTCCCTGTTATGGCTGAACAAAGGAATATCGAGTCCAAAAAACACGGACGGAAATTTAACGTGTGACCTCTCTGCGCACCCTTACTGCTTCCTTTGCAGTTGCGCCTGTGCTTTGTTCCAACCACCTCGACTTCACACGGTGAAGGAGAAAAAAGGGGAGGGAGGAGGAGGAGGGGGTAGAGGAGGGGGGAATGTTGGTCGGTATAGCAGCTGCGGGCAGATATGGAGGGATAGCATTACAGATCGTCAAATTCCTCCCCTCACCTCCTCTGTCCACTGAAGCACATCTGCGTGGAGGCCGGCAAGCGGAGGGGTCCAACAATGGAGGACATTCAGTGGCCCAAAAGAACTCGCGCTCCCATCCTACCACCCACACCTCCGTTATCTCGAAGCACGGCCTCGCCTCCTCCTTGGCCCTCATTCTCCCACGGGGCATTTGTTCCTCAAAATCTCAACGGCACCTCCGTATCGCCGCTGCTGTTCCTCCGCGACCCTCCATAAATGACCGCCTGACCCCTCCTTCACCGCGGTCACCCCCGTTATCATCCTGCTGTTAACCTGCACCACGAGGGCATTACCAGATGACATGCTTCATTTCGTTTCCCTTTTTAGTGTTTTTTTGTCTTGAAATCTTTCTCATAAGGTAACTATGAATGCTATGGTTGATATGATAACATCACAAAATATTTATTAGACATAACATGGGTAATGTGTTTCCTTACTTCCTTGTTGAGGGTCAAGTAAAGAAACTGTCCCACCCTGAATAGATCGTAAAACCCCATTAGGGTAAATTGTGTAGATTTAAATGTTAATATTTTGGTAATATTAAAATAAACTATGATGATCTCCATTCTTTTAAGTAGAAATCGTTCAATTGAATGTTTGGAAATTATCAAATTTAGCATGGAGTTTGTCAAATGTGTTGCTTGTTGGCCTTCATCATTTCTTCATGGCCCGCAACATTACAGGTTCTCTGTGATTGCGCTCATGAGTGGCCTCACATAAATTGACATAACACATTGCATGATAAGGCAACATTTCGACCAACTAATCCCACCAATTGCTGTCTCTATTCGTCAGTTTGAGCACTCAGCGTGATGTTCATAGATGCTGGATAGGGGCTGTCACACAGCACCAGGCTGTTTAACCAACAGGAGCAATGTGTTTGCTCCGGTCCCTCGGAACATTGAAAAGCAACCAATCGGGACAGTGGTAGTGTCATTACTGGAAGGCTGGAATGCATATATCAGCGTTAAAACTGTAATGAGCCAAATCCTGCCCCTTATGAGTGTGTTCCTTCACTGCCCTTACCTCATCTCCCCTCTCTCTGTTAGCAGTTATAAGCTCGTAGAAATAGATTTGAGTGTCAGACCGCACCCCCCACCTCCTCCAACTGCGGGAATTAGAACTCGGATGCTTCATAGAGATCACAAACTTCCCAGCAAACATTTGTCCTGAGGTTTGGCAGCCTGAAGGCAACAGGCCGAAACATAATCCTACCAATAATCCTGCCCATAGGTTAACAACCTCGTAATCCTTAAGGCTGACTCCGTGTTGTGGCTGCAGGTGGTGGAACTCTACACTGGCGAGAAAGCACGTATATATATATATACAGTATATATAATTGTGGAGTCACAACAATAATGCTACACTTTTTCAAGAGCATTTCCAGATTTTTATACACAACCAGCACTTACCTAGGCGAACTGATGATTAAATGTTGAAATGAAAATCCAATTTCAAACAAGCAAGTCCCCCTGCTGCCTTTAACATATAATAAAGTAGAAACTTGGAAAAATGTGAAATCAGGATAATCCATTATGAAAAAAAAAATGACGCGTTACAAAATGAAAATGTTAAAAAAAACCAATCTGAATCAAAATCTTTAGAAGCTCCACCTCCCACATTCATCCGCCCATCCCTCGTTTTTTCTCAATTAAGCCACTTCTTTTAAAGCGAGCGGTCGAAGGATTCTTACTCCTATCCATTTCAAAGATGTATTTTGAAAGATGTATTAACCTCACTTTGACAATGCTTTTTGATTAATTTAATCCGACAAAAATCTGGCAGAATAAGTGATAGTGTCCAGGTGCAAAGCTTCTAAAATTGCTTGGACATTTTCTCAAAAAAAGCCCACCTGTCTCATCAGCGTGAGCAAGAAACACCAGGCATCAGACATGCACATTAAAAGCCATTAACCATAACATTAAACTGAATTTTAAATAACAATAATGATAAAAAATTATTATAATACTCAAAATGTACTTATTTTCATAATATAGTAACAGGGATTTGGGTCTACGTTACCTTTAATTATCTCCGATAATTTTCTGTTTTGTTTTGCCGTGGCAAATTTGAATACTTCTAATATTTGCTATTGCACGGCGGAGTGTGAGTGCAGACACGGGCATTTAATTTGTTTTCCCACGAACACGGCAGACTGAGAATAGACAAGTGAGACAGGCTTAAATAAATGGAATAAATGATGTGGGCGCCGAGCCCCGAAAGAAAAGCGGTGTTCCCCTCCCTCTTACAGCCCGCTTTGCTCATCCAGGCAGCATGGAGGTGGGCGTAGTGCGACAAATAGAAATCATTCTGTTTACCCACTTGTTACCAGACGCGTCATTAACAGGAGTATGCCATTTTCCAGCGTCCTCGCACATTAGTGCGAAATGAAATTAGACAGATGCAGGCCGCACTTGTGCAAGGCCGTGAGAGAAACGCACACAAACAAGCTTCTGTGTATCAGTGTTCAGTTCAACTTTACGTTTGAGCAAGGCATCACAACAAACGGCGGTGTCAGCGGCAATTAGTGTGGAGGGCTTTTATTTTGATTATTATTTGAATCCCTACGCTCATAGAGCGAGGAGGCGACCAAACAACATATTTGCTTTGTGCCGTTAAGCAGAGCCGCGTTTGGGAGTCGATTCCTCGACTATGGCAAGAACAGGAGCGACACTGTCAGTCCATTAGGGCCCCGACGCCGCAACCCTTGAACACGGCGACGGAGAACGCTGTTTCCTATTAGCGGTGTTGTTGTCTCCGGGCCTATTATGCCGCTCCCATGACAACCCTGGGTTTAGGCTACAAATTGAATTTTGGTTTATGGCAGATGATCAAGAGAACTGCGCGTTGTTGTCCTCTGTTGAGACGGCAATAAACATCACTCGGCGTCACGCACGGGGAATAATGACACGGGTTGTTTACGCCACGGCGATGGAGTTTTGGTTACCGACTAACAAGCCAGGGACGTCAGGTCAGAAGAGGCAGAATCCAAAGCACACGATGAGAGATTGGCATCGCAGTGCATGACCCCCCCGGAGGAATGACTCCAAACAAACTAACAATTTAGCGCACTTTCCGGCTGAAGCATTTAATTGAAAAAGGGTCAGGGTTAAGATGCTGGTGTTTATGTCACCTCGACCCACAACACTTCACTTCGGCAATCCATGCACGTGTCTCCCTGAGAATATTTTTCGACAACTACATATCCGCACAATTCATCGGCAATGATGTATGTGGCGTGCGAGGGTATGGGTATAAAAAAAGTGTTCTCACACATGGAGTATTTGTTAAGAGTGTGTTACAGCTCATACCTGCGTATCAAAGCCAGACTTGTGCGGTCCTGCTGTGTCAGAGCGGCTTTGCACTGAATATTTCTTGAAAGGGTCTACGCGTAGTGATATATGACGGCGCTTTTCTTAAATAGCTCATAGATCTAACACTTCGCCTCCTCGTCCTCCCTCTAATCCTCTTATCCTGTCCTCTCCTGCTCATCTGACTCTGATCGGCCTTGCTTGGGGGGGCGGGGGGTGGGGGGGGGGGGTCAAGCAGGGGGGGGGGGGGGGGGGGGGGGGGGTCAAGCACTGGGGCCCTTTCGAGGAGAGGATGGATAGGAAGATAAAAGGTGTTTGAAATGCCATCGACTCAGCCGAGGCACCGTTGAAATAAATTGGGACGACACCTCTCAGGTCCCATCGGACGCTACTTGCTTCTTTTGGATTCGACTCAGATTAGCGAGGAGCCACGTTGGGGGGAAGGGGGGGGGGGGGGGGGGGGGCGCGGGGGGGGGGGGGGGGGCGCGACGTGCCTCTCCTCTCAACCCTCGCAATGATTCATATAGTTTAGCGACCTCCCTCGCTCTTAGTCATCCGTCAGTTAGTTTTTATTTTTATTATTTTTTTATCTCAACCTCTCTCCTTTAATCAGCTCCTGGTGTGATTATTTAGTGTAAGTGATCGTCTGTAATGGGAGAGGCCGCAGCCCGGGCCCCTCACCGAAAACAGAGATCCTCTCCTCCCGCTATCTCTGGCTAGGTGTGAGTGATGATCTCCATATGCCCGGGCGAGCACCTTCCCTCACTAGTGGGGCTCTGTGTATTAGTCACGCCCGTATGCCATTATCACCATGTGTCAAGTGTACAGCTGGTATGTGTGTGTGGTTCTGTGCGTCTGAATAGGGGCACATACATATACAGTATGTGCCTGTGAAGGTATCGGTTGTGTGTGTGTGTGTGTGTGTGTGTGTGTGTGGTTTAAAACGAACAGGGCTCAACGTGCAGCCTGTTTGCAGGCTCCCTGTTGCTTATTGTCGTGCAACGGTGTGCGACCGTTCCGTGTGCCCTGACCAAATCCTGTGCGGATGTTTCCCATTTGCATAACATGTGGTGCATTTCATGGTGTAACGTAGCGGAGCGGGCAAAACTCTTCGCGTCATTTCATTTCAACGCATGTTTCGTCTGGCCGCGGCGCTTGGCATAATCCACGCATGCCGCGTATGACCCTGTCTCCTTACATTTCTGTCTAGACCGCCGTCTGTTGCCACCGTCCACTCCCTGGTCTCTCGCTCATTACAGCTCATATTGTCTCATTATCTCTGTCCTCAGTCAGTCCATCAGCATCTCACTGGACCACCGGCCTGCTCTCCCACACTCACAACCTATTCTCCGCCTGTCGTTCGTTGGTGGTCAGGGGGGGGGGGGGGGGGGGGGGGGGGGGGCGCGACGTGCCTCTCCTCTCAACCCTCGCAATGATTCATATAGTTTAGCGACCTCCCTCGCTCTTAGTCATCCATCAGTTCGTTTTTATTTTTATTATTTTTTTATCTCAACCTCTCTCCTTTAATCAGCTCCTGGTGTGATTATTTAGTGTAAGTGATCGTCTGTAATGGGAGAGGCCGCAGCCCGGGCCCCTCACCGAAAACAGAGATCCTCTCCTCCCGCTATCTCTGGCTAGGTGTGAGTGATGATCTCCATATGCCCGGGCGAGCCCCTTCCCTCACTAGTGGGGCTCTGTGTATTAGTCACGCCCGTATGCCATTATCACCATGTGTCAAGTGTACAGCTGGTATGTGTGTGTGGTTCTGTGCGTCTGAATAGGGGCACATACATATACAGTATGTGGCTGTGAAGGTTTCGGTTGTGTGTGTGTGTGTGTGTGTGTGTGTGTGTGTGTGTGTGTGTGTGTGTGTGTGTGTGTGTGTGTGTGTGTGTGTGTGTGTGTGTGTGTGTGTGTGTGTGTCTGTGCGATGCAACTCCAACTGTCGCCTCACCTTCTCTGCCATTTTTCGTTTTTGTCACAGCTGTTTACACTGACCTTTTTCGAACCTCTTAGCTCAAAGGGGTAGCGTTTCCTGCCCTGTACAAGAGCTATGATATCACACACATGCAACTTCGCAAAAGAAAAACACAAAATGCACATAGGGGCCGAGCAAACGCACTTAAACTCTCTCCTGCCTATAGGTACCACCACTAATAGAGCAAACCCGTAACGTCTCCATGAATTGTTTTAGCCGTATGTCGTGTTGCTACCATATTGTCCTCCACATCTAAATATGTGCAATTATCGATAGTAATGCACACACATAACTTAAAGTGGAAGGGACGAGACATGTCACTTATAAAGCTACTTATAGACGTGAACTGTTCTATGTACTGCGAGGGAATTTCACACCAGCTGCCCAAGAGATAATAGATGTTTTTACCTTGCCAAAAATTGGAAAATAAAAACACAAACATATACCAATTCATGGTTTTCCTACAAAGAGGAATCTCGACATAGTAATAAATATACACTAACCAATGATATGAATATCTCATCACAGGCATCATAGTTTCAAACGTTTCATTGTATGGATTCACAGGCCAGAAAAATTTATTCAAACAGCGTTTGGTAACATTTAATCTTCTGTCATACAACTCTCATTACAATGAGTGAATGGAATTTGTGTTGTCAGATTGTATGAATGTGATATTTCTTTGAAAGGACACCTTAATACGTTTTAAACTGCTCCTTTTGGAAGGGTTTACGTGGCTGGTAAAATGGTCCGAGGTGCTACAGAATTTCGATTGTTCAAGCTAAACATACTCCCTTACAAAAATAACCATGCCGGTAATTTGGGATACTTTATTTTGGCATAGAGAGAGAGGAAAAATGCGATTCATTGCCCTGCTTCGAAAAAACCTTCCAAAACCCTCTGCCCTGTTGCTTCACTTATTACAAACCCCCTTGCTTCAGATGGATGCGACTGACCATGGCTAGACATTCTGAGAGACACTTTTAAAATGTGTGTGCGTGTGTGTGTGTGTGTCTCTCTGTCTATCTCTCTCTCTCTTTCCCTGTGTTACTGTCAAAGGCCAAAGCATTGCTTTCTCTCTGAGGGGCCTGATGCCGCTGCTGGTTCAGACATCACAGGCCTCCGACACCCACGGCAGCGGCGGCTCCGTTTTGTCAGATGCTCCCAACAAGTAGCGCCGGAGTGGCAGTCTCTGCACTGACGCTTGAAAGATACAGACTTCTCTCGACTAAGGTTAACCAGCTGCGGAAAGAGAGACGAAGACGGGATCGTCATAGAAAAAATAAAAACGGGAAAAATAGGTGAAAAGACGATACGGAGACACGTGTTTTCCCCGTATGTGAGCGGGGGAGTATGAAATCATTTCCTCCGCCCGACTCAAATGGCCGTCCATGCTTTCTCTTTCTTTATTTAAAAACCTGTGCCTTTTACATGTATAAAAACGCACACGCACGCACACTGCAGCACACAGATTCGCTTAGCCACTCGACAAAACTGGGTCGTGCATGTTCAAGTTATAAAACCCCAAGTACCTATTTGGTGGAAGGCCAACAAGTGGAGGGCTGTGGGATCAATCGCAGCACAGAATGGCATCTACACATAATAAGCTGTCAAACTCATACAAACGCGCGCCCGCACGCACGCACGCGCTCACACACACACACACAGACTTCCACGTGCACACACACTCGCTCGCACAACTGTGAAACTTAAACCAGCCCTCACCACCACACCCTGAGAATGTGCAGCGCCGCGCTCGCTGCCAGAGACCACATTTAATGAGACTGCTTGGGACCGCTAGAACCTACAGAACGCACACACACATATACACACAGACACACACATGCACACACACACACACACATCAAGGATATACATAGCATATTTCCTCCTATGGATAATTACTTGTGCCCGCATGTATATTACGGCCCAAACACTTGTGTGCGGAGGTACTGCTAGGTGTTTTGTTCTCGAATTCATATATATATATAGCAGATGTAATCCCAGAGCTGAACCATCTTTAAAAAGTCCACCGCGCTGCAACACACGTAAACACACACGCGCGGGATTCTATGCTGCACTGTTCGATGGGGATCTTTCTGTAATGGATGTGGAAAGGCGCCCTTTCTCCACACGCATGTGTTTGCGCTTATGCCTTTGTCGTAAAATGCAGCACACGCCGTGTGCATGCGTTGCACATGTCTGTGCATTTGCTAGGACACAACGTGAAAGTGGGGATGTCCTCTCGGCCGTGAAGAAGCTGTTCTCCATCTGAGGGCACTTTAAGGCTTGTTCATGGGTACTCTGCGCAGTCACACATGTGTACATCCAATGACGTACACTGGTCTGAACACTCTTGGTCTGAATTTTACAGGGAGCCAATGGGCCGATATGGGGGGAAATCTGTTTTTCCTCTTTCTGGTTTGTGTCAGCGCTCGGGTTGCAGCATTTTGAATCAACTGGAGGCTTTTCAACATTTGTTGGGTCTCCCTGAAAATATTGAATTATTAGAGTCTCTCGATGCATGGACTAGTTTCCGTGTATCCTTTGGGGACCGAAAGTTTATGCAGGTGCATTTTCCATTCCGTAAGATGACTTCCTGATTATTTTCTTCTGGCGTCACAGATAAATACAGCTGGGTGTCACGGTGTTCAAAGTGGTTGTGGCGTGGTGTTCTCCAACTTGCCAGGAAGGCTTTAAAATGAATTATAACCCAGTTTAGCTCTGAGGCTGATTAATAAGCTCAAGTGAAAAAATGGGTCTAACCCTCCCTCTCTGTCTGTGTTTTGAGAGATGTGAGCGTTAATATATGGAGCGGGTGTTGATTAATTTAGTACCCGTAACGTATTATTCTGGCTGCAATCAGGTTTCAGTGTAATGATCATTTATCAAACAACTGAGTAATAGGGATATAGATGAGAGTAACCCAATATATTCCACATTTAATCCTGTCCTCTTTCTTGGTTCCGTCATAGCAGGTATAATATTTCCTAGGTTCTTATGAATAACGCGTCTGTTTACTTTTAATTTCATTCATTTAGTTGGCTGGGGAGCAGAGACAATTTCTCCCTGGGTTTCGTGGGATGGCGGCGACTGATCTAATAGAGGCGCCGTGTTAGACTGCAACCTGGTCTCATCACCTGGTTGTCATGGTTTTTGGCTGTCTAATAAACTCGGACAGATTTGTAGATATGCGTTTTTTTTGCAGAAAATGTGCCTCTTATCTACCCATTCCACATTGTTTCCTGGACACTTGATAGCTCGACATGATTGAATGATGCCACATGGTGTACTGGGGTCTACAAAAAACAAATTTGGGACATATAAACAGACCTGCATAACATTTATTTTTGCTTCCTCCAATTGTCATCAATAGGTTTTAACTATTTCCAGGAATAACAATGTTACTGTATTCATGTTTACCCCAAGCCAGCGGTTTTAAATAGGGTTCAAATTCACCTACTCAGGCACCAGGAAGCCATTTGACTTTGGTCGCCGGTGTCGCATACTTCACGTATCCCAAAATAGAGCTGCCAATTATCAGTGTTGGTTTCTAAGCGGCTGCGTCCCTGCGTGGGGAGAAGTTGTTTGGAACGTGAACTGGTTGGTGGTGAAGTGAGGGGGGGGGGGGGGGTTTGTTTGGGACCTGTCTGGGGGGGGGGGGGGGGGGGGGGGGGGGGGGGGGGGGGGGGGTTTGTTTGGGACCTTACATCTTCTAGTCAACCAATCTCGCAGGCTCCTTCAGAGATGCTTGGAGGAGATTAGGAGCTACAGAAGGACACTTATCCGGCCTGCATCAATTACAACGGCCTGGCATACACGGTGCTGAGCCAGGCTTCCAGTTGAAACGGCCTAGCCTCCATTTCGGCAAATAAACTGAATTTATTACACTCAGCTTTGTCACTAGAGGAGGCGCAATAATAAATGGGGGGTGAGACAGGGACAAATGACAAAGAGTTGGGAGCTCGATTTGTATACAGCCAGAATTATTCATAAAGTACCAATGTAGTTTCGATCATGAATATTCATTTGCCTGGAAATTAATCTGCAGCCCTGGAAGAATTTAAGATGCTGTGATTTTGTATGCAGGAGGTGAATGGTAGAGATGCATTGGAATACTGCAAAACTGCTTCAAGAGTATGCTTATTGGAGAGGTCATGCAGTGGCCAGAACCAAAAAAAGTGAAGACACTTTTCAAAGTGAATACCCTGTAAAATTGTAGGATTACGACCCAAATGGCAAAAAAAAAAGTTATGGGAGAGATAGATACATTCCAGTCACATCTGCTGCTCCTTTCCCCCCAGAGGATTATTCTTTTATTTTTTTTAAGGTAGTGAGAGATTGAAGGCAGCCACAGGAAACCTAAACCGATCTATAAATTAGCTCGCAGGTCTTGTGGTCGGCTAAGCCAGGGGGGGCTGCAGGCCCTGATTTGTGCCAATAATTCTCAAGTCCGACTGGCTGGGTATTCATGTCGTTTTTTCCCGCCGCCCACACCACCCTCTCATTTCCTACTACTTTTTGTCTTTTTTTTTTTCTCTCTTCCCTGCGTGTTTAATATTGTGGCTTTCGGATCGCCGCTGCCATTGTGGGTCATACAATAGATCGCTCCTGCTGATATTTATCATGCTGCGGTCTCTCCACCTCTCATCCATTGCCGTCCCTTCATGGCCCTGATAAATGGGCAGCCCACTGTAACCCAATCCCCATCTCCTCCCTACATACCTGAATAATAACATGCATGTGGAGGAAATGTATAGGTCACAATGGCTGTGACCCGCTGTCTGTCCCGGGTCGTGACCTCTGTGTGACTTCGACTCAAGCTCTAAACATAACTTGTGGTGGCGCCTTGGGGGGGAAAAAAAAAAGGCTGCTAGATTTGCTGTGGCATATCTCCAGATAATGAAGAAGAGTATAAGCGCCGTGTGGTATTTTTAGCCGTAATGCCTCAAAATAACTTACAAATCATTGCAAAACGGGAGGTTGGACCTGACTACAAAAAGCTGTTTGTGGCCACTTTTAAGAGACAAATAAAATTCCCCTCTTTGAAAGGAAGGACCTTAATAAAACATGTTACCAAAGTTATATTTCAGGCGATGACAGAATTGATATCATTGTGAGGCAGGCGGATCTTTTATCATATTATATCACTGTGTTGACAATGATGCTTCTAACTCACTTACCCTGAAACGACCCCATCTTTAAAGACCGACTAATGACTCACTTATGTCCATGTGCTCTAACTGTGCTGTGACTAATGATGACCCAGGCTCCCAGTGTCTCCTTGGCTCCAGCCAGGCTGAACTCTGACCTATGTGACATCATGGCTGACAGCATCTCAGTACCAGCTGCTCGCATAGATATTTATTACTAATCACCTGAAGTTGGAGGGTTTTGGTTGGGTTTCATCATTTGAGAGGACATAGTCCTTCGTTAGTAAGCGTTAGTAAGCTACCTGAAGTGTTTAGTGTCTTGGCATCTGAGAAGCTTTCCTTTTGTCAGACCAACATCTTCAACCGAATATATTTTGTATTTCTTTTCTAAAGGCAGCTCTGGATGGGAGACTTCTCTCACCAGAAAATACAAAAACAGCATTGGTTGTTGGCTAAAATATGTATAGTACAATATGCTCCATGCAAAGTTTCCCTCGTGGTCAAGCAGAAAACAAGCATCCTCTCTGACTCGGGTGGAGTGAGACATGGCAGGACATATGAAGCAGATTCCATATAAATATGGAGAACTATCTGCAAACTAGTTAAAATAAGTGAGAAGCACTGACAAATGACACATTGTGTTATGGAGATTTAAGGATTTTCTATAGATGTACAGTACATCAGAATAATGGGCGCGTGGGCATGGCAGTGTCAAAAGAAGAACGTTAATTAGAGGAGGCAGTACTACTTATGACCTTAATTACCTTGTAAAACATTTGCACTTATACACGTCGCACACCGTGGATTAAGCCCACACTAACCCCGACTCACGAGTCTACCACCACCTCTTCCTAGAAGCACACCGTCCGCACACTCGGTCTCCGCCCACAGCCTTTTTCTCTGTATCGTTCCATCAGCGTTTTTACTGGAATCGTCATTGAAGTAATTGTCCACAACTGTCAAATTCAATTGATTCAATTTACAAGGACTTATTGGAGCACATAATGAAAAAAAAAAACGGTGAAAACCATCATCATCACCAGCTTTTGCTCAACATTTATTATTTCTAACTCAGCTATTTAATAACCATGACAGTTTTATTACCATCCCTGCACTGTAATAGGCTTCTCATTGTTGAGGAGCCATGTGGCCTTGGGCTAGTGGGGATGGTGGGCTGCTTCAAAGACGGATGTGGTCGACGTGCGCCGTTAATACAATCGTCTCATGTGGATCTGTGAAAATGCCACCACGGCCTGGAGCAGCACAGCATGTGCTCAGCCTCAGTTTGCACCCATCAGCAGGAACTGACATCACTCGGAGTAATTAAAAAATATGTATGTACTTTTGAAGCTCATATATCCTTTTTGCCACCGATGGGCTGCAGACTAGACATAAAAGTTAATAGCATCATCAAACAAATAACGGGGACGTGATTTATTGGCCAATGATTTAAGGATTCCTGTGCAAGCCTCTGTGCTCCACCGTGATTCAATGTTTTCCTCACTGGGTCGTGTTCTCGTTCAGTACAGTGTATGAGCAGTTAACTCCCCTTCATAACAATCTGCAGATTAGGCTACATGGTAGCTCAATGTGTTGCTGCCCTTGAAAAACAGCTTGACGTTTGGGGTAGCATGAGAAAATAAGCAATCTGTGCTCCTCCTTTTTTTTTTGTGCAGTGGAGGAAATGCTCTGAATAGATCAGATAACTTGCCCCGAATAAAAGACATCCACCAGAAAGCTCCGTCATTATGTGCAGCATGTTAAGGCCACTGTCAGTTGTCAGTTATGTCAACTTATGACTTTAGGAGAAAAAATAAATCTCTTCTTCTCTTTTTTTATTGTGCCTCAGGTCGGTTGTTATATAAAAAAAATGCTTACGGTGTCAACATTTTTCAAGTTACACCAAACTGAGTGTCACTGATATCTTTACAATAAATGTGTGTTTTTTGATGGAATTCCAATAGACACATAGGAGTGCCGAATTTGAAACTGTGTTGTCTTGGCACTGCGGTCCCTGGGTGTAACCGAAATACCAGATGCAGCCAAGTGTGTAGTCGGTGCCTCACGCAATGTCAAGAGTCAGTGCATTCTGCCACTGTCCCAGGAGACAATGGACGGTGGGTGAACGAAAGTGTGTGCGAGGTTGCGCAAGTTTGTGTGTGAATGTGGCCTGGAGTAAACGTCACAACACACCCACACTCATAAAGTCATGGAATGGGATCTGCGCAGCAAGAACAAGCCTGGTAATTTTTCTGATATGGGTCACACTGTGTGTGAAAATTCAACTCTAAATTAATAGGTGCATTCATTTATGCTGTGTACGTTGGAAACGAGTTAAGGTTGCAGTTTTATTGCAGACATGCATGATTATTGTGCTGACACAGCGGGACTAACTCAGCGTTGTCAGTGAATTCATTATAGTTATCAACTGTTATAAAGGTGTGCATTACATGAATGTTATTTTATTATTACTTTTATGAAACAAAATAGGACCATAACAGTGTACACATGAAGCGTGGGAAGACCACACGAGCTTCAACTAAAAATAGATTTACTTTAAAGAAATGGAAAGGAAATGTATATATATCATTAAAATGGAAACCAGCAAGATATCACAGTCAGACCACGTACGTCTCACGTCTCTGATGATCAAACTCCTTCCATCAGACTCATTCTGGGGGAGGCGCCTACCATCGCCTCTGAAGCTCCATTGCAGTTGTACACAAACACAATTGCAGCAACAGCACTTGGTCTCATGACGAGAAACACAGTGGGGTTGCCAGGCAGCCATTAGCTCCATAACGCAAACAATCAATCTTGACATCTGGCATCAGTGTGCTTGGAAAAAAAAAAAAAAAAAAAAAGTTTGTCAGCTTGACAAACGGCTTCTGAAACTTCCCACACACCTTCCTCGACGTTGGAATTGTAGGGCTGCAGGGCAGGGTCCTCTCCCAAGAGATTCTTTACGCATCTACCTCCATCACTTTTTCCATCTACAGAGCTGGGTACAACACCATCAATGCTTCCAAAAGAATTTGCACAATCAATCCGGCCTCTCTGGATTCTGCGTTTGAGTGTGGCCTTTTTTTCTTTTTTTTCCCCACAGCATTAAATATTTCAGCTTTTCGCTGCGGTCAAAGGACGCACCCTCAATCCGACTCTCAACGAGAAAGGCGTAGTCCTCCAAATGTCACGTCTCCGATCGCCAATATTGCTTTAATATTGAAGTGAGACAGGTGTCCTAACAAGGTTTCTCATGAAAATATTATGATCCCATCAGCCCGAGCAGCTCGTGATAAAGGATTCACATCAATCCGCCGGATACCTTGAGTAAATGGGATACGAATGACTCTCCATGCATAACAAAATACGGCGAGTCACAAAGTTATGCTTTTACCCGGGCGCTTGGCTATCTCTCGACCAGCGCGAGGTCCCTTTTTCTCATCGCTTTGCAGCGGGTGTAGTGATATCAAATGTGACGTTTGTGAACCAGGCCGAGTCCGAAGACAATTTGTAAGTGGTTATGCTCAATCGGATGGTCGTCAGGTAAGGGACCGTCCTGGGTGACAAACCCAATCCTCTGGGTTCTCTGAGGCAGCCCATATGGCCGCACATTCCGAGGGGTACGTTTACCTTTCGGAGGGAAAGGTGGAAAAAAAATAATAATAATAAAAAATAACCCTCCTCATTAATAATAGTGGATTGTTATGTCTGTCAGCTGTCTGCCTGGCGTTGGCTGGCGGCTGCTTGCTGAAAACAGCGTGGTGCATCCACCAAGGATAGGCTTCCACCGCACACTGCGCGGCGCTGCTAATCTTAAATATCATTAACATTCGGCTTGAATAAGTTGCTGCACGAAAGCAGCATATATTTTGATGTGTTAGTGTGTATGTGTGTGTGTGTGTGTGTGTGTTTGTGGTGGTGGGCAGAATGTGTGTACATACATGTGTGCATATGCGCGTATCAGTGTCCCTGCACAGCTGAGGGGAGATTCCATTTCACCGGTTGAACTTTGTCGTCCGATACGTTTCGGTGAGTGATCAGTGAGTAAATCACATAGAGGCCTGACGGCTATCAGGAAGATGACACGTCAAATGGCAGCATCGGCCATGAGGGGAAAATTACAAGGCTTGAGCATGGGGATTTTATTTTTTTTTTTTTCCAGTCCTTTCACACGTGGATTAGTGTGCAGCCACCACGTGCCACGTTGGGACGAGGGCTGATTGCGGTGGAAGGGGCTGGTTCGTGAGTTCGCCCCCCACGGAGGGTATCCTCGCCCTCCAGGCACACGAGCGCCTTTTTGTGTGTTTTTCCCATCACGCCCAATGCGAGGTGCTCTTCAGAGGGGAAGGGTCGTGTCCGAGCGCGGCACCGCTGTCAGTTTCGAGAACCTCCCGCTTCGAAGATGAAAAGTGGCAAGATCTTTCAAATGCTGAGCATGTTTCATCACACAGGTGTCATTAATCTCTCTCAAGCTGCGTTGGAAAATAGAGTGTCCACTGCATAGCACTGTGTTTCACTTAAAGGCATGCTCCACCAAAAATATGTAGATTACTTGCAAGAGAAATACATAACTAAAAACACATATTGTAGTACCACTTGTCCATCACAGCCGATACACAACCACTATTGACAATAAAAAAATGTCATTATTTTCTGACCTGACACCAGTATTGTTAGACACGCAAAGGACTACATGAGGAAAAGGTCACAGATTGGGTTAGAAGTTAAGATTATTGTATTTCCATGGCCAAGGTTACTGCAATAACCAGATTAGGGAATTATTGTGGCCATGGTTTAGAGAAACCAACTCTGAGCATTGATAGGAAACAGGAAATCAACAGTGGGAGTCATATGTTTCTTTGCTTATGCTCCCGCCGCGACCTCCTACACTTGCAGACACTGCGGCTCTGTCACTGAACGTTGTGGCGTGTCCAAATGCATCATGACATCCAAAAATAAATAAATAAATACATCTCAAACCACTACAGAACAATCTAGATCTCCACATCCTGTGGATGCTCCAAGGTTAATTGTCACTCAACCCACATTTTTCAGGGTGACATTTTCACTTCTAGGAACTATGAAAGGACATAATAATTGCGGTGATACTTGTTTTGCTTGTGCCAAATATTTTCAGTAATTCTAGTTCAAGTCGGTGCAAGGCCATGTGAGCAGAATCTCGCAATGAAAGGTGGCCCATTGTCGCGTTGTGTGTACCCAAACTGTTTGCACAGGCTGCCAACAACCTGGCCGGCTAAGATACCGGGGACTTAGAAATGTGCAGATAGAGAATTAAGATATTGTTCAAGTTAGTATTTGCTCTGTATGTCCATGCGTGCCCGTGTGTGTGTGTGCGCGCTGTCACAGCACAGTGGCACTGAAAGGGAGGATGTCGACAACAGTGGGCCCTTCACAAAAACTCCAGACAAAACACGTCTGCTCTCAGCACCCTCAGATGACCCGATGCACACCGAAGCACAGGTGTGCGTGTCTGTGTGGGTGTCGAATTGTCGGAGAGTCTGTACGTGTGAGTGAGTGTGAGTGTGTCTGAGTTGTGAGTTTACAGTCCCCTGGGTACACATAGGCTTCCTTTGTCTGATTCCTCAGCGCCGATGGGCAGTCCAAAGGCTTGAAAGTTGTTTCCCACGCGCGCGCGCGCAGGCAGGCAGGCAGGCAGGCAGTGTGCACACACTGTTTCTGCCGTCCACCTCTTCCTCCAATCAACATAGGGGGAAAAAAATCCCAAGGCGCCTGAGTAAACTTTCATTCATTTATTCACATTCTTGCTCGACATCGATAAAATGACCTGCAACTGCTCAAACACACTTTTCTGTTGCCTACCAATTTCCTGCTTGCTCACAGATACAATGCAGACGAGTCACAGAGTACAGCATATTCAATTTATGAAATAACGGCGGCCAATAAGTCAGGGTTGTCCGAATGGTGGGTGCGTTTTTTTTTTTTTTGTTACAATGAACTGTACCGTAAATTCAGGTCACTGGCTACAGGAATGAGAAATCAACAGCAAACACTTTCTAACTTGAGATGTCAGAACTTTTCATTTTTTAACCAGCACCAGAGAATCGCACACAACACATCACCTGGGTGTCTACAGCAGCTGCCTCCTCCAACATTAGGGGGTAAAAGTTAGTATGACTTGACAGTCACTTGCAATGCTCACACGGAAGAGAATTGAGACGCGGCCATCTGCCATTCCGCGCAACCGGGTTGACTGAATGGATATATTGGTGCAGCTTTTCCCTCAGTCTGAGCTAAAGCCACTGGTGAGAACAGATGGGATGGGAGAAGAAGATGATACAGGGATGGAGACGGGTAGGAAAATAAGAAAGCGTAAAAAAACTAAACGTGACTGCACTAATATTTTGAGAGTGGTGGTTAAAATGGAATAAATCTGCATAAATGGCCTGCGATTTGTTGGGATTCATGCTGGTGGGCCCCCTGCCCTGACAGGACTGCATACTGAGTACTGAGCCGGCGTCTGGCAGGTGTACCGGAGACGCAGACAGAGAGCTAAACAATAGTGAAAAGTGTGTTTTTTTTTTAATGTTTTTTTTTCAGTGCAAATTCATAACGGAATCCAATTATGTTATCAGTGATAAATAACGTACACGACAGCATTCCTATGACAGGTGGGTAATCTTGTGAAAAGTGTTTTGACAGTCCATCAAACCACAAATGCCGACTGGAGTCTAATCCTTTCGGCTTCATTTTGAATGTCATTCTGTTTTTGATTTTAATCTGTTATATGAAAGCCCCCACCACCACGGCCACACGCACGCACGCACACGCACACGCACACACACACACACACACACACACACACACACACACACACAACACACACACACACACACACACACACACACACACACACACACACACACACACACACACACCTACACCTACACCAACACAGACACACACACCTCCCCGCTGCCGCCGTCTTTCTCTCACATCCATAAACTGTCTTTTCCAGTAGGTTTTTTTTTTTTCATGTCCTCCCCCTGCAGGACCACATCATAATCTATTTTCAGTATTTGTCCATCTCCTACCTAGTGCATTAATAATTTGAGCTCTGCTGAGGCTGTCAGATGAGTGACACAGAAGCGGTAACAAGACAACTCCAAGGTACTTTCATTATCCTACGGGGAGCCTTACACTGCCACTGCTTTGGGCATTATAGAGATAATATTTGCAGAGAAATGGTATTGATATGCAAATGTACAACTCAAACATAGCACTGAGTTCTAAGCCACTGTATTAAAACACCAACAATTAGGCAAAATTGCGGAACGAAACAAACACTTCCTTGCTACGATTGTAGTTAAATCAGACATAAATGCAACAAAATGGCAAGAATGCCAATGCGAAATGGAAACCCCTTTACACAAATGTCATCATGAAAAGTCCACTTTCTCCATGGCCTGTGGACTTTCACTGAACAGCATACACTGTCAAGGCAGATGAGATTTCAATAAACTATAAAAATCTAAAGTATCAAACACAATTTTAAAAATGTGTAATTAGTCTTCACTGCATCCGGAAAACATCTGTATTTCGTTTTTCAACGTAGTAGAAACTGATTATTAACTGATTATCAAAATAAATTCTATTAAACTTGCCATTGATTCACAAGTCAATTGAATGATTCATAGCCACATTAAAGGGTATGCTATTTTGACTGATGATGTAACTCTGTAGGATATGATAACAGAGCGGAATTAATCCAGCTAAATATATCAGATTAATAATGTTGCAGCACTCAACTCACTAAGGTAACAAGATGCAATAAATACAGTTGAGAAGGTGATGTAATGTTCTCACATCACAGCATCTTTTGTGTTTTGTGATTTTAACTAGCTTTATTGCATCCTCTCAGTCAGAAGCAGCCTTCAATAATGTTTGCAGTGCAATAAAAATAACAAATTAAACATCTTCTTTGTTATGTTTATTTGCATTAGCAGCACGCCGCCCACTCTCTCTCTCTCATGTGAGGCATGTCGGGCTTTATATATAGCCCTCTCTTTCACTGGTCCATCACTTAAGGATACAATGTGCACGAGGTCCAGTGAGCATGCTGAATGATGGGATATTTGCCTGTGTGTCTCCTTTCTCTGCCAGAGTCTAAAGTAGCTCTCAGCCCGGGCCATGTTTGCATCTTCTCTGTTGTGGCTAAGGGAGATTAATCATTAATCACTCCGGCCCTGTGTCCCAGTCCATCGGCCTGGGCTCGTCCACAAACGAAAAGACACTCCCTCCCTTTCTCCGCTCTTTTTTGTGGAGTTCAGGATATTTTTTATTATTATTTTTTTTAATCCTCTTTGTGGATATTTTTAAATGATTTGCTAAACAAAAAAACTACTCACTTTACCTCTGAGAATATATTCAGGAGGAAAGCCTATTTTACTGTACTCCAGTTAAAAAAATAATTTTTTGACAAAAGTGTTAACTTCAGAATGAAAAATGTGAGTGTGGCGGAGGACAATGTCAAATGTGCTGTACAGTCCCAAGAAATACAACAATTACAAGATAGGACTGCCAAATGAAAGCTGGGGGGTGTTAAGTAGTTGTTGTTTTTTTTCAAAAGCTCTGACAAGAAACGTACAGAGACAATGCAATAAGTGTGAAAAAAGGCAAAAGAATAACACAGACAAAACACACGCTGCACATCCACTCAACACAATGGAAAATCTCCAAGCTGACTGGCGACCAGGTCACATGATAGTGTCTGTGGAAAGTTAAGTGGAGTAAAAAGGGGCCAAATTAAAAGCTATTTATCATTATGTGGACATAACTGTGCCTCAGTTGCTTTTTTGTGAGTGTTTCTGAATTGGCAAATTTCCCCGTACTTGCTAGACAATTCTCATTGTGTTGCACTGTGTAACGCTGCCAGGTTGCTAGAGAATGGTTCTGGCCGAACCCATTATCATCCACCACATAGTGACAGTGGGACAATTGTAAAATGTCTTATTCCCAACCAAAACGATTGCCACGAAAAAAAAAAAAATGCGTGGGTCTTGTGCACAAATCAAAACTTGTCACTTTCAACATCGACACCTATGGGTTTTTTGTATTGTTTTCATCGTTAGCCATTGCAGTACCTTTGTGCCTGGTAGGCCACTATAGTTAAGCCAAGATTTGGCTACAGATTCTGATAACCCTAACCAGCAATGCGTGCATATCTATTCTTTCTCCCGGCTTACTTAAATTCAACTCTTGAGAGATTTAAAAATATGTTGGGCACAACTACAGGGTGGTGATAAATACATTCATATCGCAGTGAGCATTGCAGTTCCTGTGTCAGCCTAGTTTCTCCATACTGTTTATCTTCTGTACTCTTCTGCAGCCCTCGTCAAATGAGCTCATAATTACATCTGTTAGCTAAAGTGTCAGCTTCTGGTTTGAATCGATTTGCAAATTGTGGAGGACTGCGGCCCCATCCTCTTCTACTTACGCTTGTTGACTTGGTCGCATTTTTCTTTTTTTTTTCCCCCACCACTCCTCCAGTCATTTCTCTCTGTGTGTCTTTATTGTGTCTTTTTTTCCCCCATACTTTTACTTTATTTGTTCTTCCTATTCCTTTCTTCCTCAACCACTATCTCTGCGACTAACCAACAGCGATGTGTCGGAACTTCCCAGATCTCCGTCTGCTACTTGTGCGTTGCCACAGGCGAATTCATCAACTATATGAAAAGTGAATAGAAAATGAAAACAGAAATAAAATATAAATCACCATTTTATGAGAGAGTATTGCGTCTGTTCAGCCAAGCATGGCAAATTACTTTTTGACTGAACAATGAGACAAATAAAAGTTGGGTCTTTCCAACTTTTCCCTCCAGTGTGAATTAACCATATTTTCATCAGGTCGTTTCCGCCTGCTGGATTTCAACTTTATTTGCTTCTGTTGTGCGCGACTGCACTGGAAGTATCTGCAAAGGCATTAAATATTAAACTGCCCGACCTCACAAGTCCATGCATGTGTGAGTGTGTGTGTGGCCTGTCCTTTAACCATTTGAATTACTTTTTTTTTCTTTTTATTTTTTTTAATTGAGTGGTTCATCAGGGGGTCAACCTCAAAGAGACATTGGGTGATTTATGGTGTGTGCAGGATGGAGGAGGAAGAAATAAGGGCTGAGGGTGTATGCGAGTAGGGGTGGGGGCATCTAACACCCCATCCAGAATAGGATGTTTTGGCAGCCAGCATGTTCGGTGTACCCACCGTGACAAACTGTGTTGACACCGTGAACAAAAAAAAACAGGCCAAGGTGCTTTCAGGCACATGGAACGGAGGAAAAAAAAACGAGACAAAAAACTGATTTTCATGGAGACTGTCACCTATTTTTTTCCACATCCCTTTGCCTTCAAATATACAACATGAAGGTCACATCCTAAAAGCGTGACATTTATTTACACCTCATAAGCTCTTGTACACAATAAAGTAAAAACAAAAACTTTTCATTCATTCACGTGCGATAATAACAAAGCAAAGCTCTTTTGTGTATTGCATGGCATTAGAAAAGCAGCCATGACTGACCATTCAGGTTCACCGCCCACCTACTCCTGCACTCATGCACTTCTTCCTTTCATCTCGGGCCTCGTTTTAATCACAGTCACTTCTAATTTCCTCTCCATTTCTTCTGGGTTTTTTTTTTTTTGCATGCCACTGTCCCTCTGATTAAAAACATTTATCGGTCATGCAAGGCTCCATTAACCGTGACGTACGCCACAGAAGTTGAGATATTGTCCGTGAGGAGGAATTACCGCAGTACCATGTAAACTCTCAGACTTAGTTTAGGTGACATTGAAAATGTCAGAGCCATTTGAGGTAAGGTAGGGATGGAAATGAAAGAAAAGATTGAGGAACAACAACCACAGCAAGCGGGGGGGATTTGTGTTACGAATCTTTGACAGTCATAAGGTCAAATGTTCTACTATAGTAACGACAAAATGCTGAAGTCATACGATAACGTTCATGCAAGGAGGACAATGACACTTTCTTCACAGTTGTGTAAAGTGATAATATCGGGGGTGCATTTGCATGTGCATTTGTTAACTTATATTTTTCCATTTGTATTATTTACTTCTGTGCAAATTAGAATTTAAGGGAAGGTCTGCTGGTTTTATGTTTTTGCAAATCAGACCACAAAGTGATTTCCCCACGGCTTGTTGCAACAGAGACTATGTTCGGAATTATTTTGAGAACGGCAAATAAATGATCACTGAACGATGGCACCTGCAAAGATTTTCAGTGACGTTTAGAAAGCATAAACAAATCAGCCACAGCTGTAAACCCGTTTACTAGTATTATTCTGGTAACGGTGTCCATGAAATATGTTGTGCGTAGTTCAAAGCTTAATTACGCATTAAGGGCATTTAAAATATACAGAAAATAAAACATTTAATGTGTCATGTCGAAAAATACTCTGAATACAACTGACAGTAGTTGACAACACCGCCACTCGCCAGAGTTTCCAAATGTACCCAATATGATTGAGACTTTTTTTTTTTTCCTTGTCTAGCTTGTTGTAGCTCGGGAAAACGCTCAGGTCATTTCGAATGTACTGCATTGTTCACTATTCATTGCATTGCAGTTTAAATTACTGTGTAGTAAGTGTTCTTCTACCGGAACATTGTTATTCGTTTCCAACAGACTTTTTTCAGAGCTGCAATATTTATTCATTTTCTTAATTACACTTTGAAAATAAAAATAAAAGTCAGACCCTTGATACTGTTTTGACAATTTTGTCAACAAAAACGAATCACTTTTTTTTTTCTTCTTTGATTTGAAACGGGTAGATGCAGATAACCTGGCACCCAATGATGGCCCTCCCTTCTGCCTAATCAGTTTTTGAGGCTTCATTTATGATTATGCGGTTACAAGACGTATTTTCCTCTGCATTCAAAAAAGTAATCGAGGGGAAAATACCTCTTTGTTTTGGACTATTACGCGGAGTTAAACACAGCTGCTCTGCAAAATAAATAAGCAGTTTTTAGAGCTTCTACGCATTTCCCCGAATTCAAATCCTGTTGATTTACTCCGGGGTCCAAATTATTCCCCCTAAAAACACAATGAATACATCAGAGTATATTTAGTGCATAAATATTGAGATTAATTTTGGTCTTCACCCATGGGGCTGTTTACCCTGCATTTTTGTTTTCCTCTCTGGGTGCATCAGCTCGGTGCTTTTCCTATGGGTCCAGTGTTTGATGTGGAGTAAAAGGCTCCAGGAGTTTATGGATGAATATTTTAAAGGGATTCAGTGAGGCGGCAGGGCACAAAATGGTTCCTCTGTCCTCCCTACAAGCCATCCTGCCGCAAGCCCGAGTTCTGGTATCTCATAAAAGCAAAGCTGCATCACTCTGCTGGAAAGGGGGAGTCGAGTTGAGTACAGGAAAAGGCCTGTGTGTTTGTGTGTGTGTGTGTGTGTGTGTGTGTGTGCGTGTAGGTGTGTGTGCGAATTTAAGTTGGTTTCCTGTATTCTTAATTAAAGAACGCTACAGTTTTATCACTGGATTGGACGTCACATATATTTGTTTCAATATAGATGACAAAACAAAACATGAAACATACATTTTATGGTGTGATAAAGCTTTGCAGTCAGGTCAATATTCTGTAACAATTGCAAGTAAGAAACAAATGATCATTTGAAAGAAACATGCAATGTTAACTGAGGGCACACCGACTTCATTAAGAAATCCAAGGGAATACAGCGCAGACTGTTTTCTGCTCTCCCGGTTGCATAAGCCCTCGCTGTTATCCCACTCCATGAAACCTTGCCGTCAGCGCGACTCTGGTTTCGGTGCAAGTTCAAAAACTACATCTACATGCAATGTGATCTCTGCTCTGGACTCTGATTTTTTGGCCGCAGTGCCGAAATTCCTCTTTGTCTGGTTCCAACCAGTCGTTCTCTGTCGGTTCGGGTGGAGAGGGGAGAGGGAGGTCACGGCGGTGGTGGGGTGTGCTGCTGACTCGAGTTGCACAAGCGTTTCGTCTGTGCCTCCATCGTTTCCCATGTTCGGTGGGGCAGCGGTAGCATCGAGCAGAGGCTCGGAGCATTGTCTCACGCGGAGAGCTCGTTTGGGTCGAGCGGTCAATGATTATTGCATTTCTGGTTAATATTTGAACCTCTCGACGCTTTCAGTATGTCATCTTGAGCGAGTGACGTTTTAACCTTGTTCGGGCGTTCCGTCTTGACACGAAACATTTTTTTGACATGCTCGATGTTCACTGGGGAGAACAAAAAGTCTTCCGCTGCTGTTTTGGAGATTGTCTCGGGGAAATCCCATCCCTCAGGTCATTTCGTGCTTAATGTCCTGAGTCGAGTCTTGGAATGCTAACATCTTTGAATGCCTCGCCTCAGACATCTCTGGGGAGGCCCGGGCCGTGGATCTAAGATGGGCCAGGTGTGATAAACACACACACGCGCACACATACACACATGCAGGAATGCCATTTTTTTCTAATGGAGTTCACAGACTCAGTGTCATGATTTGGAAGTGATGTATTGCGATATTATTTTTCCGCACTGAAATCCACTATACGGGTTTGTTAACATGGCCTGTCTCGCTTAGGGTCTCTGGTTTGTTTAGTCCACGGCGACTCAAAAAAATCGGCGTGAGAGCAGGGGTGCAGGGGCCCTGTAATGGCTTAAGTGGCTGCTGTCACACAAGCGCAGACGCATCATTCCTGTGTTTACGTTCGAACGAGAACATCATTAAAAGCGTCCATTAGAACCCAATGTACCGAAGCGATGCTGCATTTTAAATTAGTGGAGTATATAAATGTCTTTATCCGAGCCACTAGCCAAATACCCCGTGGCAACACTCTGAGGCTAAATCAATAGGTAACCTGACCTTCCGCGTGGACACTAGTCGGCAACAAAGCTCAAAATCAATATTATATAGCTTGCATTGCACAACCGTAATGAAAGAAGGATGTTGGACAAAATGTGTCACATAATGTGCCGTAAGAAGTGTTCCCTGCGTCAAAACTGACTAAAAGAAACGGCTTTTTAAGGTGTTTATCAATCCGAACACAGCAGACCATATCCATTATCCATGAGTCCATTTTGTAAGGTTGTAATGAATCACTTCGATGAACTTCGCGGCTATGAAAAGATACAACCCAGTGCGTATGACAATGTTGAGGCCAATACCCCGAGTCCAGTCACATTTGCTCTAAAAACAAGGCTGTGTTCAGTTCAGGGCTTTTTAATGTAAAAATGTTGTGGAAGTAACACTGTGTGAGTTCTCCAGGTATATACAGTAAAATAGGATATATCATCGTTAAAACCGTCCGAATGACAGCTATGTCCTCACACATGTGCTTAAAAACCAAATGTCTCCTAGCCTTCACATCAAATATTGTCACATACATCAGTGTTGTGGTTTGTGAAGCAGCTCAGTTGGAGGAAAGCAGATTAACTGAACTTCTGCTTTCAGGTTCTGGGGAAAAAAAAGCGATGGGGAGCAAGTCACTGATGCATTTGAATTTAAATGTTAAACCACAACTTTATCAACTTCCAGCGGGTCCTTAAGCCTCAGCCTATCTGTTCACTGGCGCCCTTTTCCGCCCAGATATAGATTTATCATTTAAAGCTGCACTCAAATTTCCGTGTGCGGAAAAAAAAACAACATTTTAATCTTCTTGATTTAGCACAAGGCACATTTCTCACGTCATGAGGCATGATTGCGCCACTGGACCTAATATTTACGCTGGTTTTCTCCTGCTTGGCTTCATTTGAGAGCACTTAAGGTTGATGGTGTTTTTCTTTCAGCCGTTCTAATAAAGCCTCGCAAAAATGTTGATATCCTTTAAATGTTTGTTGTTCAAGCAAACAGGAAGGCAGGCATGCCGTGGCTCATTAGTTACCCGGTGAGCAAGCTTTTAGGGGCGCAATCCCTGGCGGCAAACGCTCACTCTAAACATACACAACTCCCGCACTGTAAACACATGCACTCACACGTGACGAACATGGCGAGGGACAAGAAGCCAAACACACACACACGCGCGCTGGTATATGCGTCCACGCAATTAAGAGGGCGCACAAAGTACGGATGAATCCACAGTACTTCATACAAAGTCTTCCCCCCGCCCTGAAAAATGGCGCTCACACACAGGCAGGCACACACAGAGGTGTGATCTGGCAGGCAGCGCTGCGAAATGCTGCAATGTGAGAAAACACCTCGCAATGCAAACAGAGCCTCACAAGGCGAGCGCTTGTTCCCGGGCCAAACCTCGGGGCAGCGCTGCTCACATCTCTGTGAGAGGAGGAGAGGGAGCGCTCCGATGAGTCCCACACCAGACAGGATAGGACGCATTAAAAACATGTCGAGGAAGCCAAAAAGAAAAAAAAAAAAAAGCAAAGAGAGAAAAGAGCAAATTGCGAGTACGGGAAGAGTCGGGATGAGTTTTACTATATTACTCAATGCGGTATGTTGTGACTGGAGGGCAGCGTTTGCTTTTTTTCCTCCAGCACCAGACAAGCAAACCGTAGACAGGGTCCAGGCGCGTTTGCGTATGATTCATGTTTATCATATTAATTTTGTTAAATGTTCACAGGCACTTCACCCACCGTGTGTAAACATGTTGGGGGGGGGGGGACTACGTTTAGGGTGAGGTTCATTTTGCAGCTCCGGCTCTCTATTGGAATTTGGGAAGTTTACACTGTGGCGTTCCCAGCAAACGTGACCCGGGAGGGTTAGTCCCGGTCCTGTAAGGACGTCTTTGTGAAAATACAAACACTGCTTGTAACACTAGCCCCAGCGGCTCAAATGGGGGCATGTTGAATGGAATAATATAAGTATTTTTATGTTTTTCCTCATCATATTCACTTTAGCTCAAAAAACAACAACCGTGCTGCCATGTCACGTACAAGGACGACTAGTGAGAACAGCGTAGCTTTGGCATTTCGGCGGCTTGAAACATTAAAAGGTCAAGCCACTGTAAACTGATGGAGCCTATGGTTAGGTCAAATTGGAAAGCCAACTGGTACTCTATAATCCGTGTCCGTTGTCAAGACAGCCAGAAAACTCGATCACCTGCTGAAAACCCGCTTTATATTTTATCCATCTGTCTGAATTGAAAAATACACTGTGCCCCCCAAAAAATGTAAACATATATATAATACGAGCGTCACAAACAATGCAACAGAGAGTGAAGCTATGGCAAACACTGAATTGCTAGGATTTTGTAAACCAGAAAAAAAACACACACTTTACACATTACAAAGACACAAGTGAGACTACATCTATGCCGCAATAGTTCCCGCGGTTTCCCACAGAGTGTCTGACTCGTTCTTTTTTGGGGGGGCTTCTACAGGGCCCGGTATCTTGCTATGCTTTCTGCAGAAACAACAATGAGCCACAATGTCTGGAATCCAACATCCTACAGAATATTCCTCTTTCTTTCTCTCAAGACGCCTCCATTTTTCCCCTCAAGCATGTGCAGACTGTTTTGAGAAATGTGAGCTTGTTATGCTTTATGATCTGCAATCTGGTGTCTTATTGACACATTGGCTTCCCTACCACAAGAGAGTTAAGAGAGTTCCTCTGTAACACAACTAAACATTCCTCGCGGCCTCACGTGGAAAAAAACTCAAGGGTTGGTCGAGGATGTGACCGTGTTTTCGGGCATGCCTGGCTGATTAAATTTGTATTTTTATTTTTTTTAAAGCACACTTCGGGGCGATTCCAGCTCAGCTCATTCTGTGTGACTGGATTCCCCACCGTGAATTTGAGTCTTGCTCTTAAATTTGTCCATGAAGGGGAGCTGCTGCCAAACATTGTAATGACTGCTCTGGTGCCAGGGGAACTAGTCTTTTCCACTAAAACAATCTTTTTTTATAGTGTCCAAAAGAAATACCCACATGTACGGTCCTGACATTAATTCTCTTCTCGCTTGTGTTTTTTTTTTTTCCTTTTTTCCCCCACTTTGTGCTAAATGACTTTTTTCCCCATCTACACTACGACAATTGTTTCCGACACTTTTTCCACAACTCTGATTGGATGACGAGTGCCCGAGCGCTCGGCTTCTCTGTGTTATGTTGCCATGTGCTGTGCATTTTGGGTTGCCTGGCTCACAGCTAACGGGATCGACTGTAGGAGACCTGCCAGCTGAAAGATCCTAGAGGCCAGCTGTAAGGAAATGCTAAACAGAATATTTCCCCTTGCAATCAACAAAAAAAAAAAAAAAGCCTCCGTCAACAGAATTTACTGAACATCCAGAAATCCTTCTCATGTTTCCATGTATTGTAGACGTTTGACTCATTGGCAACAAGAGCTGGCCAACACATTGCTCTGTTGTAATGTTTGCAATACATCATGTTGATGATGCACATTACGCAGGCGCTGTTTCCACATTATGGCATCCAGCATTCAGAGCTTCCCGTGTTCCCCCCGTTTGTTCTGTCTTTCCTGAAGAAGCTGTTCACCATCAGCGAAACACCGCCACAAAGGCTTTACAGCTCAACACAAATTGCTGAATACAAACTGCGCGGGATAAATAGCAAATAATAAAACATCCACCGGTATTAACCATGTTGACAGTATTTATGGAAAGCAGGACTATTTTTGCTATGAAAAAGAAGAAAAAAAAAAATCGGGAAGTAGAGCAGGTAATTTGTCTTGATGCAAAAACAAAAGCTGCGTTGTATTTGCTAGGTATGCAAATAGAAGTGGAAGTGACAACAAGATGTAGCCAAGACCACGGAGGAATTGGGCTGGAAAGACTATATATCAACGTATAAGTGTCGACACACATCGGTTTGCGGCATACCTAAGAACCACTTCAGGGAGAAGTTTCCGTACGTTTGCTTGTCCTGTTTTCCCCTCAGATATAACCCAGTTTACATGAAACTCGCTTTTTTGGCTAACTTACCTTCCTGTATGACAACTCACACCCCTCCAGCTTCGAGGGTTATCCGTAATGATATTAATAAGTCAAATTAGGCCGATAGTTGGGACATTTCCAGGGTCGGGGGCCTTGAGTGCATGTCCTTATGTGACTGTGCCCATGTGTGTGCCTTAAGTGTGTACTTCTTACCTCTGTCTTCTCAGCACATGCTTGCGTGGGATGTCTACAATCTGGTAGCCGGATCTGGACCTTCAGCTTCTGCGAGACACACCGCTCACTGAGATCCAAACTCGCAGATTATTCCTGGCATTCCACATCTGGTAGCAGTTGAGGGCCAAGGAAGGCGGCTTCTCCTGAGAAATATACAAATATGTAGGACAAAGTGCACATAAATCGGGAGTGAACGTGAGGAGGGGGTGACGGCCCCATAATGTAAGCCACCGGCTCTAAAGCCATCTTTACGTTTGATTGATTAGGAATATTTGGTGGATTTTTCGCCTTATTATTATTGTTATTTTAGGAAATATCAAATAACATGTAATTCATAATCTTTTTTCACGTGCATGTTTGCTTGTTTACATTTTCTACAGAAGCATTACCAACGTATCAGTTCACTGTGATATATTCATTTTCATTCTAAGGGATTTGTTCTGCATTTTAGGAAATATTTGCATTCCTAGTGGGGGTCAGATGAGAAGTTTGACATGACTACCTCATCTGAGGAGTAAACCCTCTCCAGATTAGCACCAAGACTTAAAACAGGTGTAAACATTTACCCTCGCCCTGTCTAGAGGAGACACAACTTGCCACACAGCACCACTAAATAACAAACAATGAAAACACAAACAAACGTACAAAAAGACTACAAAGTTTGTTTGGTATTTGGCCAGGAGCAAAAACATCCCGGAGTCTCTGCTGGTTTCTTCTTAAGCTATTTAAATCATGAAAAGGAAATTGCAGCTTTTAAAATAGGCAAGAGTGTGAAGTCAAGCACATAGGCCAAGGGTTCCTGTTCTGACAGGAACCTCTGGAGTTGAGAAAGATAGACCTCCCTCAGCACACAAATCACACACAAGCACACACCACCTTGATAACACTTTTACATCCTTGGATTCATTAACACCTGTCTATACACGTCACTTTTAATGCAATTTGCCCAAAAAGCTCTCTGGAGTTTGACGTCGGGCTGGGAGCATTTTCTCCATCATGCGAACCGATTCATGCGAGGACACAGCATGGTAATCACCAGCTATTGCGGTGCATCAATCAATTAAGAAAAGCTGTCAAAGCCACATAATGGTTCTATCCGACTGTTTCTTTCCACTGAATCGGCTATAATTGCTACATAATTGCTCAGAATCATCTCGGTGGATCTCTACCTGGCTAAGTCCGTGCCTGAATATAAATGCTTCCCGGAGCGTTAGTTTCGCATGGCTTATTTAAGAGTAAAGCACTTCTCGTGGGGCGCCAACGCTGCAGTGCTTCATAAAGCCGAATTGATAAGCATTACACCTGCAGGAGGATGAGGCTGAAATCAGACAAGCCACTGCGTATGTGGAAGACAGATTTGGGGCCGAGGGAGATGTAACTGCAGTGGGACATAATCAGTGGTGAAGAAAAGAGCAATATCACACGATTAAAGTACTCAGTTTCAAGTAAAAGTATAATGAAATAGTAAAAAAAAAACGCAGACAAATGCATCCTACATAGATAAAGTAATTATAACTGATGCAATCAATAGGAATGCAGAACGCTATTGTTGTTGATGCTTTATTTTGATGCAGTTGCTGTTTATTGCATCATTGTCAATGGTTCAATTACCCTCAAGGTGATAGTAGCCTATAGTTGGATAGATTTATTTTATCATTCCCGCAAGGATTTATCGTCCAGCAAAAGCAGTAAAATCATGTCTTTGTGAAGCTTGAACCATAAAACTATAAAATAATTAGGTGTTTTCAAAATAGCTCCCCAATAATTGATTATTATCTTAATCCTTTCAGCCATGGCATATAGTTTATCGAGAACAGTAAAACATATTTGATTACCTTTTCGTTGTTTCCAAAGGCTTTATAAGTAGTGGAACCTAAATGTTGTCTAAAGTTTATGTTGCTGAAAGCGTCATATTACATAACTTTCTTCACTGTACCCGGCCTTATGTTGCCTCGTCTCCATAGCAAGCAGCCTCCAAATGCTTTCAGCACAACACAAACCGATTCGAAGAAGCCAGCCAATGCGGCCGTGGTTGATTCAAAATCTGTGAGACGATCCTAATTTGGCCCACACTGTCGACACGGTAACTCTGCATGCCGAAATATTACGAGTGAACGGGTCGCGCGCTCGCCTCACTAATAAGATGAGGCCTCGCCAAGTTGAGAGTCAATATATTGTCCCTCGCAGTGTTTGGCTTTCAAATGAGGCCAGAGACGGTCTGACGGTCACAAGAGACGACGCGGCGCTTCGAGGTGACACAATCCGGCCTCTTCCCATCCTCGTTCTGCTTTCATCATTCTTCCTTCAACTAGCTGTCAACAAATATGATCTGTCACGAGGGCGGCGGTAAACAAATATCGCCCCCTGGTCGACGTGTTTGCCATGCTGCTGTTTAATGATACGGTCTTGTTTGCAGAATGTGGACAGTGCTATCCACATTCGGGGGCCCCTCGGTCTCTGGGCTAATTAAAGTCATTCTTCAGTAATATTCCTAAATCAACGGTTTCCTCTTGCCTATTTGGGAGCTAATTGGAAGCATGTGCATTCAACCCAAAGGCCTCCTTTTAACCCCTGACACTTCAAGAATGTGCCCGTTGCCGTCATTGGGATTTTCCCTTACCATCTTTTTCTTTCTTTACTCCGGCGGCCACAAGAAATGTGCGACGACAAAGCTTTTTTTTTTGGTTTTAGATTGTGCTTTTATTTAGTCAAGCCTTCTGCGGTTGTGAGGGCTTGAGGACAGTTAACTCCTGTGTCCTCTATTTATTTATTTTTTTAGTCTCTGGCACAACGCATGACTGTCCGATTTCCAAGTTGACCCCGTGATTCACACGGAGAGGTTTAAGCCAGGGGCAGGGGTCAGCAACCTTCGCGACCTAAAAGAGTAACTTCTGCTCAAAAAGATAAAAGAAAGAAAAAAAACAGGCTGGAGCCACAACAAAAACCAAGCTTTTTAAATACAGGTACCACAGCCAATTATCCCAGAACAGATTTGACAATGATAGAGTGATAAGTTTTGGTGCATTTATGAAATGCTAGAACTACAAGTTAAAAGTAATAATGTGTTCCCTTATTCGCTGTCTTCAATCTTTTGCCGTGTCCTCCTTTCTGCGGCACCCCCAAAAATGTATATATTTTTTTCCCTTTCCTCCCCTCACATACGTTTTCTGCGAATGCTGTGTGCTTGTTCTAGTAACGTCTTTCAACATTCATATATTTCTTGACGTGGCACAAACATTGTCATACACCAGCGGTGCTGCGTGGGCGAACTTTTTTTTCTCATTTGGATCACATTATTGCAATTGAGAAAAGGTGACTTTAGGCCGACAACAACAAAATGTGGACGTGGTTAGCATTCGTGCCTCAAGAGAAAGAAGACATGCACATGAGGTGAACAGGAGAATCTACACTGGACGTAGGTGTGAAGGTGTGAATGGTTGTTTGTCTCTGTCCACACTCGCCTAAAGTCACACCAAAAGTATTCATTTTCAGATATACATGCATATATTTTTTTTCTTTTCTTTTTTTGACAAAACTAGAGAGCTACTAGAGAGTAGATTGAGAAGCGCTGAGGTCCTGGCATCATGTAAACCGAGTCATATCTCACCAAAGGTGGCGGCAGAAAGAATTCAAGATTCCCCCAAAGGACTTCTCACATGAACATCTAAAAAGAGAGAGAGAGAAAAAAACAGAGAATCCTTGTAGTTGTCTGTGTGTGCTCTTGGCAGAAGATGTTCTGTTGAAAAGCAAGGTACTTTTTTTTCTACCCTGTGATTTCACACAAATTTCATCATCGGGATGGAGCCACGTAGAAATTCTCTCCGATACAGACAGCTAACTTTGGCTTGACGTGACATGTTTACGACACTATACCCTACGTGACAAAAAAATATTGTGAAATTTATTTTTTTATTTAAAGCATGAACTCCTCCACATATATACTGTAAACTGCAATTGTAAACCCTCTAGGCCTATGATTATACAAGTGTGTCCAGACTAATTGGTTTTGAAGGGAAAGTATTCTGTAAATTTCCCGTTTTCCTTTTTTTGCTCAATTTCTTCCGTTATTTAAATGTGTCCATTTAAGACCAATTGCATCCCGCCTGATTTCCCTGTGTATCAAAAATAAGATAAGATAAGATAATCCTTTATTGTCCCACACAGGGGAAATTTGCAGTGTTGCAGCAGCAGAGGGTACAAAGTATACCAACATAAATAACACAGGTTTAGAGCAAAGTAAACTGAGACTGTGCACGAGTAGAACAAAGTACTGAAGATGCAATGTATATACAGTGACCTGAGTAAATGCAGTGGAAAAAGGGCTGTGGAAAAAGGGCTGTATGTAAGAGAGCAGGCTGCTGCATAAAGCCCATTACAAACAAAGACAATGCGTTAGGAGTGGTTGTGCAAACCTCAGAGACTTGACAATATGCTATTTTCTTTTTACTTTTTGCGGCCCCATCTACAAACGGTGTGGCCATCTGCCTGCTGCGGTAAACACTGGCTTCAGTGGATATCTACAAAGACCAGTTGCCTGTGAACTTCATCCTTATCAGTTCGGTTTGCGCAGATGTGCAGCGTCTGAGTCTGTTGTGTTTTCTCGTTGCTTTACAAAAAAGAAAACAAAAGAAGCCGCGTTAAAACACAATTTAAATGCACAATCATTTCAAAGAAAAATGGTTTTGAAGTATTTTTTTCACCCGGGGTGTTTCCAGATGCAGGCTGCATTCGCTCGCTGCCATTTAAGAATCCTTTGAGCTTGACATCCCGATACATGTCTCCTCACACCCCCGATTCCTTATAGAACAATCCTGCCTCTCAGTTAATGTTGGACGGTACATCCATCTTGTTGTTATACCTTCTTTGCGAAAAAAAAAGGAAGAGCCACTGTATCTGGGTAAATGGCTGTTTATAGGCAGACTGTAATTACTGTTTTTGTTCTCTGGAGTGTCCTCGCACAGTAAAGTGAAAGAATCAGAGATTATTATAAAAGTGCAGAGCGAAAAAACACTACCTCCACTTTGCATCACTAAACTAGAAGCAACAGAAGACGTTACACAAGAGGCCGAGCCGTTTCAAGGAACATTAGCTCTATTGTGTTTCAGTCAGAACAGCCGTGACCAGGACTTTCCAAAGCACAGCGTTATTTTTCTCAAGGTAATTATCCAGGTCCAACTCCAATGACACAAAACGGATGCTGCTTTTGAAGACACAACGACACTTACTCGCAAACTCACTGTGTGCGCAATTTTCTCCTCATTCCCCCAGTTTCTGTTTACACGCTTTGATTATTCACTTATTAGTTGAAAGTGCCGTTGTGCCATTCTGGCCCAATCCATTCCGCCGTACAGTCGATAAGTGAGAGAGACAAGGGAAATTTACGGGATATAGTCACTTAGCCCAGTCTATAGCCTCCAACAGGACCATAACTTGAAGCATCACTCTCAACAAGTAACAGTCTCGAATATTATGAGATTCAAATGGACGGCCAGTGTAGAGAGTTATAACGTGTTTAAATTTGTTTGCAGGCCATAAGCTTTAACATTCACCATCCAGCCAGGGACAGTGAACCTAAAAAAAAAGGATGTAGATTGATGTCAAAGGTCTTGCGGCGGCGCTTGGGCACAGTGGCCTCTACTGGGTGGTAAGGGAACTGCACAGAGAGGTAGAGATTATAAATAGAAATGTGGTGTGGCCCACAGCCCCGAGATTTATTCAAGAATGTGGGCTGGCGATTGCTAATTAGTTTAGTCCTGTATTCATCTGTGGGCTTCTGCTCGTGCTTACCTAAAGATAATGAATCACAATCAGCCAACTGTTATGGTGGATTATAATTGACATTGACAGATCCCAACTGCTCACTGGGAGAGGCTGTCGGATGCATCTGTCCTGCCTTTGCACAGCTGCCGGAGTATTACGACGGCGATGTTCGGCTTTATAATAGAACTGGAATGTGGTGGTGTTTACCAGGTTAAAACAGAAGTTGGTCATGAATGTAGGTCATCAAATTATGCCTGAATGTTTCCAAATACAGGACTTAAGAATGTTTTCTAATACAGGGGTCAGGCCAAGCACCCCAAAACTGATGTTGAGATGAAGCAGGGACCCCTACTATATATATTGGATAAAACTGTGTTTTATATTAAACTGGGCCTAGGGCCATGTATAAATAGCTATAACAACATGTTGGATGTATTTTCATGTGTATTTAAAGACATTTGAATGTGTGGAACATAACATTTGTTGGAAAAAAATGTTTAAGAATCGAAAAAACAACCGAATCGAATCAACCAAACATTCTGCGGACCCCCTTTTGAAGACCTCTGCTCTAATACAATCACAATATCAACGTCAACACCACCTCCTTATCTCTCTCCTTCAAAAATGTTGCAAACAACCAGGGTGGTCATGTTTTGGCGGCTCGCTATTCTTCTCTCACAGTGTCGTTACACTATTCAACGCGCAGTATGCCACCCAAACCCTTGGTAGACACCATGGTTATCTCTTTCACCCGGAGCGAATGTTCATGCACAGAGGAACCTTTACAGATGGTCCAGAATGAAGCGGCGGCCCTGGTCTTTGATCCATAGAAAAGGGCACATGTCACTCCAGTGCTCAACAACCTCTACTGGCTACCCAGCGCCCCCCGAATTATATTCAAGTCACAAACGCTCGTCTACAGAACGTCTTCTGGGTCTGCATCCATCAACCTGGACTCTTACATGTTTATGCTCATTCTGTGCCACCATGTTCAATGAACAAACATCATCTGACATTGCCATCTCTGCACATAAGGCAAATCACGGTCCATGCTGTTATCATTTGTGGTTCCCTGAGGGTGGAGCCAGTTACCAAGATGCTATTCGAGCAGTGTAGAGTTATCTCCTCCGTGGTCTGTCCTCAGTTCCTTTTCCCCCCCACACAGCAGCACCATAACATGCCAAACCAGCACATATTGTGCACTTCTTTATCCGAGGTCATGCGCTTTGTCTTACTGGGTTAATTTAAGACGTGAAGTTTGGTGTTGTCCCTCAGTTGCCATTCAGTGCGTCATGCAAAAATAATTCCAAAACTAAATAGATACTAAAATAAAACCAACAGTAAAAACAAAAAAGAAAAAGAGCTCAGTTAGATGTATCAAACATCTGTTAAAATCTCTTACTGTTTGAAGGCTAACTTTATGACAAAATGAGAAAAACGTGTCGCCCACAGAGAGAGTGAACAAAATGAAACTGGTGTTAAAAGCAAAACTCCCACCAACAAACGCTATGGTCCAAAGGCAGAGCATATAGACTGGTAAATAATGTTTTCCCACAAACTGCGCCCCCTAAAGCTATTTTCCCTGGGTTTAAATGTAGGCAACCTCTGATGTAATCAAGTAATTGCTAACAGAGTCCCCGTGATGTAGTTTTAGCTGCAGGCTGCAAGAGGCAGAGAATGGCCATTAAAGTGAAATAAAATGATACCATTTAATTCATCTCTGTTGGGTGGCCTGGTGGCCTCCTAAGTCAAGAGTGTGTGTGTGGTGCTGTTTTATGTTAAAAGAAGTGCATTTTACAGGGCAATCGAAAGCCTTTTATGTCACAAAGTGTTTGGATCCAAAAACCAGCGCTGTCGGATAAAGCTACGCCTCTGACCGCGACTGCCCTCTCTATACGAGAGGCAGAATTTTGCAGTAAAGACTTGAAAGCTTTTCTAGGAACCTTAAAAAAGAAATGGTTGAAACTTTGGATTTTCCACAGTAACCCGAAGATAAACCGAGCTATCAACGTGACAGTTCAGGCAGATTGTATTACTGTACTCTGACACAGTCACCCTATAAATCAAAATGCCAGCATGAAATGGCTTTTGGTATGTCAACTTACTCCACATTACATGGAATAAAACCGGAGAATTTCGCTCGAGGGACAACTATGTCGGCAACGACAGCAGGATGTTCTTTTCTCTGCTCTAAATCAAATCCAGTTATACCAAAACATCTTGAATGGGTCTGTCCTTCTAACCCGTGGCATAATTTCCTATCAAATCATTCACATGTGAAGAAAGCGTAACCTTTCAATCAATGGCAAAACTGTTTTCCATGAGACCAGATCAAGCTCAAGAAACCGCCAAACCGTCCATCCTCCTTCTCAGCATCATCCTCATGACATCACCCTGCTCCATCTCTACTGGTGTCCCTGTGGTCTGGACCCCCTAATTCTCCGACCCAAAAATGTGATGCTCTTAAAAGCGCTGGGCAACTTAATCCAAAACTGATAGAAAAGAAAATAGCGGGGCTTGGCTCTTGTGAGGCCTGGTTACTTTTTGTGTCAGAGGGAATATTCACGATTCGTTGACTGCCGTGATACAACCTGGCATTACAGCTCGGATTGCCCCCAAATGACATCCTGCATAGTTGGCTTTGGCCGCACTCACGGTGCCACAAAAAAACCTGGGAACAGTAAAAACTCCAGAACTGTCTCTAATGACATACACATGGTACTGAAATTTGACCCAGAGCTAGAGATAATCACTGTCATTTAGTGCAAGAGCAAATCAGTGTGTGCCATTAACACCCAGACCGGTTTAGACCACCAGCAGATCAATTAAATGACCATACCTATAAGAATTTCGCTTACAATATAGTGTTTAAAATGTCCTGGACACGCATCTATTTTTATGGCTTTCACTTACAACAAACAAATCAATCTTCTGTTATTCATCCTTTACACTTGGAGAACATATTTTGGGGCATTTAGCATTGGACAGCACTTTTCAGGTTTAAATGTAATGGTAAGTTTAGAAAAATACATTAGGAAGAAGGAATATATGAACAAAAAGTGGCTGATTAAAGGATTAGTCAATGGCAGCTAATTGTATGGCAACTATTAAGGTGATTAGGCAATTACTACAATGGGAGCTGATGTCGACGACAGAGAAATATTTGGCAACTATTTTGATAAACAAATAACAATTTCACTCATACCTCTGTGCCAATGTGTAAAATAAACTTGCTTATTCACTCCTCAACTTTCTGAGGTTGTCGCACTCAATAACGCAAATTGTTATTGTTGAATATGGGCTAAATAACAATGAATTGAAAGAAATTGAAACGGAAGCAGTGAACAACCATTTTTTTAGCTTTTAGACTAGCAGATTCAACCACAACTTATCACAGATGACACCTTACTCAGTTAGGAAGCTTCCTAACAAAAATAGACTTCACAACCACAGCACCAGGCCCAGGCACTGGCAAAACTATGTGAGGCCTAACCTTGATTTTATTTCTTTCACCTGTGCATTTCCTGATGACAAGTATCTTGTGTAAAAAAAAGAAAAAAAGAAATGGCTGTTTTTCAACAAAATGAGTAGCTAGCAGTTAGTAATCACAAAGCTACACAGCCAGACATTCAGTATTATTATTGACTTTCTCTCAAAAAAGCACGTTTGAACGGTAGCCATTAAAAATCCTTTCAGAAGAGAAGCTATTCATAATTCATAACCTTCAACCCATGGCCAAGTAATGTAGGGCAACAGCACAGTAGGGAGCAAAGCAAATGAGGAAAAGAAGACCATACAAGACGACTATATTTTCATAACAACAAATAGTGTTGTTTCACAACATATAGGACCGAGCAAACATTTCACCACTACTCCCTGCGGAAATTCCTGTATTAAGTTTGTCTTTTCTTTATTTTTTCATTTTTCATTGCCATCTTGTGCCTTTCTTAATATAGTTAATAGTTTTACTTTTACCTGTGGTAGAGTCACTCGGTGTTTTCCAGCACCTAATCCAGCCCCCCCCACACGTTTTCCCTCGTAATCCACAGTCGCTCGCGTGCGTTAAGAGCCACCCGAGCTTCCGTACAGGGCTTCGCTTTAAGTTGCCGGAAGTGGCAAAACTCACAAAAATAACAACGCCGGAAAACCCACTTCTCTCCTTTTTAATTATGAGCGTTTATCAAAAGTTGCATCGTGAATCTCGTTCCAGAGCGGGATGCATATTAAATGCGTCCAGTCTGCTATCCGGCCAGAGTTTAATAGCGGGATGCCTGGATAATTCGGACTTTTTAGCTCAGTTGAACCACTTTGTTGCGGCGTACAGCACAGTATCGAGTTAGCCAACACAGTTCATGTGAGAGTAACTTGTTTTTACAAAGAGGAAGTTGAGTACATTTTGGTTGCTTGTTTGCTCTGCTAATATTTACTAAATGAATAGAAGCTGACGGATTTCTAATTCATATGTTATTTAAAGTGGACGTTTTAAGGGTTTAAACGTGCCTTAATTCATGTATTTATTCGTATTAATTTAAGTTGTTAATGAAAAAATATACAATTTCCTAATACTTTACTGGTCAGCTGGTCTTAAATTTGCAAATTTTGATGAACTGCATGACTCTTTTCTGTTTAGCATGCCTAATTTACAAATAGTGTAGCAAAACAAATACAAGGCTGGAGTTTTGATTTAATGAGCTGTCACTAATTATTTTTGTTAGTCATATTGTCAATAATAGATTTGTCATGGTGACATACCTCAATATTATTGTATTGTATTATTGTATACTCATTACTGACCTTTAACTGATATTTTTTGGCCCGCAGCAGTCATAATTTGATTTTAAAACCTTCAGCTTTGTTTCCATTTCACACTCTGTAGAGTAAGAATGTAATTATATATGTTCAGATACAAAAAAAACGGCATCGTTACTCTGTTGTTCTTAGAAACAACAAGTGTCGCAGGTAATTGTTTTTTCCCTTTTCTTTATTGCTGTTATACAGGACAATGCCCCGCATGCAGTCTGGTGCTTGGAAACATTTTACCCCCGTCATCAAAGATGGGAGGGAAACCTTCATGTGCAACTACTGTGCAAGGACATACACAAAGAATGTGACCAAGATGCAGATGCATTTGGACAAATGCGTTCTCGCAGCAGTACCCGTGCTCAGACGGGAGCTCCGCTGCCTCCATCCCTGTTCCCTCCTTCTCATTCCTACCGTCTGCCACTCAAGGGGGACAGTTCCTCATGGATTCGGTGGATCAGCGCAGCCAGGCGTATGCCGATGAGTGTCTGGCGAGGACTGCGTATGCCACCTCTTCACCCCTCACGCTTGCAGACCATGTTTACTGGAAACTATTTTTCAGCGTGCTTCGGCCTGCTTACTGGCCGCCCACCGGTGAGGCTCTGGCCTCTCACCTGTTGGACTGCGAGTATGATAGAGTGCAACACCAGGTCCACGAGGCAATAGGGAAATCAGACTCTGTCACTATTATCTGCAGTGGCTGGTCGAACACAAAAGAAACTGGAACTATCATTTATAGTGTGGCAACTCCTGTACCGTTGTTTTATAAATGCACACAGACAAAGGAGCAAACGCACGCTAGCACATTTATTGCAGAGGGACTGAAAGATGTCATAAATGAAGTAGGACCTCAGAAGGTCTTTGCTGTCATCACTGATGACCCAGAAATGACGGAAGATAGAGGAAGCTTTCCCACACATATCAGCCATTGCCTGCGCAGTCTTTGGCATTCAGCAGCTCTTTGGTGACATTGTGGCTCAGCCGTCTATGAAGGCTTTGTGCAGGAGAGCGGAGCAGGTGGTGCGCCACGTGGGAGGGCGAAAAATATTAACAGAGACCTTCAGATGTTGGGTGACCACAAAGACAGGAAACACCTCTCCTAATGGGACAACATTAGCACTGACCTCTAACTCTGACTGGACCAGTGTGCGGAGCGTGTTCAGCGGCCTCCTGGGGGGCCAGAGCTCTCTGCAAGAGATGGCCATGTCACCCACACTGAACGTTGAAGGGTCCATCAGGGCCATTTTGCAGGATTCTGCATTCTGGGAAGGGTTGATCAGCAGTCAAAACCTGCTCTACTTGATTGCGTAGACGCAGACGTTCAGTCAGCTAAGATACATCGGGGCCTCCCTGTCAGGTTCCGTGCTGCACAGTGCGGAGCAGAGAGCTGTGTTGCCGTCGTTGGACAGATGTCAGGAGTTCTGTGTAAAGCCCATCCAGGCGGCAGCCTACATGCTCGACCCGAAGTATGTTGGACAGCAGACACTCTCATGGGAGCGGATCAGCAGCGCTTACTACGTCACATCGAACCTGTCACGCCACCTAAATCTCGACGAGGGTCAAGTGCTCGCCAGCTTCGCCTGCTTCTGTGAAGCTGGTCGCCGTGCAGGTGAACCTAAGCCTTTTAGAGCCAAGCGATTGTGAGTATGCGCCGCTGGAAAGTGAAGAAGGGAAGAAAGTATTTCAATCGGAGACTCAGTAGAAAGCTGAAATGAGACATGATGCAGTATATGGAGCGGTGATTCTCATTTGTTTAGAAGAACATTTAAGAACTAGTAAAAAGAAACAGAACGCTTATTAATGAACCAGGATTAAGATGAAAATTAATTAATTGAAATTTTCAGTCAAATGATGTCAAATGACTGATGTCATTAAGTCCTATGCGACGTAGGAAGATTTTTTATCACAGTGTCAACGTTTGTGCATCAACTTTATAATCACAACATGAAGCATTTGTAGCCTCAGCGTGGCACAAGGTTTGGCAAAGAATTCGAAACGTGAGCAAAGGCTACATCTTTTAGATCTGCTACAGGTCTGCAGATCAGTGATAACTGAGAGGTCCCTGACTCAGCTGGTGTCCTTCACCCTGCACCCTAGACTGTTGGGAGATTGTACCGTCTTTATTAGACCGCTTACATGGTGTAAGTAAAAGCTATGTATTTATTGAAGATTTTGTCTGGTCTGAGTTCATGAGTTTCTCTCCCTTCAACAAAAAAGCTAAATAAACAGCGGGGATGCTTTTTGGAAATTTGTAGTAACAGCACAACCCATACGACAAGTGGCAAACAATTTGTGGTATTATTCACTGAGGTTGTGTACGTTAGCTAGGATCAGTAACTTCCTGGAGTTTCTTCAGTCCTTTGGCAACCAGAGACTTAAGGAAATGACTGCTTCCAGTCCAGTACATATTTCTGGTAAACCTGAAACTTGATATTTTTAAACTGTGGTATTAGTATGGTTGAAACAAGAAGTAACTTGTTCATTTCTGTTGTTGAGGGATTTTGTTGCTGTCTGATATTTATTCATGTATATATATATATATATATATATATAATCTTTTTTTTATGTTGTTTATTTTAGATGTAATATTTATGTTATTTAACGTTGTACTAGTTTTTCTGCTGCACATTAAATCACCTGAACAGAGATAATTATAAGACATATTCATCTTCTCATCTCTTAGCAGCACAAAACAATTGATTGCTTTAAGGAACAACTTAAAGTGCCATGTGGTAAAGAAATACCGCAGCCTGTATCGCTGCAGTGGTTATGCATTGAAGAAACACACTTGGTCTCGTCACTTTTTCACGCGCTGCCTTGGTCTACCCGTGGCCTGTCTCGGCCGCAGCGTTTCCAAAGTGAGATCCTGGCCTCGGGACTACTAGTATTATTAAACTTCATAGGAATAAGCCAGTAACGGCTCTGTAGGCGACTCTGCCTCGAAGGCAGCAGACCGTAAATGCCGTAAATCTCAGACTCCGTTCTCCTCTGCGTCACCTCAGTAAATCTATCACTACCTTCACCATCCCTCCTCACCCTCACAGAGGCTTCACTCCGAGGCCCGTTGTCTGTTTTGCATGGGGGTGTGTGAGCAGTGATAACAGATGTGTGGGCAATAATTAGGAGGGATGGTGTATGTCATTGGACAGATTCTCATAATGTGCCCTGTGTGTGACAGATGGCAGTGCGTTGGCTGGTTGCAAACTTGCCCATTGTGCGATTTAGTCGCACCAGGCAGAAACGAGTGAAATGAATGTTCCTGTCTGGTTGTGGTTTCATCACCGTTTTTGTCATTTGTTACAGGCCTCCTTTATCAGCAGTTTGTATAATGCTGTTCAGAACCATATAACTAGAAAAACAAGAAAAACACCATATAACTTTGTGAACTACATGAACTAATGTTGGGTGTTATTTTCCTAATGTTGATACATTTTTATTACTTTCAGATGCATCTATCCGAGTGGTTAGGATTTAAGATGCATAGGTATTTTATTTTGATATATTTTGTTTCATGTTATTATATTTCTAGCAAATGTTTAAAAAATCGGAGATTTGTGTGCTGCAGATTTACACACATGTTGCATTTTCCCCGTCTCCGTCTCTCCCTGCAGTCTGTATGTACTTTTTCAAAACATCCAAAATGAGTTTTGCCAAGTCTTAACCTCGTTCGAACCAAATTTGGACAATCTCGCGATGACAAACGCAGGTCGTGTATAGTGACGAGAGGAAATTGAGTATGACTTTACATCGAGGGGCACGGTTTCGGCTCAGCACAGCATCAGCTGCATGTACTGTACATCTCGAGAATCTTAAGTAGGTGGTCTGGGAACAACAGCCAACAATGGAAAACATTGTCCATTTCCCGTGGGGAATGGCGATCTGGATGCCAATTATGGCGTCCGAATTTCCCTGTTTAAGCCTCTACGCAGCGCATTGCCCACCGAGTCTCTGGACGCCACGGGAAGAGATTTAGATGTCTCCCGTCTTAACACCGAACACATTTAACCACACCGCGGGATTGGATCGCAGTTCCTGGATAAGGAGCGCCGTGCTCGGTGAGGAACCCTATCATAGTCGGATAATGAATGTCAGATGAGGTCGGGCGTAATTTTGTGATCTAATCAAGTCCGCAAAGTATGGCTGCTATAACAGCTGGTGCCAATCCAACTGTAACTCCCCACCGTCGAGGGCCGATAGTATTATCTTGGCCAGGAACAATGGCTGGCTGAGTGTTTGTACGAGACGCGGGGAGTAAGCGAGGAACCGCCGGACGGCTTACATTTCTCACAAAAGCAACCTCTGTCTGGGGATCATCGAGAGGAGAAAGTTATATTGTTGCCGCGGTATCGATGGCTGAATCTGAAACCCAGAGGGGAAAGGCGCAGGGGGAGATTTCAGCAACAAGTCTTCCACTTTGCGTCTTCCCTCTGTGTGGCTATACCCTGCAGCGTCGGCCGCATTTTTTTCAAAACCTCTCGCACGCTTCCCGCCACAGCTGATCGGCTGCAAAGAAGCACTTGTTTTGTCAAGGTCGAAAAAAGAATATTACCGTGTGTAATTTGTGGAGCCTGTTGAGAGGTTTTTCTCAACAGTCACATGAAATACGAAAAAAAAAAATATTCCCGGAAAAAGATTGAGATTTTGTCTTCTTTTTTTTTTTTCTTTTTTTTTGAAAAGAGTAGCATTTTAAGAAAATACTTGCACTGGCTCTCTTCTTGTTTAGGGTTTTATGACAGTTGGCCTCCTTAATGCAACATCACCGCGACGGAACCTAATGAGATGTTTCTAATTCCGAAAAGGCAGATCATTTCGACCTTGATATAAATCAAATGTTGCTGGAGATTCCTGTCCCGACTCTGCGGTGGGTACGGCACAGCGCAGAGCACAACCTGCCCCCTCGGCCCGATCTTTCTCACCGAGCCCAAAGTAGGTCCGACCCAACTGCGTCAGTGGAGCCGAGCTTTATTTAGAGATGAACACTGTGTTAGAATGTTGGTCCGTGGAACGGTTGCGAACGTTCCACCTTCTATAATAACACACTGGCAGCAATTTTGTGGCCAGAGCCTCCCATCATTTTCTCATTCCTCACCCAGGCCGACACCAACCCACCCGTGAACCCACTCCCCTCCCGCCCCGATGTCTGAAAAACAAAACAAAACAAAAAAAAAACACACACACACACACACACACACAACAGATGGGTTTTGCCAAGGAAACTGTGACTGCTACTGGTCATTGCCGCAGTGAGAAGCCAGGGAGGGTGGTGGGAGGGCTGGGATGCTGGGGTTGCAGATATGTAAAGTAACCTGGTGGCGAGGAGAGTATAGGCTTGTCTCCTGCTTCTGTTCCTGCTGCTCTCAGCAACTCGTAATGCTTTTATAATTACATTCCGACCCAGCTGAATCACCGTGAGGTGATCGCAGCAGTTTTTTTTCTCTCCTCTTCGCCAGCTGCTTTAAACTCGTGCAAACATCAGGTAGGCCGGTGGTGGAAAAATGTACTCAGAACTTTTACTTAAGTAAAAGTACACATACCGCAAAGTGGAAAAAAATCACAATCACAATTCCAGGTATTATTTCACTTTTGTTGGTAAGATGTAGCTAGTTTTGACTTGTCCGCTCAGAGCTCAGTCGTTAATTCCAGTGGCTCACAACCTACGACAGGTTCCCTCCACAGCCAAAGGCAACAAGATATAAACGAGGGGTTTTGACGCATTATTATGGCGTTTAAAAAATTAGAACTTAGAGAACCAAGAATCTTCAGTGTCAAATCGAAATAAACTAGCCTTTCATACATTTGAAAAAACACTTTCCACCATTAAGGCTCACCCTCAGCATTTATAGCAAATTCTGCGATACAAGGCAACCCATGGATGAGATAGTTAATTACTATGATTATGCATGCGATGAACCTTGATTATAGATATTCATGTCATGGTTAAACATGAAAACATTCGGCTTGTGAAAAAAAAAAATCATTCTAGTCTGCTGTAGGTAGGTTCCCTTCTGTTTTGCGTCAACCAGTTGTATCAAGAAAAAAGTTAGTTAAGATGTGTTGTCGGAAATTGGTCGGTCGCTATGAGCCTTTTATGTTTGTTTTGCGTGGTGTTGTGTCTCACGGGGACTGAGCACTTGGTAGAAGCTGGCGTCGCGCGCGACCTCATTTTATTCCGCCAAACGCCGGCTTTAGCTGGAAGCCAGGGGACTCATCTGGGATGACAAACGGCGTGAAATAACTCAAAACAGTAATGGGCTCTGTTGCTGAGATGCTGCCATTTGCACTACACAGGGTGTCTCGCTGTTTCATCTTTGCGGAGTCATTTTGTGTAGTTTGGGGGGGGGGTGGCAAAAAAAAGTCAGGAGGAGAACGCGAAATGAAGCCAGTCATTCGGCGGGATCCTGGACTCAGCTGTGCAAACACTAGCTCTGCCAGCGGGAAATCCAAACTAACATTAATCCTAGTAGTTCTTCCACCTGGGGGAAACGTGATAGTCACATGGCGTGTATCTATTTAAGCAGCACGGTGAAGAGGGCCCATATAACATGTCATCAACATTATAAGTGCGAGACAGGGCCTTGAATCTGCCAATCAGCAACCTGGGGCTGTTTGGATTCCGGTGCCTCTCTATCTCACGCAATCATTCCACCACGTGGGCCTTTTTGTCCTCATTCTCCATCCTTGTGTACACCCTCCACAATACCCGGGGGATTCCGACGGAGAAATGAAACTCTCGATAAGAAGTAAAGACCTTCCCTTCCCTCTGACGAAGACCAAAAGTCTAGCGCCTCCGAGTCAAATGTTTCTTTTGTTTCTATCCGGGGGGATGAAGTGAGACCACTGAGGCCGACCCGAGCTGCTCTTGGAACGTGCTGCGGGTCTCGGCAGAAACCTCAGTGATGCCAAGTACGCAGCTCTAACTGCTACCAGATGTTCAATTATAAGCCCTTACAACCATCAAGGCCCTTTTGGTGGGCAAAAACAAAAAAAAAGCGGGGGGGGAAATATTATTTGGCAAAAAAAGGGACATTCTGCAAAAATATTTATCCGTGTCAGCTTTAAACCGTTTTTTATTTTTTATTTTTTTATGGGTATCATATTGTTTCTAAGATGCAGATTGTGCGTTCTGATCAACACAAACCGCTAAAGAAGCTCATGTGTTTCATTTGCTGATTATAACTCACCCAAACACACGCATTTAATAAGGGGGGTTGTATTGATCGCTATCCAGCTCGTTATCCAGGCCAATAGAGTGAGCCAGATTGTTCCCTCTGCGTGTGTGTGTGCGGGGCTAAATAGATCACTAACCAGCTTTATTTGTCCCCGGCCTGAGCATATAATGTTTATTCAAGTTGACGTATAGTTTCCTGAGCCGTGCCGTGCCAAGAGATATACAGCCTCATCCATCTTGTCAAAAAGGATTTAACTTTGCTCTGAAGATTCAGTCGAATTCAGCGTAAATTTAAGGAAGAAGGGAGGAAAGGGAAAGTGCGAGCACTCACATGTTTGAAAAGTCCCATTTTTCAGATTTTTTTGCCCATTTCCTGAGCGTCGTCAATCACGGCTGTGAACGCTGATTCATTAGGGGAACGTCGAGCGTGCTGATATATTGCTTTTTAGTACCGCACACTTTGAGTTGGTACACCTGTCAGACGTTCTATTCTAGCATGGCACAAAGACAACAGATTTAACATCCAAACATTTTTTTTTCTCCTTAATTTATGACATATGTAGACAAAAACAGCTGTTCACTTCTAGCCAGCAACCATTAATTTCAATTTTTTTGGGGGAGACTTGCTCATCATTGCAGACTTTACCGGAGCTGATAAACAGAAAATCCCTCAAACTTCTTTTTCCTAGTTTTTCAGAAAGGAAACCCCACTGAAGCCTTTAAACGCAGTGCACGCGGCCCCCACTTTTATAGTCATCATCATCATCATCCTCTCCGGGCCAGAATAAGTGAACACAGGGGAGAAAAAAAAAAAAAAAAAAAAAAAGCGCTTGAGTATGTTTCCCCATCACCTCATATGTTATTATAAACAATGTGTGAGGTCCACACTGCCTCACCCACTGATGTTTTCTGTAGCAACAATGGTTAGTGTGAGTCATTGTTCTCAGAATACATGGGAAAATCATCGAAAGGAGTTTTTCTGTATTTTTTATTATAATAGCAAAGAATCCTTCACTGTGTACCACGCACCAGCATAATGTACATTTTGGCAGATTTATGAATGCTCTTGCTTTTATTCAGGAGATTTCACAACCAGCTTGTGTCCAGTTGGTGTATATTATTTAAGTGCAGTATTTTTATTTTTTTTTTTGCAATACTGTTCGTCAAAAGTCTGTCTTTATAACAATACATTGTCTTTTTTACTTCCCACAGTCAGTAAAAGAGGGAAAATAATGGTCCAGCAACTGAACGGCCATTCTAGAATCATGCAAAGCAATCGCCCCCCTTTGCAATTGGTTTTCTCCGGAGTCAATGCGCCGTCTGTTGTCTGCGGAGTGAAACACGAGCGAAAGTGGGGCTATGCAAGCAAATAAAAAGCTGACACGGCCAGACTGTGGCTCACAGGTGTGTGACAGTATATATAAAAGGTGGCCAGCGTGTTATTACAGGTGTGTAACCACATGTTGACTCGGTCTCCCTCCTCTGCTGACGGGGTGTTGTGTGGTTCAGTCTCCTCTGACCTTGAAGGCAGGGTGAGCACACTGTAACTAACTGTAACCCAAACACCGCAGTGAGGATTTAGCATTTGCTTTGTGGTTGGGACTGAAAAGGTTCTGGTGTAGATGGTGCATCATTCTAAATCACTACTGTGAGAGGGTGCGATAAATATAAAGGAATTCTATGTTACTTAAGGCCCCCGGACCAAGAGGAACACCAGTTGAACATTTCACGTTCGTTTTGTTTTATCGATTTTTTGTCAGAGAAAAAAAAAAAAGCATTATCCACAAGTTATTTTCATTTCAAAGCAACGCCGGCAGAGCTAGAGATCACTGGTCAAATCATCTTTGAGCTGTTTGTAAAAATTCAAATTCAATGCTGTTTGTAAATATTAAACTTAATATGGCTCAAATCTGGAGGGGAATAGTCCCAACAACCTAGACTTCTGTCTCACTGGGCAAGTCTACGAGCAAGTGTGAGCCGCTGAATCTTGGAAACGTCAGAACGTACTAGTGCCGTGTTCCGATGTTGTTATGAGTCACAGTATGAGTCACACCCAAGTGTATTTGCAAAACGATTTCAACTGCTTATGTGAAAAGTGATAAGGATTGATCTTTTGTCTGGCTAAACCACCGGCCGCATTTAACAAGCATACATAATCACGGAGCATTTTATCTACTTCTATGTGATCTATGTGACTTTTACCCTGGCACATGTTGCTCTGTAGCCTCCTCCCATGTTATCCAATAACGCTATTCAGTATCTTTATGAATAGCTATTACAAATAGCAAGAAAAAAAAGACGTATTGTTTTTTTGTAACTATCTCAAATCAAAATCCAGTAGTTTGTATTACTCACGTTCAAATGGTAAAGCCTTTGCAGTTTTCTCTTTGTATGATGTCCCGTAACGTTGCGCTTAACCGTGACGAAGACTCGGCAAAGGCTGAATTATAAATGTACCAATTCGTAATACAGAACTGTATGCAAAGATCAAACCAAATATGAGAGTCCGCGTGAAAAGAGGAATTATAAGCGTAAATAACGAAAATCGTCATGGTCAATGGGATCGTCAATGGGAATATATTTCAAAAATAAATATTTAGATTGATGCAGCAAAAAATCTTCAGTCAAGCCCTGTATACTTTTGTCTCTTGCTTTTTTGACAATATATAAAGCAGGAAATGTGTATATGTTGAACTTGTACCTGACAAAAGGAATAAAGGACGACAGACTCAATTCAAGTTTTTTCATTCATTTCCAATTGAACAGGGCGAGGGAAGCAGCAAAATAGAAAAGCTGTTTCCTCATTCAACCCCAAGGCACATCTTGTTGATGGAATATGTGAAATACATACAATCTATTATCTTAAGTTACAAGAGCCTCAGAGTGAGTGGTGTAGCCACACCAGAATCTTTTTTTTTCACTGGTGACATCCCCTTGATTCGCCCACCTATTATTCTCTCTGGAAATAAAGCTTATCTGGCTCCTCTCGGCTTACGGCGCAGTAACGTTACGCGAATTGGATTTCCGTTGATTCTGCGGCTCCTGTGACATGCTGCCGGTAATATGAATTTCAGGAAATCCATGTGGTCCGATATGAGGCAGGGAGGATCACGCGAGCCAACCGCTTATTTGGAATTCAATGGAAGCCGCAACTCGCGATGCCGGCACCCACTCGCTCGCTCTGGTGTTGTCACCTCAATACATAACCGTTTCGTTCAAATCTGTACTTCAAACTTGTCGCGTGATTAAATCATCAGGAAGGTTGGTGTATCCGATCTTGTCCCGCTTCCTGTTTCATTTGGTATTTACCCTCCCTTGTGTGTCTGTGTTTAATTTAACTTTTTTTTTCTTTTTGCCTCCTGTGTGATTGGGTGTCCGGCCCTTCATTGGTTTCACCTGTGTGTTTTTCGTCAGACCTGTGTCTCGTTGTCCCTGTCCCCCAGGTGTATAAAGTCCCTGTGTCTTTCCTTGTCGGCTCTTGGTCTGTTGAGTTGCTGAGCTGTTCTGTTTTTCCTGTTTTGAGCTGTTTGGTTTCTCCTGGGTGTGCCATTTTATGTCCTAGTCTTTTTGGATTGTGGATTCTGATTTAAGTGTCGGGCTTTTTTAGTAAAGACAATTTCTTTCTCAAAGATCAGCCCCCTTGGGTCCTCACTTGCACGCACCGTGACACATTTGAACAATAAACCGGGTTAACATTTGGGAATCCACTGTGGCAATAACACAGAACAAGGCCATTTTTATAGAAGTGAAAACCCAGTGCAGAACAAACGTCTTTGAAACGTTTCAGACGAACCGTCTGCTCGTTGATGGAACGTCTCCGGCGTCTTCCCACAAAAAATATGTTACTTCGGTGGCAGTTGGTTCTGCATTACATCATATTAACATCTTTCAGCATGTGTGGCCCTTTAATGTGAATAAAGCGCACATTCAAACACTGCCGCCCAGGTGTGCCGGCTGACGCTAGTATAAACTGCGTCAGTTTATGGGAACATGCTTTGCAAAAAATTGGAAAGGGGACAATAAAAATCATCGCAGCGCTGGAATGGGAATAAACAGCGCCGCATACCAGTGCGTACCACACACACACATACAGTACCTTAATTATACCCTACTTAGTCTGGTCTATTTCCCTATTGCTGTCAGTTCCCCCCCCCCCCCCCCCCCCCCCCCCGTGTATAAGAGACAGCCCCCCCCCCTCGCCCCCATGCTTCCTCAGCTGTGTAGACAACAAGTGGGATGTTTTTCCTCTCCGCCCCTGGGGTTACCTTGGCAACACAGAAAAGAAAAACGCACCCGGAGGCTGTGCAAACCGAGGTGTGGGTCGAGTCATGTCCCTCACACGCACCGCAGGGTTCCATCGCTGAGCCACATGTCGGCATGCACGGACGCCGGCCAAGGCTCCTGCGCAGGACGAGCTTTCAAACAGGGGCCTGCCGCTGCTCAGGCCCTCAGACGAGCTGTCAGTGAACGCAGGCACAGGGAAGGTTAACGTGTGGTACGTCTCCAGAGAAACCAGCTGGCTACACACCATGACTACGCTCCCCCTCCCCTGTGGCTTAGCAAGTCTGAAATGATCTGAAAACAGATCAAAACAGACGTGTCAGTCATGGCTTTTCCAAGTTTCCCATCCATTACCCAGGTTGTCTTTCAGTGACAGAATATGCAAACGTGTGACGGCAGTAGTTGCATATCTTTGTGTTGCCTTCAGTGCTTTTAAAAAATGGGCCGCATCACAATTGAATTCATATAAATAATAAAAATGAGGGATACATTCAGATGAGTCCAATTTTTTTTCATGGACTATGTCCATCCCTTGTTATCTCAAGCTGTCACTGGAACAGATAAATGTGTGCACATGCATTCAAAAGAACGAGAGGACTTGGTATAGATAATGAATGAATCCATTTAATATTCATGCCAGTATAGACACCACAGCTCTCAAGAACAGAGGAATAATCTTTCTTATAATTTGGCTATACAGGCAATATTGCATCTTGTCTGGCATGGAGACGGATCAATTTCCTGTGTGAAGGCGAAGGTGTGCAGTTTTTTTTTTTTTTTTCTTTTTACATTTATAGTCGCTTTGTGAGAGAGCTTTTGAGCGTTTTATTTGAGCTAAATTCCCCAGCCCGTTGGGATAAAATGACAACACCGTGTTTCGCACAAAAAAAAACAACAATCTGAAATCACATCCCCGAACCGCACACCCGGATTATCTTTACGGTTAATTACTGTGCAAATAACAGCTGATTAGCTGCTCATCATAGAAAACATGTGAAACCAGCTTTAATCTATAATTCCTTCTCAGTCCCACAAATCAAATCTCCACCGTGATTGGCTGCCTTTCTTCCGCACTCCCCATCGCTGCACATTCACCTCGGAGACGAGGGCGCCCTCGCCACCCGTGGCACTCGTTCACGATAGTTGCGTCCCTTTTTCTTTTCTCCTCTCCCTAAATAGGCCTTTCTTTAGCGCTCTGACACTAATTTCATTTCATCCCCCCCCGGAGCTATAGTTAGGAAGACACCCGAGACAGACGTATTTATCCTACGTCAGTTTACCCCATCCCACCCTTTCCCATGGCTCGCCTCTCTCTCGCTCTCTCTCTCTCTCTCTCTTTCCACTATCCAAATGGGATGCCAGCACTCATGTATTTTTAACGAGAGCACGGGGACATGCTCGCTGGAACTTCTTCAGTGGCTGTGTGTGTGTGTGTGTCTGTGTGTGTGTGCGCTGCGTATTAATGTGCATGAGTGCTGCTCGTACTCGTTTGCAGAGGAGAAACACTGATGGAAAAAAGGCCAAAGAGGGCTATCGACTCCGCTGAACGCGGGCTATTTTGGACTCACTCGCTGGTTCTACCTTGCTGCTCCCTACACACCCTGTGTGTGAATATCTTTGTGTCTGTATGGCACTTGAATGTCGGGTGGGGACCGGACATTTTTCGAGGCTTCCACGCACAGTAGCCTCCCGTGTGTCAGATCTACCCGACCCCACCGATGTGAATGAAATATACGTGAAAATCGGGTGCCATTAAGGTCATGTTGTCTCACGTCGTCATCTTTCAAATCAGAAAACAATCTTTTTTTGGAGAAGACCTCACAAAGACACCTGCAAAGGTACTAAAAAATTGTAATTTCTTTTTTCGACTTTTTGATTAAAGTTGAGCATGACACTTATCTCCTTGGCAGACTTCTACGTAAAATATGCACGCAGCACATATTGCACTGTGTGTCCTGGAGCCACATTTCCAAGAATCTGACATTGAGAATAATTTTGTCAAAATTTAAATTATAATTTGTGTCCAAGTACATGTTGTGCACCATATGCATCTCCTTGTCTGTCCTTTTTGGTCAACCAAATCAAGGATTCCAATTCAACGTGAGCTCTTATCTCATTCATCCCAGAACTCCAATCCCGTTTCGAGTGGGCAGCCGAGTGCAACACCTTGCATCCCTCTTTTAGGGGAAGCTGCCTCAGTGTGTCGTGATCTATTTGTCCGACTCGTTGTGTTGAGACTTTGAAGGCATACACAATTATTGCAGGAATGGGAACAGGAAGACAGTGGGATGCAGTGAGGTGGAGGCTGTTGTGGCAGGTTTCCCTCCGCCTCTGTGCGTGTCCCTTCGGAACGGCTGTAGGCATTCTGCTTTCAGGCACGGTGAAATGGCACGGGGGACAATTTCACTCATCACTCAACCGTCACTCCAACCAACACCTCCTGACAAAGAGGTCCTCCTTCTTTTGGGCAGATTATGAACGTGTTTTGCTGTCTCAGGAAGCAATTGCACGTCGCGTTATACACAAATCCTGGCATAAAAAAAATGTTCAAAGCATGCATACATACAGTCCCGTGTTAAATATTTAAATAGATTTCTTTCATTGCGGAGACTAAACGTTAACTTTTTGCCACGAAAGGTCGTGGGCCACCGGTTCATCGGAACCGCATCCATCACACCAAAAGCCATTATATTCCGGGCCACACTTCGTTAGACAGCAGCAAGGAATCACACAGTGCATCAGTAATTACCAGTCATCTCTCCGATTGCCTCCATACCATTAGATACCACACTAATGCGTGGGCCCCGTATCCCCATTATGAACTGCTTAATTAAAAATGCAAATGAAAGTCCCTCTAATTACACCTTAACTGACACGGAACTAGCCAAAGCATTGTGTGCCCGCGTGTGCGTGCGCGCGCGTGTGTGTGGGGGCTGTATTATAAGAAGATTAGTAAAGGTTTAAGTTGTGAGTTTTTATAAAAAAATTAATCACTGCAATAAAGAGCAAACTTTGATAATGTCAGGCAAACTTTAAAGAGTAAAATGAATCCATGCACTGGGTCTCTCAGGTGCTGTCATATAAAGATATAGACATATGAAGCGCTTCGGATTCAGTGGAGGCAGTTCATTTACTGTCTCGGGGGGAAATTGCCCAAAGCAGATCTCATAAGTCAGTCACAGCGGCCTGAAGCTCACACCTCAGCACACATACTACAGCAGTGCAGTAGTGCCTGACTGAGACTAAGTCTGCACTGCACTTTTCAAATGTTGTACACCTGACATATTTTGCCGCTTTTGACGGATACTCCTGCCAACAGGGATATGCCGGAACGACCTAAAAACACCCGAATACCTTTTTCTCCTCGTTAAAAAACCACAAGGTCACAGGTTAAGCGTTTACGTTCAAAGGAACTGTGTGTACGTCTTTGCCGGTCCCCTATAGCCAGTGTTCACAATAGCAGCATCGTTCTTCTGCTCACTAAGAGTCGTCAGCAGTGGTGGAGGACAACGTCAATGTTGTCACTTAATTTGCTTCTATTTCTATCACCTCGTTTCTCCCCATCTCGTCACTCTCTGATGGCATGTCACTATCGTTTAGATCCCGCGTACATATGGCAGCTTTTTAGAAATCCGTCTGTCATGAATAACGAATAACAAGAATGAACTGTTACCCACACAACACTACAAACGACAGATGTTGACAAAGCTCTTTTGATTGCCACGCGCCTCCACCAATGGGGTGGATGGTTCGGCGCCACGTAAAAAAGGCCTATCGCAGCAAGAGCTGAGTGGGTTCTATGAAATTCCATGCGACATGTTGCAAAAAACAGACACGACTCCATGATGTAGCGATACGCAGGGCGGTGGAATTTAAAAAATGCACTCTATCTGCCGCTCATTTATATGGAAATGATTCGAGAGGAAGTCGGTGCTAGTGGAAACTCGTCAGACCCTGCGATGGCGGTCGCAGCGAGAGACGACGCCACGTTGACCTCATCGGTGTTTACCCTGGCTAAATATTACTTTCACAAAATGATGAGTGACATTCAAAAGAATTGTGTGCAAAAAAATGGGGGGGGGGGGGCGGGGGCGGGGGGGGGTGAAGAACGGAGAAGGAGAGGAGAATTGAGATTATTATTATTATTATTTTTTTACATAAAACATAGGAAAATGTTACAGGAACACGTGGGAGTTCGTCTTGAGGTTAGAATTGATTCGCAGAAGGACGCGCGGAACCTTTAGCTCACCCCACACCCAAACTTCACCACCTCTCCCTTAAATCCGACATGACAGGCCCAACAGCCATTACCGGGGGGCGGGGGAATAAGTGAGGCGTGGAAAGAAACAGAAAGGGTAAACGGTGAGAAATAAAAAGGGGATTTTTTTTTTTCCAAGACCCGATTGTTCCATTTGTCTCCGGAACTGGAAAGGAATATGACCGAGAACGCGCGAGTGACCTTTTTACGACGAAAAGAGAGAATCGAAGGATATATGTGTGCCGATCTCTCACAGTTGGACCACCTCCAACTCGCACAGGCCCACGGCCCTCAGTGTGCCCCTGTATGTATATGCGTAGGCACAGTTTCCTTTTCTTCTCGGGGAAACAATAAGGTTTTAGGTTAGCGGGAGTGCAAACATCTATTTAATTCTACACTGTGAGCAAGATGGATTTCATTTTCCAAGGGAAAATCCAACCATTCCGTACGTTTTTTCCCTGGCATTTCATTCTTTCGTCTATGCCCACTTATCCTCTTTCTCTCTCTCTTTCTCGTTATTGTTCGGGGAAAATGTTGCTGGCATGTATACGATCTATTTATACGAGCTTTTCAGAGTTGTCTTATTTCAGGGTTTTTTTTCCCCGACATGTCAAATGTGTTTTGCCCGGTTTTCACTCCTCGTTCCGCCGCTACTTAAAAGCCAAATAGGGAAAAAAAAAGGCGTCTCTATATATTTCAAACATTCATTTATTAAACCCTGATTTGTTTCTTATCTTGAGGTGGAAATTATGCATTAGAGTGTTGTGGCTGTGCAGGGGTCCTGTCTCCTGCCTCGTAACATGCCATTATGGCGCTGACACCATTGGTTTACTTTAAAACACGGACAGGCAACAAAAAATTAAAAAACAAATAAAAATCGAATCAATCGGAAAATCAACCATGACAAACCTTGCAAAGAATCGCTTTAAAAAAAGACACTATTTAACAAGGTTAAAACAAGGGCAGCAAATCCGTTGGCTTGTGTTGTTGCGCACAAACATTGTAGTAATTGAAGCATCACGAACGAACAGCTACCGTAAACCTCTCTGCTGATATCGAATGCAGGGTTGTTGGTTTTTTTTCCCACTCCGTGGGAACCGGTTTGAACCCATCAAATCATTTCCACTGGGGGCGGGGGCACGCTGAACCGCTTGTTAAACTGCTTTGCACTGCATTGAACTCGAGTAATGTGAATTAAAGTCCAGCCGCATTGACGTGGCGTTTTTGAAATGAACGTTTTGGATTGGAAAAAAACTGATTTGCATCGCGGCGTTGCAGAAATTGAACAGGAGCGCGCGGCGCAGGCCGGACAAAAAAGGTTGAGGAAAATTGTGCGGCCTCGCAATCTTGTCGAGCAGATAAGCGGAGAGTCCTGCTCCCTCGGAATTAGTCATTGTACAAATGGGACTGGAAAGAACCGGTTCACTCTATTGGGCCTTTCATTTAGAAAATGGAGTCTTAAACAATTCCCCATGCTGTCGCCTTGAATAAACCCACCTTCTCTGCCGTCCACCAAATATGGCAACCAGGAGACTTTTGATCTCTGCCGGTTCAGACCTCCCTGTGCCAGTGTTGCCTCAGTTGTCTCTCATGTGGTTGTCTGCACCTCAGCCCCGACCTGACTGTTTTGAAAGCCGCCAGACATAGGATGGAGCGGGGCACAAGAGGCGCTTATTGCATTATTCATACTTGGCGCGGGCATCCCGTTAAAGCTCAGGCAGTGCCGCTCTCCCAGCTAAAGTCAACTTGGCCGCACATGGGTTCAAATATTTGGCCAGCGCTCGGTGCCAATGGCAAAGCATCACAGGAGTCCAAAAAAAAATATCTCGGGACAGAACAGAAAAGGCGATTAACGCTCGGCGTAGACGGTCTCGATGTTGGGAAAGTGCGTAACAAATGTTTATACGTAAATCTCTTCGGTCTCCATTCTCCCCCTCAGATGGGCTTGATAAAACTTTTGGGCAGCCTCGACTTCCTCCCCCTTCTACTCTGAGAGAAGAATTGTAGTTGTTGACTGACAGGTAATATTTGGAGGATTTTGACGGAGAGTGATTTTTCATATCAGTTTTCACCATATTAAAGCCATCTGCAAAATATTGCTGAAGGAGAGAATGTGAGAAGATCTGCAACGATAAACTGCTCCGACTGGTGCACGGAGCCCACAGAGAGCATGTGTAGTCCATGCTCCTCTAATAAGTCTTGAGGCAGAAAGCAAAGTGAAACAGACCCTGATGCGTCTTTTTGCTTTTTCTTTGACTGCACAAAGTAGTAGCTATGAGGCCGTAAAAAAGTATAATTATATATATTTTTTGGTGCATTAAGTTTTTAGCGCCATCACGATGGCCTTTATGCCATACAGGCCAGTGTGGAGGTGGTGAATGTGCAGGTGATACAACTGAATGAGGCCAGGAAACCAGAATTGATAGGAATACCCAGAAAAATATAAACCATTTTCTTTCCTTTTTAGGCGGTTTTATGTTGTTTTTTTTTTGTATAGCTGGGCTACGCTAAACGTCAAAACAGAATGAAAACGATGTTTAAAACAGATATGCGGAGGCCGAATATTGTTCTCTAAATGCCTCATTCGGCCCCCTGAGTTATTTCTCTTCCAAATTCATTTGCAGTCAATTGCAATATGAGAAAAACATATCGTGAGAGTCCGTTGCTCACCCGAGGGTCAAAAAGAGTGAAGGAGAAGATTTTCTTGCAAACAAAAGACACTCAGGTGTCACAAAATAATAATTCAATGCTAATTACACGGCTTGGCAGCAAGGCCTGTAGCACACCTCCATTGTAGCACATGTAGATTTCCACACGCTTTATATCAGCTGTCTGGTCCCTGGCCGCCCCTCTCCTCTCTCACCTGCAGCTGGCGCTCTAACCACACCTTGCTGCCACACATGATTTTGATGTTTCAGAAGTGTGTCCAGGCAGTGGCATTTCGAGACACTCTGAGGGCCCCAGGCAAAAAACAAAACAAAAAACAAGCTATTGACAGCGGGCAAGTACCATGGGGGCCGGCCATAATGGGGTTCCCGACGTGACATTGCAATGTCCTCCACATTGCAAGACATTTAAGGGGCTTTCAGGTTGTCATTGCTGTGGACCAATGTAAACTGCCGTCTTTGGGGGCCCCCTTCAGGCTAGGCGCCGAGTTTGCCTGCCACGCGTCCAGGACACCATCTCTCGTTTGTGTCATGGTGTGTTGATGCACAACATAGTTTCACTAGAATGCAAAAACTGCTCCATCTACACTTTGTGCAGTGTACACCTAACCTCACCTGACCTGATGATCCTTTTTGGGCTGAACTCTCTTAGGCTATCTTCCTTTGTTCGGTGTAACTTCAATTCAGTGTAAATTCTGTCTTTCGGAAAATGCTTATACGCACGTGACAAGTAAAATGTTATTCATCATAGTTGCTCTTTCGCATTTCTCCGACCTCCAACAACAACCCCCCGAAAAAAAACGTATATCGAATTCGCTACTGTCACCGGAATGAACGCTTGATATCCCAGACTGAAATACCAGGCCCATAGGGTGAGTATATATGCTGAAGTAAAACTCGCCCCGTCAGATATCAAGTTTGCCATTCACAAAACCCATAACAGAGGAGGCCAAGGTCTCCATACAGCGGAGTGTAATATTAGACTATTGTGTGAGATATAGTGCAACAGTCTGTTTTATTCACAGTCACAGCCATTGCTGGAGGATGGTTAGATGTTTTCTCTCGCCCATTGTGTCCCAAAAAGAAAAAGAAAAAGATAGATAAAAGGCATCTCTCCTACAAGTATCTCCACAGCCTTCTCGCCCACTCATCTTCCGCCCCCGGGAACACCACACACACAAAAAAAAGGCATTTATATGCAGATGTGCCGTGTTGTTGTTATTCTGCATTTTAATGTGGTGTGCATTTGTCGGTCTCCAAAAAAAGGAAAATGCAATTTCAGGAACATCTGATTGACATCATCTAGTTTATAGGACACACATACAAGCTAACAGCAGACCAAACTTCGCTGTTTTAGGTCCATGTGCATTCATGTGAAGTCAATAGTATGATCATACCAATACCCAAATACGTTTCTGATTCTGACGCAGAGATATATGGCATCTTTAAATGTACAATACTTTACTGCCACCTAGTGGTTGGATAGTGCGTGTGAATTAGGTTACTCCACACACACACGCACACACATACACAAATGTTCACTTGCACTTGAAAACCTCTGTCCTTAAATATCACCCTTTCTTCCCCACTTAGTCTGCTTCGTGTCCAACAATCCACCGGGGTATATTTGGGGATATTTCTGGCCTTGCCCCCTCCCCCTCAAAGGAAGGAGAGACTGGACACAGGTAGCCTAAACACTCCGGGATATAAACCATCCCCACCCCTGGGAGCTAAGTGAAAAGCAGTTCCCTTCATTTCTCCTGGGACATGAAGGGGACACAGGGGCACGGTGTGTGAGTGTGTATGTGTGTCTGAGGGACGGCATGCGTTCGGAAATGTCACTGTTAAAACTTAACAAGATAAATCATCGTTGCACTTACTCGTGACAGCCTAATGCTGCGTGTGTCTGCTGTGTGTGTGTGTGTCTGACCCTGGTGCGGCCGAGTCTATTTCGACACGGACGCTGCTTTTTACGGTGTGTTAGTGTTGAGCTCGGATTCCCATTTTGTCCCCCATGCCCCAAACAAAACCTTGAGACATACAAGTCTCTAATTAAAGGAGAAAACACATGAAACCATAAAAATGATAATGTTGCCAAAGCTGTGTTGACCTTCATGGGAAAACAAGGACGGTGTACTCAACATTTCAAGTGGTTATTTTGTGATTCATAAAATGTATTATTAAATTTGGTATCACATCACATGAGCTTACTTCGTAGACGGTGGGAAATAATGTTAAGTGGTGTTTTTTTAATTTAATATTTCGGCTCTGTATTCTTCGAACCGGATGGATTTACTACTCAATTAAAGTGTTATCATAATGCGTATTTGTGTATTAACGATGGATCAAATGACCAGGGATGTCTTATATTGATCACATTTCCCTTTTTTGTTTATTGGCAACTTTATCTGTGGATAAAATCTTTTTTGGACCGGAAACTTCATGGTGTTGACATTTATAAAAAAAAACTTTCACCAGCACTCGCTGGTGTCAATCAAAATTTCCATCACATTGGTTAACTTTCAAAAAATATATACACACATTTGTTTCGTATACCATGTGTGGTTCGGAAGATGTATAAAAAAATAGATCCAATTGTGTCGGATGTGCATGTTAACATGAGAGGGAACACACTGTTCAAATACGACTGTGTTGTAGTGTGACTGGCTCCGATATTCATGAGGCAACAGTAAATCACTTCCTGTAATAAACAACGACAGGAGACAAACTGTACCGCCTGCGTTGTGTATCATATATGTCTATATAGGGAACATGAACACAAGTTCACACATGCAGGTATATTTCGAATAGTGCACGGACACATCTGTCCCAAATTAATAAACGCATACTGAAATCATAAATCCCTCAGCAATGCAGACATTTCCAAACTAAAGACATCATTCATACACACAGCCCCCCATGTAGACAGTGTGCCGCTAACTCCCTATGTTAAGACAGATGTGTGTGTGTGCTCATGATGACACTTTATCACTCACCCACAATACCAGCTCAACCAGTAAACTGCCTTTAACTTGACAGATTTTACTGAACTTACTCAAAATGACTGAAATGATATAGGTCTCATATGGAACTCATATAGGGACATTGGGGGAAAAAAATGTAACTCTACCATTTCATCGCAAGGTGGCACTCTTGCTTCATTATCCCTGTGTGACTGCTCTTTGGTGACGTTGCAAAGTGATTGAAGTCGTGAATTGAGTTCTGCGTACAGCAGGATTCATCTCCCCCTGGCCCTTGTTGCGTTACATCTGTCGCCTCAAATACTTAAAAAAAAAAAATCTCCAAGTAACTCTTGTGCTACTTTGACAGCAGTTTGTTACAAGAATGTATCAAAAAAAAACCAGCAAAGACGTTATTGTATTTTAGTTTTTTAAATATAAAATTCAGTTCATATCATATTTTTTTTTTTTTTTAAAAGACTGTTATTGAAGTTTTACAGTTTACAGTTATACATAGAACTGCAAAATGATGCGGATGCAGTTTATTACCTGAATGCCCCCTACGAGCGTTAAAAGCTCCCCTGCGCAATCTCCTCCGCAGCTCAAATAAATCATTTAACCGCTGCCTTGTCTCCCAATGTTGCATTTATCCCGGCGCTATTCCCAATTCCCCAAGACCGATTTGGAAATACAGCACCTACACAGCCAATAGAGGCAAATAGTGAAGGGAAGAAAGATAAGGCATAAGGCGAGATTGATAATTTATTGACTCGACTGCTTTCACAGGCTCATGTGGCGTCGGTGGGCCAGCGGAAGAATGAAGATCATAAGCCAATTCTGGCGATAACTTAAAGGAATCGACTTTCTTCTTCTTTTCCTTTTTTTTGGCTGATTTTTCACCGAGACCCCCTCAAAGTTTATTCCCCTGCTATCAGCAGGGCTCCGTTTGTCTCTGTGTGTAGATAATGTAGGTCGAATAAATACTTTCCACCCTCCTCTCTTTAGTCTACGTCCCAGCCCAGGGCAATAGCTATCAGAGGCCTTCACGAGCCATCTGCCCGGGGGGTCTGCTGGACATAAGTGGAATACATACCCCCCCCCCCCCCCCCCCCCCCCCTCATCTCTGTCACACAACAGTCAGGCACTGTAACCTCAGATTAGATTCTCGTTCTCATTTGCATTGTGCCTCCTTAGGTCATTTACAGAAATCGACTGTGGACTAAAGCAGAAGTCAGCCTGCACAGTCACGATCTTTTGGAAAGCCTGCCCAGCCTATCATTCATGACATATTTCTGCATTTGTACATCTCATGCTGCGCGTAATTGTTTTTTTGTGTTCAACTTTGGGGCCACAACCATCTTGTGTCGGTGCGTTTTCATTTCCCGGCAATGACGTCCATCCATGCATGCTGCTGTCAACAATAATTTACGCGCAAAGACGGAAAAAGGAAATGCGACAATACTAAATTTGTTTATTTTAAGAATCGTTGACAGTAGCCGATGTGATTTCAAATGATGAAACTTTTCATGCAGACTTTGGATGGCTTCTGGCGGAATGTTAGATGCGAAGACCAATTGCACTCTGTGAAGTTTTGAGCGAGAGTTGGGAGGTTGATGAGTGTCACTTGACATTAAGAACGGGAGCAGAGGGGGGGGGGGACTATGTTGAAATTGGAGGAAAGCTACATAGAAAATGATCAAGTACAAGAGATTTTCACCACTGCAGTTGGACTAAGTCACAATTCCACAATATAGTGGTTAACGTGTGTTAATGATCAAACTCGTGTGTCTGTGGTCACCCTGACCTTTTTTTTTTGCATGGATGACATTGAGGGAGAAGTTTCAGGACATGTGGCTCTGTTAAAGCTCTCTCTGTCCAGTCTATGGCCCCGTGGCCAACCGCACTGCTATCAGTTGTCTGGTCTGCTTCCTAAGCCCCATTCCACACACACACACACACACACGCACGCACACACACACCCACTCACAAAGACGGAGAGAGACAGACGCTCCCGTGACCTTTTAGTCGCGTGTCTGCTAACTGATGAATTAGAGGTCTTGGACGCAGCGGGTTTCACTTACCCCCTGACGTTCACTCTCTGTTCGTGGTGCCTGCACGCTGGATCTCTACCAACGAACACACCCATACATTAGAATTAGAATTGCGCATCGTCCCGCACAAACATGCACATGCAAACACACACAAGTCGGGGGAAATTTGACCTCTGCATTTAACCCATCTGTGGCGCACGCAAGGCCACAGAGCAGTGGACAGCTGAGAGCGTCCGGGGACTGTTTTGCTCAAGGGCATTAAAGGTGGCGTCGCTTTTGTTAGTGACTACTCACATTGTACATCACATGCTACTACGGGCAAATTATGAGCTGTTGTCGGTGAAAATATTTTGCAGTTAACACATTATTCAGAGGGTTGAATCATGCCGCACACTGCACATCCTGTGATGAGCTCTCTCTCAATTCTCCTGGTAGAGGTGGAGGCAAAGATCAAAAACTCGTATTTCTCCAAATTAAATGTAATGAAAATATGAAATAATCCTCAGAAATGTTATTTCCTGTATTGTTTCATCAAATCATTTCGCCAAGGCCAGTCCTTCTCCGAATGTATCGAATTTCAGGTATTTTACATTTGCCAACGACTGTGGGCGTTCATTGTGCAGAGGGTGAAGACAAATTCAGGGCAGCAAATAAGGTTGAAATTGCTGTCGATTCAGTCTAATATAAAGCTGAGAGCTCTAAAAAAACAATTATCCTGAATGAATATTATAAGTATGAAAAGGATTTTGAGGTGATGGCCTTCTCTAGTTTTCACTTACGGAAAACATTAGTTCTATCACAGCAAGACATCTTGCTTTAAAGAAAAACAAGGTCCTCATAAAAATGTAATTGGCAGCTCTTTCAGCTGCTCACAGTGTGAGTCACAATGAAGATATTTGAAAATATGAATGAAAAAAAAAAAAATCAAAAGGATGAAAAATCACCTACAAGATCTAAAATAACACACTTTTTCCTCTTTCACCTTGCAAACGTCTCACACAAAGTCTGGAACACATTCCCGTCCGTTGTCAGATAAGGACACGAGCGAGTAGCGCCCTTTTTTTTTTCTCTCTTTTTTTTGTGACACTCTGCAGGACGCGGGTTTTGCACCGGTCACACAAAGAGTTCATTCACCTACCAGGGGCACAAATATCCTCTCAACGCAGATGCCATCTCTCCAGCCACAAGAGCGACACTCAGGAGGGACGTGGCGTGGCGGCAGTGGGCTCGGAAACTTTTTTTTTTTTTTGGCAGACACGGCTCAGGTATGTGTGGTCGAGAGGAGAGGGAACAAAACACAACACTGAAGTGAAACGATGCAGCGCTCTGGCACAAACCGCCAGATTGAGGTCAGATTTATTAAGGGCCACTCAGGGGAAGACGTCAGCTTTCGGATTAATCACATTTACTCAGGGTTACATGCGCAGACACACACCGCGTTGGCAGGGTCGCGACACGTCTCCATAATTGCAGTGGAAACCCTTGCCTCCCCCGCTAAACCGCTTTTGTCATCGATCACGCCGACGCCGAGCGAGGCCCATTGGCCACGTGCTCCGCGCCTCCCGCCGCATTAGGCCCGTCGAGCGCGCCGCGATGCCAAATCAAACACGTCCTATCGCAGGCGGAGTGTGGCACGGCGCGGCGGCCTCGCATCGGGGCTTGTGCTGCAAATTGACCGTAATCCCAAGCAGCTGCGAAAGTGATTGCTTGATTACAGATAAATAGAGACATCTCACACCCCGGAGCTCCCAAAGCGACGCCACGTAAAGGGGCGGCGTGACGTCCGGGAGGAATTAGGATGGATGCGTAAATGAAGTCTGTTATTTGGGAAATAAAAAGGAAGCTCATTCTCATTAAACATGATGGACACACAATGATGGTGTGCGTGTTTTTTTTGAAGTATTTGATTTTCCTTGTAACCGCTGAGAAACGAGTCCCTGGTCCCTGCAGGCTCAATTCAAACTAATGGGGACGATGTACAGGAGGCATTAAACTGGGACTATAGCAATATTTGAGTATTCATTCACAGTGCAGGGATTGGATCCGAGCGGACGGCTGCTTTTTTCTCTTATTCCCGACCTGCAGAGGGAATAGGTTCCACGTGCTGCACCGTGCAGAGGCGTCACAACGGGGTAGGCAATTGCCTCGGGCCCCGAGCCAGAAGGGCCCCCCCCCCCCCCTCCCAAAGACGGCCGTCCACATTGGTGCACAGCAACGAGAACCTGAAAGCCCCTTACATTCCTCGCCATGACGGGCCACTGCAATGACACGTTCAGGAACCCCCGTGGTACTTGCGCGCTGTCAAAAGCTTCGTTTTTTTAATTCATTGTTTGCCTGGGGCCCCCACAGTGTCTTGAAACGTCCCTGGCACTGCGCGGCTGTCAGTGCGGTCGGTAAAAATAGAGGGTGTGCGAGAGTCACCCATGCCCCTCGGTCCTGACACCTCGCCGCAGATATGAGACACATTTCATTTAGTGGACCTTCCATAGGGCGCGGGTACACTCTCCCGACACCTCAGTGACACCTGGCCTCCTCTCTCGCCGGTCCGCTCGGCCCCGATTTATCCACCGCGCCGCGCTGAAGCCAGCATGCGGACGTGTCCAAAGGCACGCCTGTCCGACTTGTTTAACTATAGCGTCTTTATTTCCGTAAGCTGTCGTTTGCGTTTGGAGACATCAGTTAGTGTATGGTAATGACTCTCTCTGTAATCTTTGCGATTGATTGCGTTTGTGAGGGAACTTGAGGAGGAGTTGTGGCCTGAATTGCTGCTTCTGCGATAACAATAGGAAAATACCCGAAAAAGGCTAACTTGTACTCCTGGTGCTTTTTAATACTTTTTGCTATTTTACTGTATTTTCACTTGCAGCGGAGCATATGAACAGTGTGTTATCGCTGTTTTTGAGTGTTTTGTGTACGTCCCTCAACCGGGACAGAATAGGGACAGAAAAAATGGCTGCCATTTCATTCAGCTGCTTTAGCGTATATTTATTGAACTCACTGAAGCTAAAGTTGCTTCAGCCTAAAATCACATCGCAGTGTTTGCCATGCGGCGCTGTTTCGGCCGCATATTACCACCACAGCCAAGACCAAAGATCTCGCCGGCGGTGCCAGGCTTGTATCGCAGTTCTCAGTTACCAGACGGGAGCTGGGCTGCATCTGCTTCACTTATCCAGATCCAAGGTGACGGGAAGGCTGCGGGGATTTCACAAGAGGATGCTGGTCCCAACACACACACACACACGCACACAACGTGCGTAGTAAGCCTGCAATGTTTTCCGGTCACAACAACAGAACGGATACAGTCGAACACAAAATTCTGAGCAAAAAGAGCCACAGGCACAATTGTTAAGTTAAGTCGCACGTTAGTTCAGTTCATGGTACTTCCTGGAGGACATTTAATAAAATATTGAATCATAATTTATTTTCTTTAACATTTTAAAACAATCTGTATTCATTCATATCTAAGGAATATTCTTTACAATGCTAATGGCTACAGAGGCCAAACATACTACGTGCTAAAGAGTATGTCCCATTAAAATATTTGGTATTTCCATTTGTTGCGCAGACTCATTTACCAAAGATCAGGATCTACTCCTGTGTCTTAATGTGATTTGGCCCACATTAGAATGTGTCTTTGGCAGGAACCTTCTCTGTTGAAGCCAATTTTCTTCTTCTGAGGGCTGCTTGGCCTAATGGATTCCCAACTCGAGACAGTATACCCAAATCAAAAATATGTCATTACAGCACACAGGTAAAGCTCAGGGACTAACAGTGCAACGGCCTGCTAAAGCGTGGGCCTATAAGGGATTTTTAGCACATGCAGGTTCGCAAGTTTGTTTTGAGGTTAATTCTCTCCTCCATCATGATCACAGCGGGGGGGGGGGGGGGGGGCAGTTTGCCGTAAAGGGGATTCCTGCAGTTTGCCGTAAAGCCCCAGCATGTCAGATCATCCTCAAAGAAGCAGCCTCTTGCGGCAATTTAAATGTGTGTGTTACGTGTGTGGCTTTCGATATCAAAAAAGAATACGCACATCAATACTTTGCTCTACCTTTATCCTTCAGTTTTTTTTTGTTTGTTTTGTTTTCGCCCCTTTGTAGAACTTCCGGGACTCCACTGGTGCCTTAATGGTAATCTTCATAATCTCTGGGAGGATTCGAGAAACTATTATGACCTCTTGGAAAGACTGGCCTGCATTTGCTTGGGCAGTTATCAACTGTTGTCAATTTGCAAGTAAAACAGAGTCCTTTCCAAAGTCTTTGCTCGTTTGGAGGCTGATGCGTATTAACAGTGATGGTTGGATTCTACCACAAATGGACCGGATGACGGACGTCGGTCAAGGGGACCAAACAAGGTTACAGCTGAGTTGACGTGGGGCCACTGAGGAGCTGAGAGCACATTTTCCAGAAAATCCACCAAAGAACATGTAAAGCAATGCCCTCTTCCATTAGCTAATGCTCTGGGAATACAAAATATGAACATTAAGAGCAATGAGAACAGTTTGCGGCAGTAATCGCTGCAGAAGAAGAGGATGGGGAGATTTGTGCAATGACAACAATGTGGAAAGTATGAGATAAGGATGGCATTTATATATTTTTTTCTCTCGTATGAAACAGAGGAACATTCCAGTCTTCTCAGTGGTCCAAAGTGACCTCTTTACAATAACCTTTTTTGTGTGCAAATTGAAAGAGAAAAAAAACACATTAAAGAGGATATTAATGCACTTAATAATAATGTTAAATTAATGGAAGAAATGTACTAAAAGATACACTTTAAAAATAATCCACACTGCAGACTGTCCTTTCATTTTGAAACTTTTGAAGAGCCAGTTAGTTTAAACCAGATTAAAAAAAATGCATATACTATATGACCTTAACCACTGTATAACCTTTAATGAAGTGCTAATAGGAATATTTTGTTCTTCATCTTTCTATACAGAGTATGTATTTGCACAGATTGAGAAAAGCCACTTTGTGAGACTTAGGAATTACGCCACGCATCTAATGAGTAAAAAAGCTATAAAACTCAATGTGGCAAAGTCACAAAAAAATGTCAAATCTATTTCACTCTCATGAAAAGACATTGAACAGAAAGAATAAACTGTATTAACAGTAATATGCAGAGCTGAAAGTTGGACCCAAGTAGCAGTCCCAGGGAAAGGTGAACAGTCATTGTCGATTATGGCTACAGTTGTTATAAAATGACACAAATGAAAATACACTGCACTTAGCACAACAAAGGACCCTTTGCATTCCGTTGGTATGCTGTGGAAAGCCGACGCACAAATTCCAAAAAACGAGCTAATGAAGCTTTACACAATCCCTAGCTTTTCACCTCTTCCTGTGAAGTAAATCTGAAGTCATGTTCGATGTTCTCTGCGACTTGCACAACTCCAACCGAAGCAGGCCAATTTCCCACACACCAACTTAAAACATTTGAGCCGTGTACAGAGCTCGTGCGGGCCAAATGGACAGGGCTAAGATCTGTCAGGCTTTTGTCTTTTTATTCTCCGTTTAAATCACAAAGATGATGGCATGGCTCCTCGGAGGTCAAGAGGTCTACTGTTACAGTAATCGGTGCCCGGTCTCCCCTCTGGGCTGGTTAAAAATCCCACCGAGGTACACAATTTCGAGACGATGAGTCATTCTTTGAAGAGGCATTTTAGATACTGTTGACAGATTCCTCTGCATTTAAATGATTGGTGCGGTCATGTCAAAGTCCCTGGATGGACGTTACATTAGTGAAATGAAATGCAGATTCAGAATCAAAGGTAGAAAGGAAAGCAGATTTACGGCCTCGTGAGAAGTTCCTGGTTTGGTGACGCCTAAAAGAACCGGGTTATCGCGATCTCGAGCTGCTCTGCCTTTTTTTGCGTCATCTGCACAGAAACGCAATCCCCATCCGAAACTTTCAGATTCACACCTATCCCCCTCTCTTCTGTCATCGGGGCGGGGGGGAAAGCGGCTCGTCGGACCCGAAAAAGCGGCAACGACAGGCCAACTCTTAATAAGCCGCGGAGAAGCCATGATTCTCAGGCCAATCTCCGTAAACGAGAGCTGTCCTGGCAACCGGAACACAGAAGATGACGGTGTTTGGTATAAAATGTCTCGCGCACCATGGCAGGGGGAAGCAGCGGGGAGGAACGAAAGGGGAAAAAAAAAAAGGAAAAAGAAAAAAGCTGGCATGTTAGAGCCAGCAGGGGTGGGATGTAGTGTCGAGAGCCTTGGCCGGTTTCCAGTGTCCCGTGTGGTGTCTCGTGATGGACAAGCCCCTCTGTTCTCAATTATCCGTTCCGAGGGTCTGGGCGGAGGCATATATACTATATGCTCTTAGATAGACCATAGAAATCGTGGGATCTGGCATCGTTAGGGAGACTCTGGACACATGTTGTGTGGCCAAATCATGTGATTTTTTGTGTCAATAGTATACATCCATGTTCTTTCAAAAAAATGTACCATCAAAGTAGGAAATATATTGTGATGGTAGCAAAGGATGGAATTTGGGCCGAAAGGGCCACGATGAAGGCATCTATAGGAGTCCAATGATACTGGTAGTAATGCACCTAAAAGTTGCTGCCCACCAATAAACAACAGTAGCATTTTATTTGTCGAGGTTTATAAGGCCATCACAGGCTTTGGTTTTCAAACCATTTGCAGGCAACTCAGTAAACTCCTTTTTTTTTTATTGCTCCAGACAGCTTTACAGTTTGTTATTCATTAAAACAACACAATACACAGAATCTACTTACTTAAATCTTATTGTGCCATAAAAACATACACGCTCATGACACTTTCAACACTCCTGTTGTTATTTGATAGATAAGACAAGATTAAAAAAAAAAAAAAAAAAAAAGTCAGAGCAGCGAGAGTACTATATTACCAAACCACGGCTCTTATCACAAATGTATCGAAGGTGCAGAATTTCACCGACCTCCAACGACCAAAACTTCTTACAGTTAAACATTTGCAGAACATCCTACATGTCCCTGACTTCTACTCGTGCCATGTGAATTCAACTGTTCCCGCACTTAGTTTGTAAAAGTAATTGTGGCGTGTTGTGTAGAAACGCCTATCTGTTCTCTTGCCGAGATGTGCTTGCTCCCAGTCAAGAAAAAAAGCCCCATAGACCCCCTGAGAAACCACACCATGTCATCATTACATTTCGGCCTTTGTGACGATAAGTGGATTGTGTTACTCTTGGACAGAGTCGGGCGCGTGGCTGCCACCTATTTCCAACCGATCTGCCTGTGCTGGCTTCGGATTTACTCAGTGCAGTGCATTTCCCGAAACATCTGATTCCACTCGTTCCTGAGCACAATGGTAGTATTTTATGCAAAAAATATTGCACGAAAAATGCGGTTTTAATATGTGTAAATCACTGAAAATGCTCAAATGTTGCATGGGAATAAAGGAACGATCAAAGCTTTGGAAGATCTTGAGGACGTTTGCCATTAGTGCCAGGACCCCGGAGGCTTCGGGCACTGTCAGCTGTTTTTATAACTCGTACTTCGCTCGGTGCAGAGCACGGGGAGTATATTGGGGAATGTATCCCAGCCGGCTGCCCGTCTGTAGGAAAGTGGGAAGCACTGTGCAGCCCCGGGGCAACCCGCTCTGTCAACTGTTAGACCACTAGGAGCAACAAACAGAGCTGCAGAGAGCAGCCAGTTTGGTCGGACCCCGGTGTCACCGGGGGTCACGCACCATGTGGTGGGCGCTTTTGCTCCCCATTTGCCAAATTAGTTTCCATTTATTTGTCCTCGCTAATAGCGGCTTCGGAGCGTGACGAGTTCACAGGCGCACGCCCGCAGCGGCACCGAGGACCCGCGCCGGCGCGTCCTGGAGGCGAGGCGCGAGGGGGCCGGCCATTGATTGTGTTTAGCGTTGGCCCGGTGACCCACGCAGCAAAGTGACGTGATGTAAACCATGGGCGCACCTCTGGCTTGATTCGATGTGACAGACCTCTGCTAAACATACACACGGCATTGGCCGAGTTGATACCGCCGCTGCGGCTTCCAACTCAGTTCCTGACATCGATTTGATAAGGTCAAACCCCGGCGAATTGAAGGGGGAATCGATTCGCCAATCCTGAAAGCTGAATGACACGTTTGTTGCAGATGAGCGGCCGGCGGAGTCGGCCTCCGAAGAACCAAACCCAAGTGTACCCACCCTCTCCCCCCGTGCAAAGTGCGAAGGGGACATGAGGATCTGGTTTGTAGCACGCTCAGTGTTTCTGGCAGATCTCTGAAACACAGCCGCCCAAATCACCAGGTGAATATCTGCCAGTTCGCTGCGAGACATGCGAGACACGCTCTTTGGCTATTTGCGCTTTAATGGGCGGCTAATAGCGCTGCTCTCCGCGAGGTGTTTAAGGTCCACAGTGCACTCTGTCACTGGCTCCCCTCCCTGACCTCACCGTGTTTCGAAAGGCTGAGGCAAGCGTCGACAGACACTGACGCCACGATGCCTTACAGCTCATTTCCATATTCAGGGAAACTCAAGAAGTTTCTCTGCTTCTTTAACCCGAAAAATCCTCTTTTTTTTAATTTGGGTTATGTGTATGCATGCTGTTTTCTTTTCCTCACTCCCCGTGCTTTCACTTTAAGTCTCTTAAAATCTCCAGTCATCAGTGAGCACTGTCAGGGAGAGCAAGAGGGGCTATCAAAAAACGGTGATGTGTTTTATTTATTTATTGCCATAACTTCTGACGTCACACGCGCTCCCACGCACTTGCTAAATCCTGCGGCCCTGCATAATATCAACTCTTTGGCAAGAGACAAACAAATTAATCGCCTTGGCTCATGTGACCATTAACCTCACCAATGCGCCCAGGGATGTGATCATATCTGTCGGTGGTGTTTTCCACATGGCTGTCGTAAAAAAGCTGATCTTATTAGCTTCAAACATATCCTCCTTGGGTGTTAGAAATCACATTTTGGCACAGTAGCAGGTTTGGCACCAATCAGCAGCGGCATTATCACAGTTTCGATGGCTGGTCACCCACGGCTATTTGTGCAAAAAACAAATTAGAAATTGTAAAAGCATTTGAGACTTCATCATCTTTTCAATGTAATGTTTTGTTTGTGAATCCTTATTAAAAGCTAGTGTAAATGTCATTTTTTGATGCAGATAAGCCCGTGGATGTCCGCTAGTGACTCGTGCCTCTTAAAGTGCTCTGTGTCTAACAACAGAATTCATGAAAGTTTGGTATTTCAATGGATTTTTTATGAGCCCCGGGTTCAGCCAAGATAGGCAGAAGGATATAGATCACCGATATTTTCCTTTTTCTGCAGCTGAATTTACCTTGTGGCATAGTCAAAATTTAGTCTGGAGACAAAAACAGCGAAGAGAAAAAAAACATTTATATTAAGAATGGGGTCATTGGCGTGGTAAAAGGAGGCAACAGTGGCAACAACAATTTTTCATTTATCCTGGTTTTTGCCCCAGTCTCCTTTTGTGTGGTTATGTTTTTTTCATCGTGCAAATCAATCAGAAACATGATGAGACTTCCACATGTGAAAATAGAAAATATACATATACAAATATATACATTTCATATGAAAATGTTGCCCAATTGCATTGCATTCATCAAACTTGGTGTTACGTTAACAACGTCAAGGAACCTGAGCTGGTGACAGGACAGTGTGCAGTAGTTAACCTGGCAAGGCGCTGACAATTATGCGTCACTTTCGATGAAAAATAATTTTTCAACCATTTTTCTTGTAACCTTAAAGGCACAGCATTGTGAAATGTTTTTCATACGAACTTCAAAAATAAACAGAGGCTACATTCTACGTGACTAGAACACAAAAGTATGTTTAAGTAAGGTTCATGAAACCTTTACATACATTTGTTGGCAGCAAAAATGCATTTGAAGGTAGAAACCTGACCGCTACAACTGCTGTGTAGTCGATCAAGATAACTTATGAACTGGACAGCAAACTAGACTGGCAACCCAACCCTGAATGGTATTTCCATCTACCATCATCGAGCTGCTGATTAATGTCACGGCTGCGCAGAGGGAAAAATATAGGAGTCACCTTGTGTTGTCACCAGGTGACTCAAATGGATGAAATTGAAAACAGACCATTTTGTGGGTGTGTGCGAAAGAGAAAGTGGAAGGGTGGGAGGAACTGAGTGATCGGTTCATTATTTTGTTCGCTACAAGCCAGCCACATCTCTGAATGCTGCCTGGATCCTTCACACGAGAATACAAAATTGAAACATTGATTACTACATCAGTTATCGAAACCGACAAAGCTATGTTGTTTCCATTTCCACGGTAAAGATTGAAATAATGAAAAGGCGGGAATATAATCAACAAAATATTGTGTCATACGATGAAAGTCATTTAATATCAAAGGTTTCACACTTACTTATATAAAAGTTCTGATGAGCAAATAGTCAAGAATGTCAAGAATGATTATAAAACAGATGTTTTCATATAAAGTCCAGCAGCTGTATTGTAAGAGCCGATGATGTGGTTTTATTTGGTAGACTGCATGTGGAGCACGGCCATTCGGCCTCTCAAGAGAATGTCATTATCACATGAATAACATTGAAATGCAACGCCATGCTTTTGAATAACGTAACTTAGGGGAACCATGATGAATAAAAAATATGAGCGGTCTCAGAATTGATCCCTGGGGAACTAACTTATCAGAGTATTTTGTCACCAAAAACACATTAGAAGTGATGGTGAACAGATGCTATTTGTGTCTGAGAACAAGACAAATGTTAAATTAAACTTGACTGGTCCTAAGTGGTCTCACCGGCCATCTGCAATTGATTTCCTTTTTTCTCGGGCCAATATTTCTGCTATACATACTGGACAACAAAGAAATAAAAAAATGTATGTGTCTTCATTACCTAACTATCAATAGCATGTGCGCTCGAGATGTGAGTTGAAGACGTGCAAGTTTTTTCTTTTCTTTAAACAGTCGTTGATGGATTTCACCGACATCCAGCAACATTTAATCTCAGTTAAAGGGGACCTTTGTGAAATTTACCAAGTCAAAGAATTCCGGCATTCTTCCTTGTGTTTGCTGCTTTAGGTTTTATCACGTCATCACTTGTAGATAACGCATGTTCGAAGATGGATGCTGCATCAAGAGCAGTATCGTAACGATCCATCTTTCCTCAAGAGTTTCTTTTTTTTAAATATATACTTTACACCTCCTGACACGGTGGACGTTTGCGAACGTTCTTCATCCATTTGCAAACTAACCTTTGGTCCATTAAAGGATTACCTTTTTGACAGAATCGACAAAAAACCTCTGTCTGGAGTTGGCCCTATCATACCTCATAATGTTCGCAAACAGAGCTGTGAGTAGGTGGGGGAAACACACAGAGTCAGCCTTGTTCTCCAGACCTGTTATCAGAGCCCCAAACCCCTCCATCCTTCATACAGTACGTTAGGTGTCAGGTTGAGGGGAGTGGGCGCTGAGGTAAGGGCCGGAGTTTTGAGCCGCCCCTTCACCATTCGTCTCTGCCCGGTACACCGCCATGCATCAGCCCAAACAAAAGCGAGGGAGACACAGACGACTATTAAACACAGGAAGTTCACGTGCAGTAAATTGTGTGTGACATCCATTTTCAGCACCGCATTATTGCTCACGTGTGAGTCACTGAACCTGATTGGCAACGTGCAACCGAATGGACCGTGTGTGTGTCCGCGTGTTCATTGCTTCACTCAAGTGCAACACACATCCACACGCTGACACACACACTGTGCCGTTGACTCCACAGAAAGCTTAAGTCAAAGAAAAGAACCCCCGCTCTGATGTCATGCTCTTTCGCCACATTAGGAGGACGGAGCAGGCCCCATTACCGCGGAAACAAAATCCAACATGACAAATGGCCGCAAGCTGGCCGCGCGTTCAGATATGGAGAGAGTAAACGAGGCTTGCCAGCAGTGAACTTCACAGAGCGAGTAAGGAGATATAGCTCGGCTCGCTCTCTGTCCCCTTTAATGTATGACACCGGACAATGTAGCCCATCTAAGGCCAACAAAAGGCGTCTCCGCCAGCGTCGTCATGATTGATGTCAAACAGTGGTCCAAGTAGCCAGGCTAAATTAGTTATCTCCAATTAAAGCTGCATTTTTGCGCCTTTCCAGCAGCAGATCGGATTCCAATGTTTCCATAACGTTGTGGAGAACTAAGGAGGTGGGATTGCAACACAACGGCCACGGTAACAATTCGACATGTTTCGCATGTTTCTTTTCATGACCAGTATCTGATTTCGTAACCTCACTGGTATTGTGGAGAAAAACATGTGATACCGACGGTCGTCAGCTTGCACCAGGCGTCAGCTCGTTGTTGTCTAGAATGTTTAGCTTCGCTGTATCTGATGTGGCAGCAGAAGACGGATAGTTAATGTAGAGAAACAAGTCACAGGCGGAGGAATGTGATGGGTGAGGGTCCTGTACTTACTAATGCTGGAAACAACACACAGGGCAATGAATAGGCTTGATTAGACTCAGAAAAGCCTGGGAGGAGAACATTTTGGAGTGGGTGTATACCAAAACAGACATCCATTAAAACAGTTTGTCTTCCAAAGACATTAAACAAAAAAAAAAATGCCTGGATTGGGACATTCAGAAAGCGTCAATGGAGGCTATAATCTCATATGATATCTGTCTTTTCTATTAGTGGGTCCGTGCATGTCTTTTGGCTTGGCTCTCAATGTTTTCGGGCCCTGCAGACCTACATTGTTCAGTGTTTACTCATCTCTCCAGATCAGTGGAAGCACAGAGTGTAACATACCACCGCAGATACCCAAAGTCTGGCCAAGCCTTGCAGCAGCAGAGGTCACGATTTGTTTGGGCCATTCTCTTTTTACGAGAGGGTGGCCATGCCTTACGAGTTATGACCAAAAACATATCTCACATGAAAAAAATATGTCATATGCAGTGTACGGTAGTATACTGAATGTTTTACGGAATGTGCACATAAACTTGAACTTAGGACTGGATTATTCTGTATTGATGAATTGGTGAAACACAGAGGCCACACAAGCATGGGGTCTAAACAAAACATTTCTACTGTAAATAGATCCAAATCACTCATCTATCTATCTATTTTGGTTTATTTCCTTATTTCCCATTGTTTGTGGATGTTTTGTCCTTTCTCTTGTGGCCTTGCCATTGTGACATACCCTCAACTGTTGCTCCAGGACGAACATGGTTACCCAGACTCTTGACGTCTTTTTATTTCTTTTTTTTTAAACCTCTTGTTCCTTTTCTGCTTGAAAGAGAGAGCCGGAAAGAAAGTACCTTCACTTAAGAACTCACATTTAAGATTTAACACTTAAAAGACGGACAGAAACCGCCTTCTTTTTCTGCTCACCGCAGTCTGAACTTTGCCTCGTGAGTGGACGATGGCAGGTTGAGGCGGGATGGAATTGGGCATGGCCGCTCTGACAGCATGTCGGCGCCATGCCTGCAGCGAGCGCGACCAGGAAGCACCGGGGAGGGGGGAAACAAAGAATGACAGCCGATTTGTGCTAAAGGCTTAGCGGTGTCACTATTCCACTGCTCTCACCCTCATGGCATCACTACTTCTGGCAGGCATGTGGCCGAATGGGTTGTTTGGGAAATCCATAAAATCGTCTGCCTGTGTCTGATTATCAATTCAACGTTGGTCTGCTGGTCACACTAATGGAAAAGTCCGGGGACCGCTAATGTCATCAAGATCCACCCTCAGGGTAGCCGGGCTATATATATCGGCCCAGAATCCTATCGTGTGCAAGCAACGTGACTAAAAAAGACAAATTATAATAAAGTAAAATCATCTATTTTCTCGATTGGGGATCGGTTTTGAATTCTTGTGGGGGGTGAGACCAGTTGAATATCTACCTCTTAATCCTCTTTGTGTTGGTTTCTTTAAAAAAAAAAAAAAAACAACAATTCCAAGGAGGCTGAGCCTCGGTATAATTTTCCAAAAGGAAATCTCCAAAGCAGGCTTAAAAACCCGCGCCTATTGTTCTACAGGCTTACTGCAGAGTTGTTGACGTGGCTTCAGACGGTAAGCCAACCAGTGTAAGTCCTAATACCCCACACGTGTTCTGAAGCACATCCACAAGAGAGAGTCAAAACGAAAAAAAGCCCACTCAAAGAAATGTGTAAATCCTAGACTGGTAACCATTGTTCATGAAAAAGTTAAGTCACCTATTCAGTTGACTTCAACTGCCAAATGCTGATGAGGTTTTGTTGTGCACGAGATTAACGTCCCCTCGCGCGCGAGAGAGAGAGAGACGGGACTCATCTTAGGACACGTCCACCCTGAGCTCAAAGCAGGAGGACAATGCATTGTATAATGGGACTAGATCCATCTGCTGGTGACTCATCGGTATGGACGCTGGCATCGGTTCAGCATTGGCCGGACGCTGTGTCGTTGAGAGTGTGTGTGTGTGTTCACTTTAGTCACCGTCGCCATGACGAACGGGGTGGGGGGGGGGGGGGGGGGAGGGACGGGAAGCCGTGCTATCCGTGTTTCGGATGGGGGGGGCGTAATACAACCTTTTATTCAAATCCAAACCTTCTCAGTTGAAAGACACCGGTAAACATTGAGAGTGGCGAGGCCATTCAGGCGCGTCTGAATGAGTTGCTGAGGTTTGTCTTTTGAGTCAAACGGAACGCTTTCCCCCTTTCACATCCAGTGATGACTGCATTCGAAACCGACAGAGTTTGTTTTTTTTACGTTTTTTTTTGGTAGTTTCCTGGCTACGGATAAAAGATCAGTCGGCAAACTTCATTGGCGCGAGGCTCGCATTGTTTTGAGGTGTCACACAGCCAATGCTGAACGATTCATTTATTCAATCCACTGTCGCTTTGTTTGTCAGTGAACTGTTTTGGTCGCTGTTTGGGTTTCGCCGACAGCGTAGACTTAAAGTGGGGAAATGTGAAATTTGCTTCTCAAAGTCGAGTGTCGTGAATAAGAAACCTAATACCTTAATAATGATGAGATGGTGAGTAAAAGCAGAACCAACTCAGATCCTCTATATGTTCCCACATCAGACGATACATTTCACAGTACATGCGGAAGCCAGTGTCGCTCAGATTGATGTGGAGTTATACAAAATGTCCTCCCAAACTTTTCACAAGCCCAACACAGGCCAGATTCCCACGAAGGCCAGCTGCCGCGGGGCCTCGCAAGCGATGTGACCCGCGCTGTGCCTGAGTGTCACGGGCCAAAAAAAAAATATATATATATATTATTTCATGTTTACTGTGCTGGGGTGTGCGTTTGATGTGTAAGAAGGCCGCGCGGAAGAAGCACGGGGCCCCCAAGAGCCTATGATTACCCTCTTGTAGCTTTGGAAAATACATATCTTTTTTTTCTTCTCAATAAATGTTGATTACAGTGCGAATCCTGATCGGAGAGAGGGATAGAGCTTCGACCTCTGAGTTTGACAAATCAGCGTTGGCAGTTCCACAGCTATATAGGAGATTGTTGAATTTTATGTTACAAAATAGGCTTCTAAATACATCTCGCTGAAAGGCTTTTGCTTGATTATTGATAACAAACACTAACTTTGGAACCGACTCACTGCTTGAAGTTACCGTTGTTTTTTTGCAACAGTCGGTGTCTGATTTCACACAGAAGTTGGCGAAAACATCTTTCCCTTCCCGGCCAAGTGCCTGTCGAGTGGAACCAGCAGATTTGTATCAATAATTAGCCCTGAAAAACCCCTTTAATCTTTTCCGCTAACTTCCATTTTTAAAACCAAGCCCCGCTCGCCGGAGACGAGACAAAACATATCCCTTCCCCAAATGCATTCCTCGCTGCGCGTGGAAGCGATGTGTGGTTTTCATTTTGCACACTCTAGGCTGCACAGAGGTAAAAAAAAAAAAAAAAAAAAAAACGGATCTCCCACCTAGTACCTCCGTGGACACGGCGGCTGGCGCCCAGGTTTCAGGGCACCGGCGAAATCTACGCCAGCCAAAGACGAGCTCTCTGAGCGATGTGTGCACATGCCTTGTGGGTTATTCAGGGGGCTTGTTATCTCTTCTCCTTGGTGCATTCTCCCACGCTGGGGGCCCGGCGTTTTACGCGGCTCCCCGCAATCGACCGAGCATACGCACTCTCCGTCGGGCGCACGCAGGGTCACGGAGACAGGCACAGTGCGATGTGGGAGCGCGAGCCGGCAGATGGAGAGGGTGAACGCGCGCGCGCATGCGCCTCGCACGAACGAACGCGCGCCGCAGATTTGGATGTTTTGGACTCGAGAGGAATGCTGAAGCCCGGCCAGAATTGAGACAGCTGTGCCTCCCGGAATCAGCGTTTTTTTTCATGGACTGGCTATAACGAGGAATTGACCTTTGGCCCCGAGGGCCTTTCCACGCTCCGTTCCCCTCGTTCTGCTTCTTTTTCTTCTGAGGAGACATTCCATCTCCCAGTGCTCACTTCTTGGATTTCGTTTTTTTTTGTTTGTTCGTTTTTCTTGAAAACACACAAACAGCGGAGGGCGAGCGCGATGGGAGATGGACCGCGTCGAAAATGAGCGGAGAGAGGGACGGCTGACGCCGTGCACATGGAGAGGGTGGATGAAAGAGGAAAGGAATAAATCTCGCAGGCGAAGGGTTTTCGCAGAATATCACCCTCTAATTGGTTCCGCTGTTTCTGGGCTACGGTGATGGAAAAAGTCTATGTCATTTAATCCCAGGCCTTTGCGAAAGTTTTACGCCTCTGAATAAGAAATACATCATCTTGTCCTGATCGGGGGGGACACCTGTGGATACGAGTGGTAACAGGAAGAAAAACAGGAAAAAGTCCAAGTATTGTTTGCAACTCCACATTTATGAACCACTGGGAGAAGAACATGTGTTTTTGTTGTGCGGTTGATCAAGATTTATGGGAATGTCTTTCTTATACAACCCCTTCTGTTAGCCTGTCCTAAAATATAAAGACCAAAACCTCTTCAAAACACACACTCGATCGGCTGTTCTTGTCTTTACGTAACATGTAGGCAGGCGCACAAAGAAATTGCAAATCTTACGCCGTTGTCTTTCAGGATTAGTCAAGTAATGGCAAATCGAAACTTGCCAAAATCTCGTGCAGAAATGGTCGACTCCGCGTATACTGATGCTGTTCCACTGGTCAGAGGCAATTACCGTCCATATGTTTAATGGCCAGCCATTAATAATACAAAATACCGGGGTTGAAATGAGGAAACTATTAAGGGCGACAACTTCACCCAAAAGACAAAAAATAAGATTCCCTCTCGAAAGAGCTCACTTGCAACGATGCTGGATCTCGAGGGAGAGGCAAAAAGAAGTTGAGAATTCGACCACGAAATCCCCTTGGAACAAACCCCCCTAGATGCATTAAAGCACCTGTCATTATACAGCGTGAGGGGGAGGAGAGACGCAACCGAGGGAGCCGATAAATTAAACATCCACGTTTGGACAGGTTTTTTTTTGTGTGTCAGCACACGAGGCAAGAAGGCCGGTCAACCGTAGTCAAGAGTGTGCAGTCAGAGGGCCTGTAAGCCGATCCTCATAGTCTGAGCACATCCTCTGTGCTGGGGTCCCCTTTCTGCCAGGATCACACTCACACACAGGGACACGCACACCGGGACACGCACACGCGCGCGCACACACTCACATTCCTCTTCAGGCTCTGCAAGGGGCAGGCGCAGTGTGGAGCTGGAAGCTCGAAGCTGTTCCTCAGAGTGAGCTTCTCTCTCTCTCTCTCTCTCTCTCGCTCTCTCTCTCTCTCTCTCTCTCTCTCCCCTGCAGTTGTGAAGTCAGACAGCAGAGGAGGAAGGGAAGGCAGAGAGACCGAGGGAGGTCTGACGACACCAGCCCAGCTTAACCCACTCGGAAGGCAGAGGCCGATAAATGCCAGCACGCAGCCTGCTCACATCTGGCTTTGATTTATACTGAAGGAAGATCAAGGTTCATACGGCCGAGCTGACACCCTGCAACTGGTGTCTGCAGCCCTCCCTGTTAGGGCAAACAAAACTTTGGGGAGCTTTTTTTTTTGGAGACCAGGCGCGTGCAAGGGTCCATGGCAGGAGTCTGCAGTGGCTTTCAGCTCTGGAGGTCCCGTGTGAGCATGGACCAAACGTGTTCCGGGCCAACGGTGTTCCTCGCCGTTTTATGATCCAGCTCTGAAGTCAAATCCAGCATAAAAAAGCTGAGAAGAAGAAGCAGAAGAAGAAGGAGAAGAAGAAGAAGAAGAAGAAGAAGAAGAAGAAGCCAAAGGCACGAAAACTTATTTCACCTGCAGCCTCTTTCCGTCCCAGGGTCAGAAGATGCTGTGGTGCAACTTTGGCCACCACTTGCTCTCGCTGACGGCCCTTCTGGTGATTGTGAGCTGTGGAGGAGGAGGAGGGGAGCAAAAGAGAGGGCCGGACAGCGGCAGCAGTGGCACGGGTGGCGGCGGCGGTGGCGGGTCGAGCGGCAGCAGGCGTTTCCACAAGATCCAGCACGGCCAGTGCACCTACACCTTCATCCTGCCTGAGGAAGAGGGGGCCGGGGGAGGCTCCTGCAGGGAGGCGAAGGCCGGTAGCCCGCAGTACAACGCCAACTCCGTCCAGAGGGACGCTCCGCCACCTGAGCCAGAGTTTCCCAGCCAGAAGATCCAGCAGCTGGAGCACATCATGGAGAATTACACCCAGTGGCTGCAGAAGGTAAGGAGAGGCTCCGGAGCAGAAGGTGGTGTGATCGGTTTTATGACTCAGGACGAATGCTGTTGCATTCATGTTTTCGCTGTGTCAGCCCGATGGCATCGGCAACATCCTCGCATGACACCGCGGCCGCACTGCAGTACAGAGTTTGTTGAGGTGTTTACGTTTCAGAGGGTGTGTGGTCTCTCCGCAGAGCGCCTGTTTGTGGCTTCACCAGATAACTTGTTTGGGTCGCTGGATGAGGCTCTCGGACAGAGCCGGAGCTTGTGTTCGCTGTTTCCTTGTCAGTGGGAGAGTTTGTGCGCTTTCTTTCTTTTTTTTGTTGTTTGTTTGTGATAGACTTTAGTGTAAAATATCGGGGAGAGGAAAATGTTCACACAAATGACGGCGATGATGGGGGAATTAAACAACCGGTAGACTAAGCCGCCTTTGTTTTAAAATTCCTCATCATTTTTGAGTGCATTGATAAACACGGACAAACATGCTGTTCATTTCACAACACAACTGCTAATCTGGAAACCAGAATGTCATCACAGTCCATATTAACAATTGCTACGTTGTTATGTAACTGCGTACGTTACCAGAATTGAACTTTTCGTTCCGGCTGTCTCACAGCTGTCTGATTTCCATACACATCTTTGCACACATTGCGTCTCCGTCCGCCGGCTCTGTACCCGTTCCAAACAGTTTTTTTTTTCTCTCTCTCACTCTCCTGTTTTCTCTCTGTTTTCTTCCTGAGTAAATTACCCTTTGAGTAAATACCACACATGGCCGGTTGAGCGTGGTCGCAGCGCCGAGGTAGTCGTATGTCAGTCACCTCCTGTTCTCCAGTGGGCTGTCTCTTTAACGGCAGGAAGTCAGAGAGAGCCCCCAGAGACGCTCAGTGGAGGAAAAGACAGGGGAAGAGAATGCTCCCTTTATTTATTCAAGTCAAATATGTGTGAGTGTGGCCGCAAAATCCGGAGTCAGAAAAAAGTTTTCGAGAAAAAAAGAACCTATAACCTCTTTTATATCTCGATAGAAGAAAAAAAACAACAAACCCTGAACATAATCCTCTATTTATATCTCAGCTGATATGATTTTTTCAAATTATTGTTGAATGCCCAAATTGCAGTGTATTTATAGAGTGGCCAAGGTGTTTACCATGCTCAAATATGGTCCTACTGTAAAGTTAATGAGTTGCGAATTGTGAGGACCCCGCAGATATGGCTTGGCAGGCAAACTGCTTTTTTAAGCTTTGAGACTCGGTGTCTCCAAAGGGAGAGCGAGACGGGCTCTCCCTGAAACGAGCGCAAGAATCAAATAAACAAACGAACAAATGCCACAGAACCGGCCCTTTTGCACCTTGACTCCCCACAGTATTGTCATCCTCAAATACGACTTTCGGGTCCAATGTGTGAAGAAATTGTAAAGAAATCTCATTTGGACCCTTTTTTTTTTCTTCATCCACACTGCAAGGTGAAGTAGACGGATAACACCTGATGGTTCTGATGGATCACCAGAGGAATCAGTCAAACTAAATCTCATCATTAGCCAGAGTCTATTCATTAGCAACCAGCGCGTCCTCCCTAATCTGACGGACTACCCCGCTGCGCGCCTGCTTTTCATTTTGACCCTCAGAAAGTAAACGTTTCACTCCTCAGGTCGGACGGAAAGTCATTTCTCATCAATTAACCGGCCATCGCTCGGGGGCACGTCGGGGCGAGATCTTGATAGAGTTTCTAGGTGGGGAGGTAAAGCGTCTGGCGGCAACTCCACCCTCCCGCCAAATTTCGACTTCTGTCCTCAACCATAAATGTCCAAATGCAAGTGAAACACTGAATGAGGAGGATTTTGAGATTACGCCACGGAATCTGTGTAACATCGGCTTATCGTTTGACCGTGCACCACTGCCTTTATCTCAGTTTAGCCTCGGAATTTACCGTACATGGTGTACGTCAAGGTTTATGACATAGTGTACTGCGAAATTGCGTCGTGTGGGTTCGGTTTTTCGAAAGGCGGGGGTGCACAGGTGTGTGTGTGGCAGAGTAGGAATAAGATCGAAAAAGCAAGATGATGACATGAAACAACCAAAAACACACTGTTTCCACTTTTTTATTGGTGACATGAAAAACCTTTTTTCCCGTACGGCTCCCCAAAGCAATCGCTGTGTCAAGTAATGCCAGGAGTGAAATAACACCGGCTTTATCTTTGCTCAGTGGACCTCATCCGTCCGTGATGGGACGAGTGATACTATGAAAACACAACGGCAGCATGGCTTGACTGAAGGTTTGGCTAATGAGACCTGCAGAGTAACTTTCTCTTCAGATGTAAAAATAGGAGCACGTTAAAAAACGCCTGCAACCGCCACCCAATAGTTATCAAACCCCTTCCCTGACCTAGATATTTTTTTTTAATCTTTGAAATAGCCACCTGACAAAAAAACAAAAACAGGATCATGTTATATACTTGATTATTGGATTATGTTGTAAAATGTATAATGGGAGTTCGGTTCAATTCCCAAGTTGCCATTGAATGGGGGAAAACATAAGCAAATAGCGGCTCAGCATATGAATGAAATTGGCGCTGTAACATACAGTGGTCATTCAGGCTAATGACATTGCTTGGGACACACACACACACACACACACACACACACACACACAGGCACACACACACATCAGGATGCAGTTAACATTTTTCATTAGACGGAAGATTAAGTGTCCCGGCCAGTCTATCTATCTTAATCACACCAGCCATTTTTAGTGCTTGTCTCAGAGAAAGCGTCGCCGTGATGTTGCTCCAAGCGGCCCTGATGAAAGAGAAGGACGGAGGAGACTGCTGCAGATAGCAGCACCCTGCCGGAGGGGTCGGTCCGGCGTGGGGGGGCGGACAGTTAGAGTGATGCAGCAAACAGCTGTCGGTGGGGGGGGGGGGGGGGGGGGGCTGGGGAGCTTTCGGGGGGGGGGTGCTGGAGATCTTTCCTTCCTCGGCCCAGGGTAGAGTATATGGACCCTGATAACATTCCTGACCAGTCAAAGGTGGCCCGTGTTTGTCCAAGGATTGCTTCTCCGGCCTGCCCAAAGGCGAGGGACCTCAGACGAGCCCGCCTCTGATCGCAGTGAGAAATTGCCACAGGAAACAGGCAATTAAAAAACATTCATTTACAATACATTCCTTTGAGAATAAGTTCAATTAGTAAGACGGAAGTTAGCGGCACTAAGATGTAAATGCATGTAGTAAAAGCAAATGGAACAAGGTGGTAATACAATGTCAAGGAAGTTGGGAAGAGTGACACGAAGCACTTGTTTGTGACTGTTTAGACTAGTGATTGGCAAAGGTCGACGCCATTGGGAGAAATCAGTTCACTTTTAGTGTGATAGAGCTTATGCTGCATCAAAAATCTGACAATGGAAGAAATGTTGTTAAAACTTTGGCCCAACAGTCAAATCCGATTGACAAACCCGACAGCATAGGGCCTGAACAGCCTTATAATACATATTTTTCTTGGCTGCAAATGGCGTTATAATGGCATCCTCCTTCGAGTTAGATTGTTTTTTATTACGTGGCCAGTTGTTGCTTTACGTGCAAAATTTGCATATTTATTTCCGATACTTTTTTTTTAATAAGAAAGGAGCATATTGTTTGCGTGTATGGATGTCTGGGTGTTTGCCCATACTTTGAATCAGTGTGTGAGCCACCTAAAGTTGTGTGGTTACTAATGTTGCAGAACCTGTACGTGTCAACACGGAGTAGATAAAAAAATAAATAATCATACAACGGGGAAAAGAGCAAGCGGTGGATTTTTGTTTTGATGCGACGAGGGTTTCGAAACGAAATTGGTTCATTCATCCCCCAACTTTGTTCAAATTAATTTCATTTCATGATACGGGGGAGATGTGAAAGAAATCCATGTATGAGTAATACAATTACTAAAATAGAATGCATAATCTTCAAATAGCACACTGCGTCGGTTCCAAAATGTCACCTTGCCCTTTTCAAAAGAAGAACATTTTAAAATTGAATGTTTTCTGAGAACATGCAGCCGTGCTGGAGGTTTTATTTCGATAGACTGCGCTGTGAAATTGGAGAATTGACAATTTTGAAAAACGATGCCAATAATTAGCGACCGTCCTTTGCGATTTGATAGTGTTTTAGCGACTGGACTGATGTGGATGGTGAAACCTGCCGTTAGTGCCCCTCCTTTAAGCTGTAAGGCTCGAAGGACAGGGATGGATCAGCCGTATCTCACAGCACATCCTGAGAACAGCCTTCCTACTTGGCTAATATTTCAACAGCGATGAAAACTTGGCCCACACCAAGTTCAACACATCGAATTATGTTTTGGCTCTCGGGAGTGAGACTAATAGATCTTCTCATTTCCCTCCTGGTGGAGACAGTGGAGAGCGGCTGAGTGCAGGGTTCCTTGAGAAGCCTGGCCGGTGCCAAACTAAGCTGTTCCACAAAAGGGAGGGAGAAAAACTATTGTTGCTGTCTTATCCCTGTGAAATTCCCATCATTCTGCCTCTCGGTGAACATGACTTTGCTACATAAACAGCGGTCTAAACGGATAGAGTGACATGTGGGCAGCAGCTTGTTTCCCCCTTCCATACAGGGAGCTCATACGAGAAAAGAAGGGGTGAATATCGTTCTCTTCTTAATACTAAAAAGAGGGCCACACAGCATGCCTGGGGGTCCGAAGAAGAGAACTATCTATTTTAGGGGGTGACTTCCTCTCAGAGGGTTTGTTTTCACTGATAACGTGGGCCAAAACTAACAATCGGATGATGCAGAAAGGCTCGGAGAGGCTGCGAGGAATAAAAGGTTCCTCCGTCCTGACCCCCAAAACTTGTAAAGAGGAAACCGAAGTAATTGCACAAGGACATTAAAATAACAGCTTCCAGAAATGTTGTCGGTTGCACTCGTGCTTTGTCTGATAGAAAAGGGAAATAGGGCTTTCGGGCAAAGCATATCGGGGAAATGCGTTACGGAAAGGCGTTACGGCCACGGCGTAGTGTTTCGGACAGGAAAACCGCAGCACATAATTGTCAATGTTGTTGATTTTCAGGAAAGGGGGGGGGGGTTGCGTTTTGTAGTTTTGTCATGCCGAATATGGCAAGCCACCCTGATACGAAACTAGCCACACTTTTTTTTTCTGTCCCAGAAATCACATTTGATTGCTGCAGACGCGACTTGCCTGATTTTGCAACAGTTTTGATTGTTTGTCGGAGGTGTTGTATATCTATGTGGTAATAAATATGGTCCATGGTTTTGGTTTCCTGTCCTTTTGTTTTCTATCTGTTCAAGGTTGGCCTCGGTTTGTTTGTTTGTTTGTTTTTTCATCTCACTTCCTGTCTTTGTTTGTTTCCCTCCTTTTTCGATTGTCTGCTCCTCCCTGATCCTTTACACCTGTGTCTCGTTATCTGCCCTTTCACCTTCCCTATGTATTTTGTTTTTTTGAGTGAGGAATCAGTTTCGTTCTACTGCCTGTCTGCCATCTCCCGCTCCTCGTAAGTTTCACAAGTTCAAGACGGGTAGCTTAAAATCTGTAATTTGGGTCCTCCCTTGGCACGCACGCCGATGAATGAAGCTGTACATTTTATGGAAATTTGGCAATGTCCCCTGAATCTGTCATGTTTACCTTAGTGCTGCCATAAAGCAAGCACATGGCTCCTTTGCCATCACTCATTTTAGTGGATCGCTCTCCGGTGGTTACTTTACAGGAGATTTATTTTGTTTTAATTACGAGCTTTTACATTTGGCGTTACGAATGCAGGATTTATGACATCCACTCTGAAAACATTGATGCTAGCTTGTAGCTTGGCACCCACCGGTGCATCTGCGGAACAAATTGAGAGTTGCCTCTGATACGTCGTGTGTTTCTATAAGCCCCTCGGTAATGGTGCTAATTTTTCTTCATCTGGCTGCTGGGGGCAGTACGAATACAAACGCTCGGCAGCACGTTGCTCCGGTAAGGTTGTGATCCGTCGAAGCCTCTTGATTAATGTATTTTCCCACTTGGAGACAGTTATAAATGCAAACGTCACATACCAGCTGCAGAGAAACGCCATATAACATCCATATGAACTCTTGCCTCTGGCCGCCCGATCGTCTCCTTTTAACTCCGGTGGCTCGTAAAACCAAAAACAATCAGGTGAAAGGCACTGAGACATTTGGTTTCGGAGCTGAGTGCAACTGCATGCTTGGGAATTTGTGTCTCCATGTAACCCCTTCCAGACAGTCGTGGTCATTTTTATCTGTTGTTCATATAATAAATTGACTGTAGCAGCTTTAATAGAATAATGCATTTTAGTGCTCTGCAGTGGGTCATTGAAGTGTGGAAGTAATGTGTTGATACTACATTGCACTGTGGCATTTTGATGTTTTCTTACAAAATGGCTGAAGAAAGAGAGAAAACCCTTCGTTTTTTTTCCCCCAAAGTAAGCGCATAAGCAATATTATGTTGGGCAAGCAGGAGAAAGCCTTTAGGAGTGTTGTGAGTGTGTGTGTGTGTGTGTGTGTTATGGTCACAACAGTTGCCAAAGGAACAAGGTTCACGACTGCATCTCTGCCACTGCTAAGGTTGAGTGATTATGAGCCAAATATGAGATAATAATAGTTTAGATAGAGCGAAACATGAGACGCCATCGTCAGTCTGAATGCACAATTGGTGGGCAAGTGCAGTGGCGTTATCGCAGCCCGTTATCTGCGTTTGAACTCACTTCAGTAGAAGAGCCAGCTGTTATCTTTCTTGTATTTTTGTTGCAAAACCACTCTTGATAAACTGAGCTGATGGCAATATTACTCACTCCTATCTGCTGCCCCTATTCATTTTCCTCCAGACTGGAGGTTCACTTAGGTGGTGAGCCGTAAATCAAAGTTTGATGATGGTCCATGAACACTAATGGGAATTCGAGGCTCTTTCGTAGAATGCCACAGGATGGCCACATAGTGAAGATTCAAAATAACCTGGCCGTGTTTCCTTTTTCACTTCCAGGGAAAGATAACGTTATGAAAAACGTGCATGTTTTGTATCGCTGACTCTGGCGGGGAGAAGGAGCCTTATTTTATCTTCTTCCAAATTTACTGCGAGTTGTATCCCACAATTATTAATCCCACCGTTAATTCTGTCGTGTCCCTGAAGTAGTGGAGCAAAACATTCCTGAGGGGTCTCAGAGGCCGACTCGCCGCGCAGCATCGCTTTGACTCTCCCCTGCAGATGTTCGGCTCTGACTGGACGTCTTTGTCCGTCAACGTCGGGGAACCTTCCAGAGGATTCGGGACAGTTTCACCTTTTGTTGGAGTTCAGCGTTGCAGCTCGAGTGTTGCTTTGATTTCACACAGAGAAAACAAAGGAATCACAATCAGATGCTTGACCTTAGGGAAAAAAAAGAAAAAAAAGGGGGTCGGGGGGTGGGGGGGGGGGGGGGGGTCTGTCAGGGGGGGGGGGGGGGGGGGGGGGGGTGGTCTGTCAGAACGGTGGATGATGAGAAGCGAGTTGACGTGAAAAGGAGAGGACGAATTGGATGGGGACAGAGTGCAAGACGCCGGGTGAAAGACAAACAGTTTTACTCCCTCGCAGTGTGGGGGCGTGATACTGTAGATCTCCAAATGACGAATGGTTGGCTCAATTGTTTTTGTATTGTTCTCGCGGTGCTGAGATGGGAGCCACGTGTTCTTAAAGCTTTCATCCCATTTGGGGAATGACCTCACTTATTTATTAAATCCTCCGGTCCCTCGGTGCTGGTGAGAGAGTGGGGTTGCCGGGTGACCATTTTGTGCCGCGTGAACTTCCAGCCACGGACCCGCACGTATAGATGGTAGACAGTCTGGAGCGGGCTGATTATAGCCCGTGTCTGTTTTATGTTGGTTTTTTTTTTGGACACTTCAGCGTGTTAGGTTCCACTCTGCAGGTTAAGAGCAGAGCTAGGGGAGACACCTCACCCGGCGTACAGAGACGTAGTTACTCATCAGCGTCGTGTACGCCCCTGAGAAATGTGGGGGAAACAGAAACACACTCTGTCCAGCGCTGTGTTTGCCTTGTCTGGGCCCCGAGCCAGGCTTTTTCACATTCCACACTGTACCAGGACTGGAATTGGCACAGACACTGCGGAAGGCAACTCGATAAAATGGGCTTGGGATCGCCAATGCTTTTGGTGCAAAAATGATTCTCCTCGAGGATATTACCAATCACGATCAGAACTTGTTGTTCTCGTTTGGCTTGTGACCATTTTTTTGTGACAACCGAGTCAGTGCTGTAAGGGACGGTAATGGTGCACTGATGAAAACACCTTGCACACTAATGATTGCTATATTTAATCCAGGGATGCACCAATAACATGCATTTCTCTTTTCATACACCTTTACTCTTCTTATACTGATTTACCTTAAAACAGGGTTTTGAATGATGAGAAACCTCCATTTCATTTTTATTTCTAAAGCTCTACAACATGGGGCTTGAAAGAAGTTGTGCTTTAATTGCTGTTTTAAAAAGGTAGTGCATTTTAATATAATGATATAAAAGAAATGTTCCAACCTGGCCCTTTACCTAATCATATTAAACCTGCATGAATTGATCTTCGGATAAGGCAAAGCTGATACGGCACATGGGCTCCTTTATTTACATATCCAGCAGACATACGGTCTTCCCCTTGAGCCGAGCGTCTGGCCACCTGTTGAAAGGAAAGTCCAATATTCACTCTGGTGTTCTTTGTTTTAGTTTTGGTCTCCGCCCTCTCCTGGGGGAAATATCTGAGTCTCTCGCTGCTGGATGCTCCTCCATGCGCAATCAGGCGAAGCTCCTCTGTCTTCCATTCGGTTCTGGAGAGGTAACGCAGAGTGAGTTTGCCGCAGATTTGTGGCTGAAAATAGCCGCCTGCTGAGGCCCGAAATGAAAGAGCGGAGAAGCAAAGCAGTAAAGGTGTGGGCCGTAAAACCAAAACATTCATTAGAAAGACACTAAGCTGCTGTACAGGGCTGGGGGAGACCTGGGGCACGGTGATAATTAGAAGCAGATTTATGACGACGATTGACTTTCGATGGAAAAAAAACAAAAAACCCTCCACCTGTTTTTCTGATCTACAATATATATAATAATCAGTTCATTCATTCATTCATCCTAATGTTGGCCTTCTAGGTGCTGCTGCATTTTACATAAATATATTTATATTTACAAGTTACAGTTGCAAGGTAGAGGCTTTAATGTCAATGAATGTTTATACCACGGTTTATGGAAATAGCGCCTGCTGAGCGCAAGAGGCACGCAGGCACACCCTCGACCAGTTGAAGATGCCACGACTAGTGAACGCACGTTCAGTCGCAATATGTGACATTATGTTTCATGTGAGTAAATGCTCGCCAGCGTTGGTTTGACCGGTGGCCTCTTCATTTGTCCAAACTTATGGGGAAGCACGTTATTTCTGTGTGCGTTTCGTCCCAAAAGTAAGAGTCTGTCTCAAATGAGCTCCCGTACAGCGGCCTAACCGTCTGTGTTTTTATGACTAAAATACAAATGGTCCTTGATGTTTATTTAAGTGGACATGTTTGCTGCGGCCCTGAGATAGACAGGGGGATCCTCCAGAGGCCTGTGTGTAGAATCCGTGCCTCCAGATCTGCACACGAGTTTGTGCATGACACTGTTTGACGTGCACACGGGTCTGTATTTGGATGGGACGACCTTCAGCTTAACCGATGGGGAAGAAGGAAAAAAACGCGCAACGCTCCCTCTCTGGACCCGTGTTAAGGCTCCGAAAGAAAGGCAGAGAAGAGCCTGTCACATTTTGTCAGTGGCTTTCAAACAGCACTTCGGCTATGAGTATGTAGATGTGTACATCCAAGTGATGCATGATGTCTCTTCTGTCCTCTGTGTTTTTTTAGTTTTTTTTTACAATTGCTTAAAGTGAGTTTCTAGGTTCATTCTTGATTTTGGAAACTTAAGTCGACAACACATTTTTTAAAAGAAATTACCTCTGGGTCAATTCAGTGCTTTCCGAGGATGACGGGATGCGCTGCAGTGTGAGCTTTTGTTTTTGGCTTGGTTTTATTAGTAGTAGGGCCATGCTACTCATCTGAGCTCATGAGTTTATGTCTGTGGAAATCATGTGATGTTGTGCTTTCTTGCATGACACAACGATTGCCAGTTAAGTTGCGCTGTCATTTGATCCATCCTCTGCTTTCGACTGCGGGCATGACAGCCAAAGAAATGCAAAAATAAACCCAAAACCTTGGGCAGAACAAAGGCCAGCAATTATATACGCTACACTGTTTGTCTTGGGAGCTTTTTTTTTTAATTATCCTCTTATTTCCCATGGTCTTGTGCCACTTTTTTATTTTTTTTCCTCTGACGAAATTGACCCAAAGGTCTTTTAGACAAAGTATAGATTAAAGATTCACGTGTTTATTTAGCCTGCGGCCTTTCCAGAACTAATGATATCACAGCGGCTTAGAAACGGGCAGGAAAGACGCGGAAACATGAGCGTTATCAGCATTTTCATCCATCGTCCGGCAGAAGCACAGTTTTCTTTGAGGCGCAGCGTGGCAGTGATACAGTAGTGGCCACGGATGAGCTGCACATTATCATTAGCGGCGGCATCTATCCTACAGCCGCGGTGAACCCCGGGTCAGACCAAAGCAGTTCCATGTGGAGCTGTTAGTGGAGCTACGGCACCTCGTCCTCCTGCTCGTCTCTTTTGTTTGGATAGGCCGTGGGTTCAGAATCACTTAGGCGCATTTGCAGACCCACACGCGCACACGCACTCCGTATTGCCATAATGCACTGACACCACCACCTACTAAAAGCTGCCTAGAGCCCGCTGCCAGTGTGATATGGGTCTGTGTGCGTCCGACGCTAGTAAAAGCAACAGGGGGGTGGGGGAAAGAAAATGAGTGATTGGTAACACAATCTGGGCCGTGACACGATAGCGGTCGGCCCATCTTTGGTGATTGAAGCGAGGGAAAGCAAAGGCTGGGAGAGAGAGGCGGGGGGGGATGGGGGGCAAAACGCGGGGAGATGGAGCGATATAGTGAGAAATTGAGAAAGTGCGATGCTGTGGTTGGCTGGCACCGCGGTGATCGTAACCCCCGGACGACCACGGCGAAGGTTTATGGACCGCGGCGTCCTCGCGCTGCGGGATGTTTGGATGAAAGACAAACACGGGCGTGACGTGCAAGGAAACCAGCCCCAAGCCATGGGATGCCCATCCGTTGCCATTCGAGGAGACACTTGGCTTGATAAAACCGAGGCGCTGGCTCTCGACCTGCAGCCGCGCAGCCCTTTCCTCCCCGACGTGTTTTTGTTTTGCCCCGCAGGGAGGTTTGACGCACAACAGCGCGCGCTGGGATGTTTATGTCATGGGGTAGATGGTCGTTGTGCATCTACCCCTCTACGACATTCTTTTGGGCAGAGCTGTCCCCTGCTGTGTCAAATATTTGGACGTGAACGCGCCCTCCGTGGAATAGTGGGTTCGTGGGTTTCTCTTTTTTTCTGTGTGCTTTGGTTAAAGGGGCAGACTGACACACACACACACACAAAGAGGCCATCATCATGCACATTCCTGCACGGATGACTCTCCGAGGAACGACTCCCATGCTGGATAAATGCATCACACGATCTAAAAACGGCCCCTTCTGCCGGCACTCGTCGTCGGAGAGCCCCCTGGATGGACGGCCGGGGTCCCAGTTTGTTTGGTTGTTTGGTTTTCGTTCCGCATTCCCATGTCTCGGTCGAGTACGAGCACTTCCTCTCCCATACAGCCAGACACGCATAATTAATTGGAGTAATTTTTGGGCCCACTTTGACATTAGAGAGCGGGACTGAAACCGGAGGATTTGGGAAAATATACATCCATGCCTGAGCTCCACTTCACTGTATTTGTTTTCATTTAGCATGGAGAGAAGCCATGTGATGTCTCCCGATAGCGGTCGTTGCGTCTGCGCGAGGCATGGGTGAGACATGAAAGGAGTAGCACAGTACAGTCTGTGAGCCAAGTTGGCCTGGGAGGAAGGCAAACGGGCACCTTCCCTTTTGGGCTGCAGTGATGCCCCACAAAAAAAGGGCTAGGCTACTGTCAAACATGCAGGGCCAGCTGTTGTGACATTAAAGCGGATTTATTAGACCTTTATCCGTTGTATTTTTGACGGCGAGAATTGTTATTAAGCCATGCGAATATTAACCCAAATTACGTTTCTCCTGAACCTATAGTTGCAATATAATATCGCCACCATACCTGTACCTTTAACTATTCAGCTCTTAATGTACGGCATGTGGAGGCATTTGATGACGTCTGTGTACTTCTTTTAAATGTGTGGTAATAATGACAAGCTGCTGGTAGGTCACGGATTAAAGCGGAAAATCTTATCTACACTCATTGGCGGCTCCATAATTGCCTCATTCTCCAATTGGAATCCTCCCTCTATGGATCGAACAGATCATTTTCATTACTCGGATTCTAATGGGGGTTCCTCACATGCAGTGATTTGAGTTGCATGTGCTACTACTGGAATATAGTCAAAAAAACCTAGAGACATTTTTCCCAGGCTCGACCGACTCTGAGAATTCATTTCCGGCTGGAATTCGGATCGTAAAATCGAGCAACTGTCCACCTCACGGCACCAATGTCAACAAAAGGAGAGCAAACATTTCTGTTGGATGTGCTCGCATCTTCCCCACAGTGCGCAAGAGTTCACATTAATTTCAACGTTTTTATGTGGAGATGAAGTTCATGCTTTTCATAACACAGTTGTCCAAAAGAAACTGGTAGACCTCATCTGACCTCCGAAATGGGCTTATAGCCCGCATATCGAAACATACGCTTTCTACCCTTCATCTTTTGGTGGCATGTGAGTTAGTCATGTGAGTCGTGTCTAGTCACAACATCAAAAATATATATCCGTCAAAAAGTTCCTGTATTAAAAAGCTCTCTCAGGTCTAATTCATTCCTCGTGTAGAGGATGCTATACGTTGATGTAAAGCAAATGTAAAGCTTGTGTGTGGCATTCGTGTTCGATATTTGAGATCATAAATGCATTTTTATATCTGAGGAGTTTGCATGATCTCCCCATGCCTTCACTGGTTTTCCTTGGGTTATCTAACCTTCTCCCGCCGTCCAAACACATCTTTGATTGGGTTTTAGGTGAATTTGAGGATCGAAATTGATTGTTGGTGTGACTGATTCTTTTTACGCTATTGTTGTTCTGATATAGCGACCTGTCCGCCGCGCACTCTGCCTCTTGTCTGATGTCGGCTCGGATTGGGTCCAGCTCCAGATATAAAAAGCACAGCGAATTGATGGATAGGCCTCGATTTTGACACAACTAGAGACACGTCGCTGTCCACCTGTGTTGGATTCAAGCTGTTTCTATTGCTGTAACTACATTAAGCATATACAGAGCTCATGACTCACGTAAAAGAGTCAACTCATCACAATTCAATATCCTAATTGCCAATCTTCTTTTTGCAATTTGTGTTTTATTTTAATTCTTTCAAACACATTATAATGATTTATGGGAACATGTGGTTTACACACATTTGGCAAAATGACGGGAAATCCAACTTGGCCCAAAGCATTTGTCCTTGGGTTTGAAGTTGTGTTTCGTTTTCCCACCGAAAAAATCCACCAGCCTAGAAAACTCTTAACATTTACTAAATTTCCTCACTTTCTTTTCATGTTCTGATCTGTTGACAAACCATTGTGATAGAAACAGTTTGTTTGGGTGGAAAATGGTGTGATGTTGAACTTGCCAAACTATTTTGGGCACTCAAACTGAGCGCCACGATGGACTCTGTGATTTATGCGGAGGAATGGCTGGTTTGTGTTCAGGTTGTGTACACTACACAGTCTTCATTGTGCCCTTGGAACTGGGTGATCAAAACGCAGTGGACATCAACACCCTTGCATCTTGACAGAGAGAGACAAAGGGAGAGAGAAAAAAAAAAAGAGAATGAAGGAGGAGGAGAACTGGCTCTGGCCATGGCCGGGTTTGTTTTTCAGATGGCAGTTGGTTTTTCTGGCTCACAGCACCTGGAATCAACAGTTAGGACAGAGAAACGAGATGGGGCCGAGGCGGGACCACCCACTTTGCCACACAAGCCGTTATACCAAATATGATGCGAACTAATCACTAGATAGACCAATTGCTAAGAAACATAAGAAATACTATGTGGACATACAGTATATATATTATTTTTTGATATTTTTGGGGGGGAGGGGACACCCAGCTGATATAATATATAAAGTAACGATAATGATGGCTTTATCTATCACATTTTTTCATTTTTTTTTATACTATGATTTCAGACGGAGGTAGACGAGAACGTCCTCCTCACTAAAATCTGCTAAGAAGCTGTCCGTCACACCTTTTAATAATTTAACTTTGTTACATTGATCCGTTTTAAATAGACTGGGGCCAAACTTGCATGTCTCAGGCAGGACGTATCAGTTCGTGGCTTATTTGAGTATTTTTATCCGGCCTGTCGAGCACTCTGTCCCTACTGCTATTCCTCGAGAGGAAAGAAGAAAAAAAATGTGGCAGCAATTGAGTACACGTCTGGATGTTGGCCACCGGGGCGAAGGTCACGCGGGTCAACTGCGAGTTGTTACTCACTTAATCTTGACAGAGTTTGAGACGGAGTGCCTTAGAACTATTTCAAGGTGGATTTGAAAACAAACAAGCCGGTGATTGAGTATGACAGCTTCCCAAGATGCATGCAGAAGTTGCCTGTGCCTATAGTATATAACGCCGGAGCAGTGGCAGTGCAGTGAGTCAGGGTAACTCCTCCTAAAGCCCCACCAGAGTGACTTATAGGCCCAGGTCTCAAAGAGGGGTGTCAATTTCACCTTTTATTTGCCGGTGGGTGATAAGAAGGCGTGAGTGTATTTTCTGGCATTGGTCCCAAGGTGGCCAGCGATACACCAGGAGGGGGCTGATTTAGGGGGTGGGTAACAGCCTGCGTGCTCTCGTCCATTAAAGTAGTCTGAAATGGATCTTGGGCTAAGCGCAGGGGATGCATCCCAGAAGCAGACCTCCCGAGTAACACCATGACCATCACCACACGCCCCCAAACACACAGAGCCAGAGATAAGCAGAGATGTGACAGTGCTCCGGCAGTAAGTGGTTTATACAGTCCAGGCCCGCCGTTTCTTAACTCTCACTGTGTCTCTCAGCACTGTCACGGCAGCTGTTTGGAAAAAGGATCAAGACCCCCTTTCGCAAAGGGAAGTAACACTAAATGGGAAATGTCCGAAAAGTAGTAAACATTTGCAGTAATCTGTAACAACGATAGCTGGGAGTACCGCGGTGAGAGATTGTTCTCTTCTTGGCTCTCGAGTGATGGCAATTTAGGAGCCACGTGGTGATAATGCATTTTGGGGATCTCTGTGATTCTTTATATTAAAATTGCGAGCGTGCAACGCAGCTCATTCAGCGACCTAAACACGCGTCCCTCTTTATGATACAAAAGTTGCCTTAAAATCTGCATCCTGCAATGTGCCTAATGTGGCACAGCTTGCCATTTACAGCCCAGAGCAGCTCGTTTAGTGATTTACAAAAAATGGTACCCTGTAAACTATTATTATTATATATATATATATATATATATAAACGGACCGGTCGCTACACGTTGCGTTATAGAGGTGCAGTGAAAGGACTAATGGGTTTCCATAAAGGAGATGTCAGAAAGCATCATTAGCAAAATCACAGGCAGCCAGCCTTTGCCAAACACACCGCCTCAAAACCTTCGCACTTCGGTATGAGGTACAACTGAGGGAAACAAGAACCTGCGTTTATGTGACTCTCATTTAACAAGTTTTGGGAAACCAAAAATCAAATGCAGGAATTTCTCAAAGCGGAACCAGGGTTTAGTTTTGACCTCCTGGAATGTTATGTTGTAAATCGGTGCCGAATCATATATATATATATATTTTTTTTTTTATATTTCAGGGAAAATGTATGTTTATTTGAAATTTTTTGAAACGTGGGATTCGACATAGCTTTTGTTCAAATCAGTAGCAATAAAACAAACCCTAAAGTCAATACACTCACCAGCTCCCCATCTGAAGCCATATTTGGTCTGGCATGACCGGTGGCTTACGGTGGCTCATCTTTGCTGACTCAAGCCAAACATTGCTGTATAAGGGATATTGAATGTATGGTTAAGGAGGACCTCAACTTTTTTTGGGGGGGGGTTAACCCTGTGCTGCTGGGATCCGTGTGGAACCTTACCTAACTGTAAAGCCCTCAAGCTGCGTTCACTGGTCTGGAACCTGTTTCTTGTTAAATTTCCATCTGCTATTTCTTATGGGTGTCTTAAATGACAAATGTCATTTCTTTGGCTCTTTGACTCTATTGCCCGATGAAAAGAGGATAAAGAACAGGGCCGTGAATTGAAATTAATTGGTTCCAGTGTTCGGATAACTAAACATGGTTAAGTTACATATGTATATAGATATATATTATACATATGTATATATGTTTTTTGTTTTTTTTTGGGGGGGGGGGGATCCAGCTGCTGACATATGAACCACAGGTCTTTGTTGAAATTAAAACACAACACATCTTTGCATTCACTATGTGCTTATAAGCAACACCCCTTCCCCGTTCTGAATGTACCCAAATTTGCATCTATTTTTCTGGCACTGGACGCAATTATTGCTTTCATCCCTGACGATAGTCTCTATTTGTAGTCACAGAGTCAAACCATCTAAATAGCCCAACACCCACGCGGACCTATTTTATAGCTGATTTGACATGATTGGGCGTGTTTGTGTAATCTTTTTTCCTCCCTGGTACTTTCCATTTATGACCCCCAGCCCCCCCCTTTACCAGAGCCAGCCATGAGTCAGACGCATTCCCTGAGAGACAAACCATGAAGTTCTCGCTGTGGGCTTAAGTTACCCTCACCCATCTGTCCCTTGTGCACTTTTTTCCTCCCCAGGTGACTTCCACTGTGCAAAGCCATCTAGCATCCTCAAACAGTGGACACAACAAACTTAATGAGATGAGTGAGGCGCGGTGTTAAGCTCTTGGCGTTAAGTGTTCGAAAAAATAAATAAATAAAAATGACAGCCACAAAGATCAGAGATTTCACATTTCTAGATGGAGTGAACATTTCCACGGTCCTATTCTATGGTTCATTATCACAGAGAGTAATCTGTCCATTACTTGAGCTTTGTGGCTTCCAGGCTCCTTTGTTTGTCTTTCCAATTCCTACAGCCAGACCATTGGAGGCTCTGTGGAAAGTGACACTTATATCAGCCGTATGTAGTTCACCGTTAGGGGAATCTGTATTATGTCTGAAAGCTGGCCTGAACAAATTTTACATTTTGACTTTAATATCGTTGCCAAGAAGGGATATTGCCTTTTAAAGTTAATTCCATTTGGCAGTGCTGGGTGGAAGGCTCTGTTTCTGTTGAACAGCAAAGAGATCTGTCACTGTCTTATTTTATTGTCTTTTATTTATCCGTCTTGGATTGATGGAAATGTTGAAATTCATCTGGTATCAATGGAAGTGGGGCAGAAAAAAGTGCTTTTCTATTAATAAATGATTACAGATACAAATAGTAATATTTTAAAACTGTTGGTTGTAGAAACGTTATGGTCCCCTGTTTAAACGCAAAAAACAAGTGTAGGTTAAAGCTATCTATGTGCTGTAGAATTTTGTCATCATGTGATCGTGAATTTTTAGCTCCAACATGAACCTGTAACATTCCAGTATAACAGTTTTTGCGTGGAAATATCCCTGAAAAAAAAACTATATATCCTACTAGCTGCTTATGGCATGTGCATTTCTGTCTATTATTGATTTCATTTTCAACACAAATGAGTTGTTTCCATATAAAAGCCAAGGAACAGTTGGCCAAACGTGTTAATGTCCCCTTGAGTGGGCAGAAAAAAGATATATGTCACCCGACATCAACTTAATTTACAATAGTAACTTAATTTGTACCTCGAGAGAAGTGGAAAGATAAATTGAAACCTCGGCAGGCACCATTTAGTTTCGGTAACGTATACATGTACGTTCAAGGAAATATGCTAAAAGGTTCGGGAATAAGAGATGTATGAATAGCTGTTGCCTGTGGATTTTGGCATTGTATCTTCTCACCTTTGTGTGCAAGCTGAAACAGTGAGACGTTTAAAAATGTATGAAAATGACCAACATGCATATTGTATCGTATTTTAAACTTGACATAATGCGCACATTTTTCACTGTATAAAAGTAATTTACCGGTCATGTTGGTTACATGTAACAGGATATAAAATCAATCAAAAAGTGAGTCGTCAGGACTCCGCACAAACTCGGGCTTCTGAAGATTAGTACGATATTGTTCCCCTTAAGTAAGCAGACATTGCGACACTGTTTTATCTCAACTTGATATCTGCTTTATAAAAAAGGGGGGAAAAAAAACAAAAAACATTATCCCTTAACTTAAAAGAAAACAACCTAAGATCTAGTGCTCAGAATGCACAAATCACAAACCAATTTACACCCTGCTACAAAACTCTCCACCCCATCGCTCCAGTACTCGTGTGCTCTGTAATGCTCTGTGTCCCACAACATTTGGCGGGTACCTTCTAAGAACACTCAAGGTTTGCTTTTAAACTTTTCTTTAACTTCAGATTCTTTGCACAAAAAACCTACCCGCACGCATTGTGGAGACTCTTGCTTGCTCTTTATAACACGCCGTCTGCGTAGTCCACGGCTGCAGAGTGGAAATCGCCGCGTTTCGTGTTGTTCTGCTTCACACTGATTTGTCTTGGCTGCTCCGTGTTCGAAAAATGGCCGTCACAGCCCATCGATGAGCCAAAGCAAAACATCTTTTATAGATCAAGACTCCCCCGCTGGCATTTGGTATTGAATCATCTCGGCGTGTTTTCGCGCAGATAAACAAGTGGGCATTTAAAATAAGATCATGTTGTATTTGCTTTCTTTGTAATGCAAAACTGATGAATACAGTCAGACACATAAAATATCTACTCATCGCTCATGGTGACACAATTTATGTGAAACACTGTCAGACAACAAGACAAGGAAGCTCGAATCTTTATCTTCGTCTTCGTCTTGTCATTTGTTTGCTTTTCTCGACGAGCTCCAGTGGAAATCTCTTCGTCTCTACCATCCACCGGCTAACCACCCACATCTGGCCGTGTCTGTCGTGACTAAACCCAGTCCCGCCCTCGGGTACCATTCCATTTACGTGAAACTCACATTTTCCACTGAGTGAAGTCAGGAATATTGATCAAAGCACCTAGATGAAGGTGCGTTAGATGGTATCTTGTTGGATTGAAATCTGGGAAATGAAGCTAAACCACTCTGCGCGATGTTTGTGTGTGTGTGTGCGTGTGTGTGTGTCCGTCTTTGATGCAGATTGAAAACTACATTAAAGAGAGCATGAAGACGGAGATGGCTCAACTGCAGCAGAGCGCGGTCCACAACCACACGGCGGCCATGCTGGAGATGGGCACCAACCTCCTCTCTCAGACGGCCGAACAGACGCGCAAACTAACGGACGTTGAGACGCAGGTAAAAGAAAACAACAACAACAACCCCGTTATTGGCGATGCTCCGGATTACACAGAGTCCAAAAACGGTGCTCGCGTCGCACTCTGTTCTCTCTGCACTTTTGCTTTTTTTCTCATGCACTAACACGGAGAGGATCCATCCTCTGCTCCATTAACCCGGCCATTCCATATTCAACTGCCCCTAAAAGGTTACCGAGGATTGGCCAAAGTCAATAGCGATGCTATATAAATGTCCGTGCCTGCCCTGAGTTATTTGGCTCGGGTTTACTCTCTGCGTGTTCTCCCGGTGGAGTTTTTAGGAGGAGGTGATGGAAAGTTGTAAAGTTAGTGGTCAGTCTTTTTTTTTTTCTCTCGCTCAAGCACTAAGAAGATAACTGTTTGCAAAGTTAAAAAAAAAAAAAAAAATCTAATCATAGCAGAGATTAATATCGCCTAAGTATTACCATGTGTTTTGTGAGCACTTGACGAAATGAAAACAAAGTTGATGGTTTATATATGCGGATTGAATGTGCGGTGTTTTTGCCTCCGATGTCAAAAAAAAAAAAATACTTAAACACAGACCAGGTTTTTCTCTCTCAGGGGTTTGGTGCATATGCGTATGATATTAAGCCTTAGCTGCAGCGCACACATTATGCGCAATATCGTCTTCTATTATTCTTGCGGTCTTTTTCATTTGTGTATTTCTTTTCATGGTAGGTGCTGAATCAGACGTCGAGGCTCGAGATCCAGATGCTGGAAAACTCCCTCTCCACGAACAAGTTGGAGAAGGAGCTGATGGTCCAGACCAATGAGATCAGCAAGTTGCACGACAAGAACGGGTAAACGGGCGACAACGCGAGCGGACAAAATGCACACAGACAATGTGGCCACCTGTTCTGGGCTGGAAAAAGATAATTTATCAGAATAAACAAAAAAAATTATGTTTTCTATTGCAAATACTGCCGTTCTCTGAGGGATTGTGTAATCGAGAAAAATCAAAAGCTTGCTACCAACTCTCATTGACTACTGCTTAGTCCATTTTCCAAAACACTTTTGGTTTGTATAAATAACTGCTGTGATCGAGACTTGCGAGCCCTGTGATGTCGGACGGTAAATCAGTCCAAAATCCACGAGGCGATTCTTTCCAAGTTGGACCGCTGCGCTTTTGTTGCAAAATCAAGGAGTTAAAATATGCCTTTTGGATGTATTTCCACGTCTCCAAAGCTTGATCCGTAACAGCGATTGGTCCTGTGGGACTGTTATAGATGATCTAGTGTTTAAAAGGGTTTGGTCCATATTTCTTGTTGCCGTATCCATAGAGACTCCGTGCAATCACTTTTAAAGAAAGAGAACCAACTGAAAGCAGAGTCTCTGGTGGTTATGACTTACATGTTGTTGTTTTTTTGAGTTTTATGCAGATTGAATTCTTGGGAAAATTTCCCTTCCCTTCAGCAATGATGGCCTTTTTTTTCCCATCTCGTGTGGGTCGTCCTTTCTTTTTCCTTTTGCAAAATCTGTCATTGAGGGAAATACACGATTAGTTAACGAGTTTAATATCAGTTCATGTCATCTTTCGGGCATTCAATGATATCACGGTGAAGCTCAAATACCGTAAGGGCCAGTTACCTTACATGAGTCTGTGGCGTACGTGATAAAAGACGCAGGGAAGACAACCCCCGGAACCTGCAGACGTCAGGTATAATAGTAACATAATGTGACGTGTAATGCCTGATCCAAAGGCAATTTTATTAATTTAGTGTCGGTCGCCTGACCCCCATTTACAATGGCCACGCCACAGTTATTTTTTTTTAACTTTTTTCCCTTATTTGAAAATCGTTTGCATTATTTAAACAATAACTGCCAAACATTCTTCATCCTTTGTTTCATTCTTTGAGAATGAATCTCATTCCCACGGGCGTGGGTGCCCTCAAGGAATCGGAATAATCACCAACTTGCCCGCTCGTCTCGTCCCTCTCTCTTTTTTTCCGTTTTCCCGCCAGCCTCCTGGAGCAGAAGATGCTGGAGATGGAGGGGCGCCACCACGAGGAGCTGGAGACGCTGAAGCAGGAGAAGGGAAGCCTGCAGACCCTGGTGGGGAGGCAGAGCGGCGTCATCCGGGAGCTGGAGACCCAGCTGAGCCGAGCCACGGGCAACAGCACGGCCCTGCAGAGACAGCAGCAGGAGATGATGGACACCGTCCACAACCTGCTCAACCTCTGCTCCAAAGACGGGGGTAGGCGGACCGCATGACAGTTTGACCTTTTTCAGCGGTCTTACTCAATAGCAGCTTTGGCGGGGGTTGTGTGTGTTGCTAAGAAAGGAGGTGAAGGAAATCATAACTTATTAGAGGTGCAATTAATCTTTTTCCTTTTTTTTTTTTTTTAAACCTAGCACACAAGTTTGACATCCTGGCAAAGACATGAAGCCTTCTAACTTTGTGTTTAGCTCCACGGTGGAGTTGTGTTGTGTTTTTTTTTTTTTTTTTCCTGAAGATGGATGTCACAACAGTTGGTTGGAATTGTTGAGTTGTTATGAAATGCGGCCGACGCACGGTCTCCAGAGGAGGACTCCTTTTTACTTTGGTAAAAACGTTTGGTCATTGTTTGAAAACTTGAATGCAAAGATTCCGCTGCACCACAACAATGTTAACTTATAGTAGCGCCCTAACGCGTTGAACCCCAATAGTCTATCTCAACACCGCCCATTTCTTTCCTGTACGGAAAGCCTCTGAGGGCATGGCTGCGATTCTCTAATTCTGGATTATTTTTTTTTCCTGAAGGGAAATCGGAACCGTCCAGCCTGCACTGGCTGGGCCCCGTGCAGAAAGTTTATGTTTGTGTTTCAGTGAAGTGGAGCACATGTCAGTCGGCTGTCAGTTCGCTCGCACACCGATCCAAATTCGGTTCACCCCCACCGGCGCTAAGTCCACTCCAAGTCAAAAAAAAAAAAAAAGGCCTCTTTGACCCTCGCCAGACCACAATGAGCGCAGGAAAGGTTTGCGGGTTGGCCGCGCGAGGCCCGGACTGTGAAGCGGCACTCGACTTTCGTTCCGGATTACCTACTTCCTGCGCTCAGATTTCCCCGCCGCAACATCTTCCACTTTCGAGATCCTCGTGAACTTATCGAGACGCCGGGGTTCCATCCACCTCGCCCCCATGCCGAGAGACGCGGCGGATGGACCGGCTATTCAATTCTGCATCGTTGAGAGCAGCACGAGGGAAAGAATCACACTCTTATCGTGACCCGGCGCGCTCCCGTGGAAGAGGCTCGCTGCCTCTCATAAACCGGCATGGTGCACTTTTCACGCTTTCAATTCTATGAAGCCTGTGCGCCCCGCGTGGCTTATATTTCAAAACGGGACCCCGGTTATGTGGTCATAGGCTTATTTAGATTCCTCCGAGTCTCTTCCCTCAGTGGATAGGAGACTGGGGATTTCCTTTGGCTCCACGTTTGACCCAGCAGTAATAATAACGCAACCTTTCTTCCTCGGTCAAACACAGTGAACTCATTTACCCCTATCTCCGCCGTTTAAATATGAAACCCACTTGATCCCCGACATCGGCCTTAAATCCAATCGGTCACAGGAGATTTGACATACATTTCTGTGTGTGTGTGTGTGTGTGTGCGCGCGCAACCTCGCTTCCATTTGTGGATTTCCTGCCGGGACGCCTTTCGGGACCCCACTGTGCTTCTCGGTGTTTCCCATCAGACAGGAAACAACGAGGGCACGGGGGGGTTGTGGGAGTCGCGAGTGGATAACAAATGCCGCGCACGACATGCCGTGTGTTCATCTTTCTGCTTCCTTTTTGTTAGTTTAACGTTAAATGCGACAAGTGTCACGGGTCGCCTTAACTCATGCACACTGGCATGGCACTGGCGTTAAGTCTGGATTTGTATACGTTACATGTAATTACCAGGGGGTGTTTTGAGAGCGTTTGTGCCACTGAATGTGATTTCTTTCGGAGTGGGTTAGACTTATGTCGCTTTTTGTTTTGCCACCGTGTCTGCCACTTGCAATGCCACGAAGGTCAGAGGAGCGGGGCTCACTCAGCCCATGGCCATGTCCGTAATGGGTAGCCGCCCCAACGAGAGGCGATGGAAATGGAACGTGACCGCTGTCGCTCTGCGGTTGGTCTTCTCTTCCGCAGCGGCGTTGAAGGTTGGCGCGGGTGCGAGGGTCAGAGGTCTCCCCCCCGTTCTTCACCCCAGCCCCAATAAGTCAAACTGTTACAGCTCCTGTGGGAGGCCTTGTCCAAAAGGAGGCGGCGGTAGAGCCCGCTCCTCATGTGACGCGCTGATCGGTTTGTGTTTTTCGGCAGCACAACCAGCGAAAGCTCTTCTTTTTTTTTTCTCTCTCGTATTCAGGGGAGGGCTTGTGTTTGTTTGAGAAATGGATTAGTGTTTTCCTTTAAAGCAAAGGGTTAACATTTCATGCCACGCAGCGGCGTCTGCTTGCTTTGGGCTCTGTTTTGAAAACTGAGCCTGGGCATTTCCTTTTAAGCGTGGACTCAAATCATCTTTGACTCTGCTGTGGGGAACATGATAGATGCTTAGAGAAGGTAGAATTAACACTAAATCTCCACGAACATGCTTCTTGTGTTCCATTGCTCTATCAAACCATTGCAATGCAAACTCGGGGCCGGGGAGGTTTTTTTTCCTTTTTGGATGGGGCCACATGCGGCAGTGGAGCTATTGTTTAGGTTGTAATCATTACCTAAACCTCATTAAAGTGCAATGAGCCACACACTATTAACGGTAATTGACCTCAGCTTTGGAACGCCATGTAAAACATTTGCTGGCTGCTAAATAGGATTTTGTTTTACGGTGTTTTATTATCCCACTAAATGAATGACATTCATCACTTTTACAGCTGCATACTCCAGAGTCGGAGAGGGTGTAATTATTTTAAGGTCTCCGTGCAGAACCCCCCAAAAATGGCATTTGCAGTGTGTAATGCCTCGGCATGAGAATATCTTAAGCCACGTAATAAACCTTATATTTTAAAGAGTAGCACATGCGTATCTTCACGCTTCAGTGACTAGGCCCGTAGTAATCCGACGCCTATCGTTGCAAAATGCGCGCAGTTATTTCCAAAAGTAAAAGTTATTGCATTCCATCTCCTTTTTACTCTTTACCCAGGACATTTCCCTAACTTTAACGAGTTGCACTGAGTTACATCCATGACAGTAATCATTGGTAAGTTGCGCAGACAATTTTTACAGTTCAAGTTAATATTTTGATTGCCTTTATGAATGTTTTTCTCAATTCAAAAGTCAATTCAAAGACGTTGTATGTGTTGCCATTTTTGTGACAAACATGCAGTAATTGTCTCCGTTGCGTACAAACTGAGAAAATAAGTGACTGTTCTTTACAAATCCGTTTATTGAAGATAATAGGACACGCAACATCGAACAAATATAACTTTTCATTCGCTCATAAATCTTACCCAGATTTTCTTTCACCGAGCCATAATTCTTCTCACATGGCCAGCCAGTGCGCTGCACATTATCGTTGTCAAACGCACTGTGGGAATGAACTGGTGGGGCTTTGCATCCTTCATATAGGAATATTAAGTGGTCCTTTTATGAATAACTCCAACTCTCAGCAGTATTTAGAGACTGATTGTGGTCACATGGGGGCTGTGATGTCCGTTTGGCTGCAATTATTCACTCTTCTTAGCCCCAGTGTTTTGGCTCATTTGGCACGGGCACTGATTCATGCAAACACCGGAGCCCCGCTGGTCCTTTCACATGAACCCCCTGCTGAATACGAGCCCCCGCTGGCCCACAAAATTGTTTTCTGTAAATAAATATTGGGACATAAATTCATATTTGCAGAGCTGGGCAGCATGCTGTTCCGAGGGAGCCGCTCGTCCAGCCCCCCCCGGCGGACAGTTTTCTTCTCAAAGGCGATTGGGAAATAATTGTTCACACTGTGACAAGATCAAATACCAGAGACTTCCTCCTCTCGGGATGACCTCTGTGGCCTCCAAAAATGCACCCCGCCCCCCCACCCCCTCCCCCCCGCTGTATGCCATCTTGGGGTAAATTACCACCTGACAGGGCCACCCTTTGTTGTATTAGAGTCCGGTGTGCGAGGGCCCGCTCGGTCAACCTGTCGCGGCGGGAGATCCTTGTTGCTGACACTCAATACTTTGTCAAAATGCCCCGATAGTACGGCCAAATAAGCGCCCCTGCTTCCACGGTCGCAGGCCCTCCGCTGAGGAGGAGGAGGGATGAAAGCGAAAGCCTGCGGAATCGCTGACACATTTCACTTTCCACCCGCCTATCCTTCACCTTCCGCAACTCCAATAATAAAAAACAAGGCTGCGAAAGCCGAGATGAGCGCGGGAGACGCCGTCGAAGGGAGAGGAGCGCAAGAAAAGAAAAAAAGGGGGGTGGGGATCGGGAGGAATTTTCCTCAATATAACGGGGGCTCCGAAGATAAATACAAACCACTTGTTATAACAGGAACTTGAAATTTGTAACTCGTCGTGTTTTGTCTTTAGCGCCTTGCTTGCGCTCAACAGCGGGCTTGACATAATTACCGACAGATGGAGACGAGTGCAGCTGCTCCGTCGGAATCGGAGGGCCTTCTCCCGGAGTGAGAAATCCCTCAATGAGCCTCTTTTCTCCCGTTAATACGTTCACCGCTCTCCGATTTGATCCGGCTGGAAACAAGATATTCACAGTGAGACCTCACCAATCGGCTCCTGCCTCAAACCCCCCTTTTTATGTTTTCTGACATCTGTACAGATGTAAAAAAAAAAATGTGGATTCATCTGTTAGGGGTCGCGCGCTCGCAATTCACGAGTTCATAAAACGCTTTCCACACCGGTCTGACGTATGAGGTTGCACGGAGGGCAGCGGGTTTATGGTATATCACATTTTATTTACAGTGCCGACTGTTTACAGTTTATTCTTCCGCCTATATATTTTTGGCTCCCTGTCAGCGAAGTCCAGGTCTAAAATGGGTCCTCTCATCTTTCTCATTAGCAGCTGACACATATGGGGTGTGAACTACAATATATAAAGGCGAACTATGCGGCCATTTGGACCTAAAAATACTAGCTCAGTCACTGGGACAAACAGTAACTCACTGATGACGCATAACATCATCATCATCATCATCGGTGACTCAAACGGCTATCATGGATTGGTCTGGGAATGAGCTGAATGTTTCCAATCCATCGGAGACACATTATGCACGTTTGGATATGTAGCGCAAGTATTTTCCTCTGTGTTGAATTTATGGACGCGGCGCCCTGCGAGGAAAATAAAGCCGTGTCCGTCTATCCCACAGTTGTTCCCAATAGTACCAAAGTTGCGGACGAGGAGAAGAAGTTCCGCGACTGCGCTGACCTCTACCAGGCTGGCTTCCACAAGAACGCCATGTACACGATCCAGATCAACTCCCAGGAGACCAAAAAGGTGACAAGCTCATGGCCAGCGGCCCACTGAAATGTGACAATGTCTGTCTGTTGAAGCTCCCTCGGGGGCGGGGGTTCTGAGAGGAGGACATCTGCCACTTAGGAGCGTGAATGACTGGCTGCTAACTACTGTGGGAACATTAAGAGCTTAAAATAAACTGAGCAGCTTTGAAAGGACGGGGGGTGGGGCTTGCAGTGGGGGTAAAAGATCCAAAATAATACACTAAGCTGATTGGAACGGCGACAATGGCTGAAGCTGGTATGTGTCTTCTTTTGGTGTTTTTTTCAACTACATGTTATACATATATATGCATTTTCAGTGCATTAACAGCCCAGAGAGAGAATTGAAAGTGTTGAGGCTTGACCAAAAGGCCAGTGATTTTCGTGTGTGTCCGTGTGTGTGTGCTTTTGTTTGTGCATGTATAGTATGAATGATGAGCCGGTCGTGGGGGAAAGTGATTCTGTCAGGGGGTACTTCCTTAATTATACCCAGGCCGTGTTTGTGTGTGTTCAGCTGTGTGCGCTGGCTGAGGTGAGAGACCCCTTCTCCGCTCCCGCCCCGGGGTCTCCTCCTCAAAACAAAGAGCCAACACCGCAGATAGAGCGGCGGCCCGGCCTTATCGGCTTACACACGCCAAGGTCCAAGGTTAAGGGCCGCATTACAGCCAGGTGTCTGCTGGTATGTGTCCAGCGCCGACCCCCGCTTTGATCCGGCAGAAACGAGGGCCCTGCTGATGAGGAACATCTCCGGGGAGTTGGCGAGGGACGAGGAGACGCTGATTGTGTTTGAGGAGGACGCAAGATATGTTGCATTCCCTCAGATGATTCATCAGGGAGGCTGGGGGAAAGGAGTGTCTGAAAATAAGTGTCCCAATGACCCCTCCAATGTTTGTTAATGCCACTGAGAGTCATAGATTGAATTAATCATCTTTGCGGTCATATCACGTACGGGTCATCTCACTGTGACATTAAGTTCATTTATGACTGTGTGTTTTTCTTGTTCTCACCCCCTCCTTTTCTCCCTCTTTTCAATCGCGTAGGTGTATTGCAACATGGAGACGGCCGGTGGCGGATGGACGGTGGTCCAGCGCAGAGAGGACGGCAGCGTGGACTTTCAGAGGACGTGGAAGGAGTACAAGATGGTGAGCCGAGACACACACGCACGCACACACACACACACACACACAAGGACCCGGACACTCATCCATAGCCATTAAGGATTACGAAATGACGAAAATTGTGGGATGAGCAGAACATCCTGTTTGAAAAAAATATCCCCTCTGCGGCAGGGGGGGGGGGGGGGGACAAACGGCGAACACTCTTTGGCCTTTGAACATGTTGAAAACAGAGGCAGAGGATCCACTGACAAACGGCGAACACTCTTTGGCCTTTGAACATGTTGAAAACAGAGGCAGAGGATCCACTGATCCGAGAACGTTCGGAGCTCTCGGGCCGGATGCCGTTCCTCCTCAGCCATGTTGTTTTTCCATCAGCAATCTCGTTTTCGGTGTCAGTGCCCCAGACGAGGCTTCATTGATGCACTGTTATTCTTGCTCTTTTCCAACAGGAAATTATTACCTAAATCTGAAAGCAAAGAGAAAAAACGTAATTTGTTTAGTCTCCATATCCCGGTTCCCGGTGTTTCATCCGTTGGTCACTGAGGCGGATGAAATGAAATCTACGCATGTTTTGCCCTGAGCCTAAACTGAGTTGTGTTTAGATGGCGAATTGGGTTTGTTGTTGCTAGCCGTTGCGTCGCTGGTGTTTGCCGTGTCAGTCACCTGCGTTTACCTTTCTCCGGCGTCCGCAGTTTATTGTTGAAGGAACCTTTTTGACCCCCTCCTATCCCCTGTTGTTCTGCTCTCTGTTTCCTGTTTAATTATTTCCCCCTCCCTCCACCGCTCTTGATGGGCCACTTACTTGCCATGTGAGTGGGGAGGTACGAGCCAGAAAAACGTTCGCGGCAAACCGAGGGGAAATCCAATAACTCTTGACGGGCCACTCGCAGAATTATTTATAGTCTTATTTTAGTCAGAAATCTCCACATCATCTTTCTTAAAGGGAAATATTTGAGCCGTGCCACTGGATAAAAGTCAACTTAAACAACCTTTGCAGTGTTTTGGGAAAGAGGAGGGCAGGTCACGGGTAGTCCAACGCGACCACGGTCTCCTGATTTTGGGATGCAAAAAAGAAGGAAGGGTGAATGCTGCGAAAAATAAGAACATCAAGGTAATGCGAGGCTGAAAAAGTGAAACCCCGTTCGGGCCGAGATGGACACCTTCCAGCGGGCATCGGGTGTGCAGGCGGAGCGCATGGGGTGCGTGACGGTACAGACCCTCGCAGCTCACCTAAAAAGACATTTGTAGCACACCACTGACCCCACAGCCGAGTGCGACGGTCGGGTCTAGAACAGACTGGATGGGATCATTGGTGTAATATCGTGTTACGTATTGTTTCTCCTCCTCGATCCCCCAGGCGCTCCCAGATTTAATGTACTTGGAGGATTAGTGGCGCGTCTTTATGGGACCGCGGAGATTGTTTTGGCAAAGAGGGGGCGTAGCGCACATATTAAAGGGATACCTTCAAGACCGTCCGATGTTTGCAGCTCCATCGCTAGGAGACCAAAGAAAACCACAGGAGAACTCCCAATTGGAAAAACCCGCTTCACTCTTTCATCTTTTCCAACACGTGAAAAAAAAAATCTGCTTGACAGGTGTCCCGGAGGTGCGGTTTTCCAGCGAGCTGCCCAATCGCCCTGAGTCGGTCAACGCAGAAACATCGCGTGTATGGGGTTTGTGAGAACTTTTTCGGCAAGTGAGCGAGAGTCAGAGAATAGGCATAAAATTGAATCAATGCAGATTTGGAAGGTGAATTTGTCTTCGCGTGGGAAAAAAAATAAAATAGCCGTCGCCATTTGCAAATATTTATTTTGATAAAGGGATTTTAGTGGGGAATTCAAAACCGAGAGCAACAATATGACAAAATAGCTCCTCGTCTGCTCCGGGCTGAATGATGTAGATCGGGTTTGCGTGTGAAGAATCGCCGAGCGTCGGCACCACGTTGAGGGGGAAGAACCGTCAACAGAGCTTCCCTCCAAGCATTTTTTTTTTTTTTCTCTCGGGCCGGGGGTTCTGGAGACGAACCACGGGCCTCGGTAGGAGACATTGGACGGGGCCGAAAAGCTCAGAAGGGAGCGTCTCATCAGGAGTGAGATCAATTTTAGAGAGAAAGAGGAGGGGGGGGAAAAAAGGGGGGGGGGGGCCGGGGGAAAGCTTTAACGGGCCCCAGTCACTTTCTCATCCACCCACTCGGCAGGACATGCCTAAGGTCCGAGGAATGCCCCGTATTTACTTTCCCTCCCTCCCATTCCTCATCACCACACAGGCCCGGCGCAAACACAGACTTCTCCCCCGAACTCTCGCCTCGACCTCCCTCTTCCTCCGCCTCTAATGGAGCGCTGCGGACCGTCCTGTCAGAGCGGTAATGTCATCTACCCCCCCCCCCCCCCCCCCCTCCGCCGCTGTCAGAAGCACTTTGGCTGCTCCGCACTCCGCCGCTGTCAGAAGCACTTTGGCTGTGACCGCCCGCCACTCCGATCAAATGCAACCCCGTGCAGTTTGTTTGAAGTAGCGTCCCTCGGCGCGGCATAGTCTGGGGGCGAGGAGTCTCCGAGCAATAATGTGTTTAACATGTGGGACTTGAGCGGAGGGTGGAGATAGAATAAGGTGTGTGTCCGTTTCACCTGGTACCAATTTGCTCATAGATGGGGGAAGTCTCGACACGTGAAGGATGAGGCCAAAAGAGTGAGAAAAGGCTTGGAGATATGGCGACGCACACAATATAAGCGAGGCCCATTTATTGGAATCTGGAGGATTCAAAAAGGGAATTCCGGCAGATGAGCGAGGGTGTAAATCTTTGTTCCAATGGCAGTTGTGATTGGCCAAAGGGAATTGGCTTCCAAAATGAGAAAATTCCTTCCCGCAATCCTCCGGTGAGAGATGTGATCATCTCCGGTTAATGCTTTTGCAAAAAAAATAAAAAAAATAAAAATTTCCCCCGGCATGCTGATTGCTCCGTGTGCCTCCTGTCACGGCAGGGCTTCGGGAGCGCGTCCGCTGAGCACTGGCTGGGGAACGAGTACGTCTACCAGCTGACCAGCCAGAGGCAGTACGCCCTCCGCGTGGAACTGACGGACTGGGACGGACACCAGGCCTTCTCACTGTACGACCGCTTCCAGATCGGCAGCGAGAAACAAAACTACAGGTGAAAAAAAAAAAAAAAACGCTTCTATTTCCGCAGCTTTTTCAATGATGCAAGATTCCCCTTGATTCCAGGTTTCCGTTGCAGCTGCTGAATTGAGTGACGCGCCGAGGGTTGAAGTGACACAGATTTGTGGCTGAGAAAATAAATAAAAATAAATCATAGAACAAATTATTCCTAGCCACATCCGCAGGCCCCCGGTGGCAGCGTGCCAGTCTGTTGCTCGACAACTTTGGCCGTGGCAAAAATATTGCTCAAAAAAAAAAAAAAAAAAAAATGTCTGGATCGACTTTCATAACATTCTGCGCAGACACATTTACGGTCCACAGAGGATGATTGCTAATGACTCTGTGGAACCGCGAAACTGCTGCAGCACTCCGTTGTTGGATTTGTGTTCGACAAACAGTCAGTGTATAGTTATCGTGTCAATGAAACGCGAGCCGAAAACAAACAACAGAAACACAAAAGTGTCGAAAAGTGTTAAGATTACGCGGCCGTAATCTTTTTCAAAACACTTCAAACGCGCCAGCTCGGTTATGTAAGGGGCCGCGGCCAGACTTCTCTCCTTTGCGAAATTCTTCCCGACCCCAAGCGCGGCGCTTGTCATTGTCTCCTCGTTTGCAAACCTCCCGGTGATTGACGCTTTGTCCCTGTGTACTGCGGGGGCGAAAGGTTTCTGTTTTCTTTTGTGGGGCTTAATGATAACAGGCCTCCAACTGTGGCAGATGCTTGGCCCCCTCTCCGACGTGGAAAACTACTGCAAATTCCACACAGTTCCAAGCAATAGCTGGCTTCGGGGGAGAAACGTCTGACATCTCCAGTTTTCCCCGGATGGCCAGCTCTCGCTGATAAGAGCTCCCTTTTAGTCGCTTTGCGAAACGTCTCGCGTGCGGCCTCGAAATGACGAATTAGGGAATGAGAGACGTTCCGCGGCTTAGAAAGCCTTTTACCTCAACCCTTCCATTCCTCGCGCCCCCGCTCTGGACGAGAACGCGGGTTTTCAAGTGTTTCCTTGCATCAGGCGGCCCATTAAGCTCTTTGCCGTGTCTAATTTTAGGTGACAGCAGTTTCGCTTTATGAGATTTCCGACTTAGAGGAATTTGCACCTGGAGTGGGCTGTGTGTTTTGGTTTTTTTTCCCCTCTGAGGACGGGAGGAATAGATTTCAATCAAACGGAAGAGATGAGAGGTCTTTGTTTCGGATTTCTCACAGCGTTGAGGTTTTGTGCGACCGCAGTGGAAGGATGAAATCTAACTCCATCTGTTGTTACCTTTAGCCCTCCTTTCTTGCTCTTTTCTGACTGCACAGGCACCGAATGTGAGTCGATGACGAACATATATATATACTGTATATATATATAAGTAGCCCATCTGTATTTACCTTATCTATGAGGTTGTTGAGTTAAATATTAAGCACGTATTATTATTCATTATTTATTTATTCTCTTTCACACACACATACGCATTTGTTTTATGTATCCTCCACATATATTTCATATCCATATATTAACCATTTATTCTTTCGATTCAGGGGGAAAAACCAATTGTCTCTTGTGTCACGGAGGGCCAAGCAAAAAAGGGCCCCCCGTTTCTGAGGCGGGCTCATGCCGTGTCGTCGTCCGATGGACACGCTGGGCCCTATAAATAGATTTGCTCTTAAAAAATGGCTGTGGTATGGTAATGCTCCTCTGAAAGCCAGGCCAAAACAAACCGCGTGGCCCGGGCCCAAACAAGCTGTCGCTGCCACACTGTGTTCTCTGTGCTCTCGGCATCTCCGTGTTCAGAAGGCATGTGTTGCTCTGAAACATAAGAGGCACTTGTGAGTGATATGGCTCGTATTTGAGTTGGTTTTGGATTGTTTTCTGTCATCCGACGGCGGTTTACTGGAATACGGTCTACGTCAGCACTTCAGGAAAACATTTACAGACCTCGTGTGGTACAATTAATCTTCCTCTTGCCCCCCCCCCTCTCCCCCCCTCTCTCTTTCTCTCTGTCGCACACATGCGCACACACACACGCGCACACGTTTCTCATACACGTTAGCAACACAATAAAACTCTGTAGCTGTCATTTAACTTTATTCAGTCTCTTATCCTTGTTGGCCTCGTCCACCATAATAACTCTGTGGTATCAATAATCTTTTTAATCAGACGATAGAAATATTTTTAGCATTGTTTTCAAAATAAGGGGGTGTTTTGGTTCACCCGAAGGTCCAATTAGGTTGACGGTTTCAGGGTATTTATAGTCTCCAAAGTACTGTTTTAGTGCTTGGCAATGGTGTGGCCGGAGTTAAGGAGACGGAATGCGTGAGGATAGATTTTCTCAAACACATATTTTGGGAGTTGTGATGTTTTCATCATGCCGGGAGACATGTTTATGTGTCATTAAACGACCTTATTTTTAGTACCAAGGGTAAAAAAAAAAAAAAAAGCATATTTTTAATAAGTTAATACCCTCAGACTATTAGTCAGAGAGTTTTCTCTAGGAATCATAACTGATTGGGTGACAACTGCTTATTAACGCAGCGGAGGCCCACAGTGTTAAGTTCAAGGGGGTTTGGAACGCCAAGCTTTTAGAGAAAATGAGATCCATTTGTCCACAAGAAATTAGCTTTCTTGTAAATGGCTCCAAGACGTGCACTCTAATATCTGCCATCGGCCATTATAGCAGGAGCAGATCAAGAGGGCTGAATCAATAGAAGGTCAGCCAAACAAACGTTGGCAGACATCAGAAATGTGAACAGGCAAATCCTTTAGGCAGCATGTTGAGGAGTCCGTTTGGTTTGATCAGGGCTGCAAAGTTCCCACTGAACCAACCAAAAAAAAACTCATAATACTGTGAAATTAGCTCCTTTAGTTTGTTTTTTTTAATCCCTCTTTGCGACTGAGTATGCCGTAATTGCAGAGGTCATTTTGGTTGCTGTGATACAGCATGGGTTGCAGAAACGAAAACAATGGAACTCCGATATTATTTGGTGACCTGCAAATATTGTCCTAACAACAGCCATCAGATCAATGCATGCAGCTAATCACCCTCATTTATCATCGGTTATTTTCTTCAAAATGTGTGTTTTTTTTAAATATCGGCTTAAAAAATAGCCAAGGCCCAAGAAAATCCATGAATCTAAACAGAATAAAAAGAGGGAACGATAACAGCAAAACACTGCTTCGTCAGAGGGAAAGTTCTCGTCGAGAATGAAGAAAATTGAGTCGCGCTAAGCTAACAAATTGAAGTAAAAAAATATAGGCCTAAATAAATCAATATCTTGACTAAAGCTGGTGCACGAAGCTGTTGAGTAAATTAAGTGATGACGGGTGAAAGTAAGAGAGCGTTAGTTAGTATACAATTCTAATAAAAACTGAAATAAGAAATTCAAGTTTCATGCTACTATTTCAGAGCAGTGGAATGTGGCTCAACGAACATCTGGCTCTGTTGAATGCATATGAAAATGCTAACGTGGATATGAAGTGGCAGTGGAGTACAACAGAAACACTTTATTTATTTTAAATGTATGCACGGACACAAGTTGAGGTTGATAAGGGAATTTTGTACGTTACGCTAAAAAGCCTAAGCGGCCGGCACAAAAGAGTTGCGTGTTTATTTTTTTGGACGAGCCGCTCCGTATTTATTCAATATTCCCTCCTGGTCCAGACAGCCAAGTTCCTAAATGTATCGATTTCTTCATAGTGTGTGGTAATCCCAGTTCCCCATGGAAACAGATCCATCTCGTTTGGATGTTTTGCATGTGGGGATTCAGGAAAGAAATTGACGAGAGATTTTGGTTCCAAAACACGGTGTCCTCCAGGTCTCACGCTGAGATAATCTCAGATATCTCAAGTTCTGTCCATTTCAACTTCATCCGTGCAAAATTCAGTTTCCACAGTTTTTTCGCGATAGAATGTATAAATTATCACTCAAAAGAAAAAATCATGATCACACCAAAAGGCATAACCAGCTCGAGGGCCGCCTCGTAGCTTTTGCCAAGTGCTTTCAAAGGCACGCTCCTCATCGGGTTTATGGAGTCTTTTTTCAGTTGCCATGGAGACAGATCTGTTGGAAATTATAAGAGGACATTCAGCTTCTTAACCCACCGATGAGCAGACCCATTTCCATTGAACAAACCCCATTTGCTGGTTAAGTCTTACAATACAACTGTAAGCTATGGAACAAGTGAGTAAGCGGGCAGTAAGTTGTTAGAGTCCGACTGAATTTTCATTTTTCAACAGACACTATTTTCTAAGGAAATGGGCACCCCATCCATCCATGTGTCGGAGCATCTGCTTGCATCAGTGTCTCCTCGGAGCCATGGGACACGAGTGGTTAAAAAAGGGGAAGCCGAGCGGGCCTCCGCCGGGCCAGACACCTCCGTGGCCTCTCGGGCAGAAAGCGATCCATTGGTCAGGGTGATTAACCTCTCCTGATGGGCCAATCGGACTGCAGTTCGGTAGGCTAATGACTGCCAGGTGTACAAAGCAGGAGCCAGGGCTCCCAGCGGAGCGGGAGGTTGCCACCATGCAAGGAAGATGACAGGAAAGCTGAAAAAGACCAAGCTTAGCTCGAGAGTGTCAAAAGTGCCCGCCTTTTGGCGGCTGATTTTAAAGGAAGAACACTCCGCGAAGGCTGCCCTGCTTTATATTATGGCCTTTTGAATATTTTCACTGGAAAGTCATCCTCACCTGACCTCGCTACGAGTCGTTCCCCACGTAGACAGTTTGCCTGTCGGAATACTCCAGAGCATGCACTCATTATGACTGAAACTGAATCCGTTTCATAGCTTGGAGGCTTTGTTTCACTCAGATGAAATGGGAACTAATCTAGTCATGCAAATAGTTTTGGTTTAATTTGCCAAAGGTTCTGCGGTATCTCCACTTGCAGCCCCCCCCCTCCCCAAAACAACACGGGTGAGAGGAATGTCACATTGGACAATTGTTATTATTTTGCATAACAGTTTTATACTGAAGGGAGTTCAGTAGAACACATTTAAAAATGCATATTGTCATCGCTTAACGTGTGAAACTAAAGCAGCAGCTCTTAGGCATAGATGTTGACTTGGCCGGTGTTTGTGATGTGCCGAAACGAAAGACATTTAACCAAAACACCGGGTATAGGCATGACAAAATAATGACTCTGGGTAAAAGGGAGAGAATGTGTTGTGTAAACAGTCGCTACAGTGATGACACACTACTACTTTCTTAACGTGTTGAAAGATCACAAACGCGCCGTGTCAGTGGAGGGACTTGTCGTGGCACCAGCCTCCCTCCCCAGAGGCATCGCGGAAGAAAACCAAATTATTCCCCGCACAGCTCAATATTTATGCTCCTAATGAGCCCTGACCAATCGCATTAGTGAGTCGCTTTAGCAGGAACTACCAGTTTTGCATGCATGGCCTCAGTTCCTGATCCGCCTGACTAGATGCATGTTCCCTGATAGATTTCATTCATGTAGCTCTATATATACTGTATATAGATATATATATATGTATATATAAATGTCCTGTCTCATTCTCAGAAACGGTTCTCAGGAAATGAGCATCTCTTCCTCTGTTGTTCATTACTTGACTCATCTTTAGATTCTGCCACTTATCGTTTCAGTGCATAACGGGCCGTGGCAAGGGGAGAAGGGGAAAAAAAACTGCCGACGTCAGTCGTGTGGTGGATTGTTGATCTGGCAAATGGACAGCACAGCCGGTAAACACAGCCGCAGAACTAGTGAAAGCGGCCCCCGTCTTAAGTGTCGCGCAAAAAAAAAAAAATTCCCTCACAATGATTTGCTTTGGTGATTCGTCAGCACGGCAGCCCTCGTAAGAGCTTTGTAAAAAAAGAACGAAGAGTGGATGTGCTCCGAGGTCTGGTCTTTATCAGCGCAGCGGCAGACCTCATCCTTTTGGCACCTCCGTTCCCCTCCGAATGAGGAATTAGCCGCAGGGTGGAAGTCGTGCTACCCGAATGTGAAGCAACCACTCGGGCATGTGAGTTTACTCTGAACTCCCCCGAATATCCCCGAAAGACATCTGTTGCGTAGCAAACATCGGGAATTACTTTTTGCGCGTGTGTCGCGGATGACATAGCATTTTGGGAACATGCAAATTTGTATAAAATGTGCACCGGCGCAATATGCTCTCAGGCCCTTATCCAAACTCGACATGTCCGCCGTGTCATTCGGTGCCACTGATTGGACACATGACTCACCCACACATCGCCTGGGTTACGCGAATTCCCAACCCAACACCGTGCAGTCGCACTTTTTTAAAGTCTGCCGTGTCAATCAGCCCTTTACACAGCTGGCCAAACACAGGGGTCTTTCACGTCAAACGTCTCTTTCCTGGGGAGTCTTTTGAGATGTTCAGCCTGATGGCTCGCTGCTACAGGCCTCTCACAAGGCGGGGGGGGGGGCCTGGAGGTGCCATACGGAGACATCTCCTTAAAAAGGACTATGTGGAGAGCGCGGCGTAGTTGACGTCGGAGACCTTTTTGGCCCGGCCTCTGCGGTCCCGCACGTTGGATGTGCAAATCGCTTGCTTTTGGGAGAAGTGAGAAAGCGTGAGAGAAAGAAAAAAGACACGCAAGAAAGAAAGCTTCCATGGCAGAGTCGGGGCCGTGTTCTGCCGGGGTAACGACAGAGCTGTCAGAGGGATGTGGGGAGCTCCGTCAGGTCTGCACGCAGCGGTTCACAGGGGGACACGCCCCGGAGAGAATCGGCCTCCCTGATCCGCTTTCATTCTCACCGCGTTGCGTCGCGCCCTGAGCGTGTGAAGGAATTCGGCCGGCGGAACCACTCCTTGTCATCTCGCCGCGTCTTCCTAATCACTCACAGGACGACGCAATTGGCGCTGCCAATTCCGAATCGGGGGGGGGGGGGGGGGGGGGTAATTACGGCCAGGATCCGCTCACAGCAGCTGCTGACTCGCTCCGTTCACTCCTGTGTGGCTGCTGCTCTCCGTCAGCGGTACCGAGAGACTTCTGAAGCACACGCTTCATCTTTGACATGCACTTTGAGACTAAGGCTTTATTTTACGTTTTTTTAGCCTGCATAGCCAGTGCAGAGAGGAGCTTCGCGTCCACACATTCTGCACCGGGTAGAAGTAGAGGAATGCAATGCCATGCGAAAAAAAATACCAGGGCAATAAATTGCACCTTCGCCAGCAAATTAGTATTGTTAAAACTGTATTTTAAGATTCTTCTCCACAATCCGAAAACGTGGATTCTTTTTTATTTCCCACTCCCCACCTGCACTACGCTCACATTGTGTATTGCAGATACGGCACATTGGCTTCTGTGCACTTTAGAGGACAAGGGGAAATATGGCACACTGGGAACGGGCCCTACCTCGGCAGCTATGGATGGATGATGGCTTTAACAGAATGCATATTGCTCTCCCTTTTTTTTTTTCCCTTGTTTTTTATTGTGTCTAGCTGTCGTATGTTGGCATTTGAAGATTTAGTCTGTTGTCATTGTGTAAATGAACATTCTGTGGTCTTGCAGATGGTAATGTGCTTCCCAGACATTCCTCGCGCGACATGTTCTTTCGTCTCTCTCTCTCTCTCTTTCACTCTCCATCTGTAATTCTTTCATGGGCCCGATCTTTCTTTCGTTCTCCATTTTATCCTCTCTCACTCTCTCTCTCTCCTTCTCTCTCTCTCTACACCCCGTTATGTTGTTCCAGGTGCTCTACATCTACACGATGGCAACAAAAAGGCAAATATCTCTCCGGAGACGTTTTCCCGCACCGTGTTATGTCTTCCGGCCAACTGTATCGCGCACGCCGCCGCTCTCCTCCCCCCACCGATGCGTGTTGATGCCCTGACTCCCTCCCCCTTGTTCCCCCTGATGTCTTTCAGGCTGTTCCTGAAAAGCCACAGTGGGACCGCGGGCAGGCAGAGCAGCCTGGTAATCCACGGAGCAGACTTCAGCACCAAGGACACGGACAATGACAACTGCCTGTGCAAGTGCGCCCTCATGCTCACCGGGGGTAAGTGCAGCAAACAGTGTGACGCCGGCAGGATAATCATTTCATTGCATCCTAAACACTTTACAACCTTGGGGATTGTACTTGTACTCCTTTAATGATGTCCATGGCCACCGACAGATACGACAAGGTCCCAATTGGATGTTCCGCTAATGTCTCCCGACAATGAGAGGGAACCAGCGCCGTTTTTGGTGGTGGGCTGTAGAACTAAAAGCACTAATGTGACAGAGGCTCCATCGACCTGAGAGAAACTGTGGAGTTATCCGTGGGATTGTCCCTCAAAGCAAACCACTTTACATACCTGCAGTTTTTAAGTCAGTCCGACTAGTTGTTGGAATAGCTTTAAGCAAAAATGTTGTTTGGTGGCGAATCAGTTTGGCCAAATTTAGTTGAGTGAGCTTATTTAATACTTTATTCGTTGAAAACATCCTCATCTGACTTCTCAGATAGATTTTTTTCAGTCCTCTATTATTGGAAATGGGCAAAAACAACAATAAGGTCAACATTTTCGGAAAAACCTCCACGTAGGAGACGCTTAGACAGCACTAAAATGAAATGAGTGGTTTCATCCGAAAACCTTTTCCTCCAGCGGTTTTATGCATCTATGTGCACCTATTGGGCTGAACTCTGCCTCCCCGTCCGCACTCGCACTGTCAAACAAGCGCCTTATTTTTTTTTGTTTAAAGTAAAAAAAATATCATTGGGCGCGGCACAGAGTGTCGGAGTGATTTAAAATGACTCTACCTCTCCCGCTGTGTAAGTGGAACCCGGTGACCCTGGCCGTCACCTCCATCGGCGCCCGATTTTCTTCGGATGTCCTGACCTGGTACTAATCAAGCATTTCTGAGAGCAGATGTAAGATCAGCATTACCTCTTAGGTCATTTCCAATGCAGCGGGTTAAAAGGCAACTGGCATCCGACGCCTGACCAACACCCCCGGCTCCGCTTGATGAGGGGACGGGAGAGCATGTGGCCTGAGTCAAGGCTGGTCCGAACCCAGAGCCTTTGTATACGCACGGTATATCAATTGATTTATTTCCTGCGTTCATAACAGCAGGGCTGACTTTAAAATGATGTCAGTGTCTGGAATATTCAAGAAAGGAACTGCTACATTTATGAGGACATGTTAAAAAAAATAATAAATACAGAGGAGGATGTATGGCGGACATCACCAGAATATACGGCGTCGGGCTAAAAGGCTCAGTGTTGGGGCTCATCTTTTTTCTCTGTTTAGTTTTTTAATTCTTTTTGAAAAGAAGGTTTCCAATGTTTGTTTTTTTTAACAAGACAGTAAAAAAAAATCCCTGTCCTGGAAACGGGGAGGATACCGATCATACATTCTCAAGGATTGCTGCTAAGCACATTGCATGTTTATGTGTGCGACGGCGTTTGTGTGGTCTGTGGTTTATCAACAAGAAAAGGGTGGGGAGCGGGACGCATCCACCGTATTGTCTCTTCATGGCCAAAGAGGACATTTCTCGATGAAATGAAACAACTCGTGCAGGTTGCGCAGTGCATTCCATCAATTCATAGGAAATAGGGTTAAAAGTCACAATTCCAGACTGAAGTTTTTCTGCTCCCATCAGAGCATCAGCCGCACTCTGACCCCCTTTTATATTAGTACTGTCGAATGTGTCTGTTCATTGCAGTTGCCACCTAGTAACGTGATGGGTCAATATTCCTTTTTCTTTTCGATCTCCTCTTTGATAAGTGTTGAGAGCTGAGACAGGGAACCAAAACCTTAAATATGTGAGCCCTGAAACCAAAACGCGGCACGATAATGAAAACGCTATCAAAAAACACTATAACAGCCTTTAGAACTGCATGTCATAGCTGTGATGCTACACATTTCCCCGGAGGTTTGTCACTTTGAGAAACTCATTTCATATTCCACGCAATGATTCAATCTTTCATTGCTAATTTAGAGAAACTGATTTCAATACAACTTTAACCTGTCGAATCTCCGGTGTCACTCCTGCGATCTCATATACGAGTCCCACTCGCACCAGTGTTTTTTGATGTATATGCAGTTGTGGAAATGTTAATGGCAACCAATGTGAAGCATGTATCTCACGTGATCCACACGTGCACCAAGGGCAGGGGGCTGCGCTCCCGTTTTCTGACAGGCGCGTGTCCAGATGGCTGAAGTGTCATACTGTACGGGGGGGGGAGCTCTGCCCTTTGTGACTGACACCCCATGCTTGGCATATGTTCTATATCCGACCGTATCAGTGAGCGTGTGTTTACCAGATCGGGTTGAAAAAAAAACAAACTTGAATGACAGATTTCTGGGATGGACGCAGGTTCATATCCAGTAAGTGTTTGTGTCATTTGAAATGTGATAGCCCCTTTCTCATATTCTCTCGCTTCTATTTCCTGGTGGCCTCTCTATTTTAATGTTGGGCGATTGAAGGCAGCACATTCAAGAGGAGTGCGAGACAAGTGACCCTCGACCCCCCTCCAAATTTGCCGTTCCCTGTAAGAGGTGTAATCCAAAACAAATCCTGAAATGTGTCACAATGGTAGGGGAACGTCCCTTTGTCCCGCAGGAGCGAATCCACTTCCCTTTTGCTTTAAATAGAGGTTCAGAAAGTGTTCAGCAACAGGTAGAGGCATGCCGACGAACCCGGTGACAGGAACACATCGGGCAGATAGCCATGAAATGGTGTCTGGCCCAGTGGGAGAGGCCAGTGGAAACTTTCAGCATTTACTGGCCGCAAAATTTATGATCAAAGTGACTTCCACGTTACCTTTGCAAAATAGTGGAATCCGCATACAAAGGGTTGTTTGACCTGGGATCAGGAATCGCTGATTTATGATATTTACTTTTCTCTGGTGACACAGATCTGCTGAGTAATTTACGATAAAAAAAATCACCTCACTCTGTGTTCAATGCACAATCTAACGCGGTATTTTTTCTCTTTTGTCCTTGTCCCGTCCTCAGGTTGGTGGTTTGACGCCTGCGGCCCGTCCAACCTTAACGGTATGTACTTCACCCAAGGGCAACACATAGGCAAGTTGAACGGTATCAAGTGGCACTACTTTAAGGGCCCCAGCTACTCACTACGAGCCACCGCCATGATGATCCGCCCCCTGGACTTCTCATAGTCCTTTCGACTCGTGAACTTTTAACTTCCGTGTAGAGACGCTTCCCTATTTTGTCCTCTCGTCTCGTCTAATTTTTTTTTTTTCCGGCCATGGGAGTTCTCCAATAAATCTTTTGTTCAACCTGGCCCCCCCCACCCCGGAGCAGCTGCTAATAGCTGCCGCTACCGTTGCCGCATAACCATAACCTTATATGAACTGCAATGAGGCGAAAGACTGAACTGATTTATACCCCAGGCAAATGTGTCGAGGTGTGTTCCACTCCCACCTGGAATTTGTGCACATTTTGAGCACAGTATAAGGTCAACGTGGAGCGTGATTTCAAACCACAATTCTTCACCTTTCCTCGTTGCTTGTGTTGTAAAAAAAAAAAAAAAAAAAAAGTGGAAGATCTGATTCTACTCTCCACTGAACGGAAATCTGCTATTAGAGAGCAGCTGTGACTCTGAAACTGCGGGACAGAAAATATCTGAACCGCTTCAAGGAGACAAACGAGAGAGAAGTCTTTTTTTTTTTTTTCCAAGGGTTGCTCCCAGAATATTCCACTGTGTTATATGTTTAAGTACTAATTTGTTATTCCAACTGTATACAGTATAAGTGAGGTTAAATTGCATTTTGTACAGTCCAGCGTATACTTATTGCTATCTGCATCATGTATGAAAACACACACACGCACACTTTTGAGGTGACCTTGAAGTTCAAGTGAAGATGTGCACTTGGTAATTGTTACAAAGGTCACTTGCAGTGTGTGTTGGCAACTTGCGGCGTTGACAGAGGGTGATTATTTTTAGAGTTCAAAATGTGAGGTTATTATTGGATTAGATTCTGTACTCGGATCAATTGGCCCGTGTTGTTGGCTGAGAAACTTGTCGTACCCTGCCAAGGTTCAGATTGTGTGATCACCTTACCTCTGCTGAAAAGGAAAACAAGTTAGCTCAGAACATTAGTTTAGATACATTTTTCTTTGTGACATGTAGCAACTGCAGCTGTGCGCGTGTAGGGGAAAGGACATTTTCACATTTGCATATACAAGTTATGCATATGTTGGATCAAAAATACACAGATAGGAGGTATGTATTCCTGAGCGTAATGATGATGTAGCGCGTCGTGAGCGATATATATAATCACAAAAATGCTTATATTAAGCTGGTGCCCCACACACATACACACACAAACTCAGTTTTACTGTATCTCCTTTTCCTGACAATAACGCAAAGAGCAGATCATTGAGACAAGTTGCATCCAAAATGTTTTTCACGGATATTATCATGCACAAGTTTCTGTTTCTCATCAACGCAACTTAGATAGAGAAAGAAAAGAAAAAAGGGAGCCGGATTTGGCTATGAACCATGAAATTAATGATTCCTCCAAGTGATCCTTGTCAACGCATACTGTATTTCATAACTTCCAGCTGAACACAACACGCCCTACTGTGGAGTATTTACTGAAGGTACATGTGGCGAGAAGACAAAAGTGTATCTGGAACTTGTATAAGTACAAATGACATGTTTATTAGCATACTATAATTTAACATGTGTGTATGTCAATCGGCTTTCCCGAGGAAAGGTACTTTTTTTTTTTTTTTTTTTTTTTTCAATTTTCACTCTGCCAGGCGTACAATGGCGTGATGAAGTTGAGCATGAAACATGGGAGTTAAGATAATAACCCTGGAGAAATGTGCCTTTGATAACTCTGCTTTTACCTCATTAAGTTCTAGATTTGCAGATTTATTTAAACATCTTTTTTTTTGTAACATGTGGTCAGTGTTGTGTCGCTAGATTAAATAAAGGAGCATGTGATGCACTAATGTTTTCAACGTGGCTTTGGACTGCACTCCCTTTTTTTTATAAGCCAAATTGACGCGATGATAGACGCGAGTTTTAAAGTCGGGGGGCCCTCCAAACGTCGGCCCCTCGTCGCATCTTTGTTTAAGCGTGACATGTTTTCGATTTCAGGCACAGACGGGCGTGAGGTAAATCGCGTAGCTAGACGGACGTGCTCCCTTCCGCCTTTTTCAGGACCAAACCAGATGGTGCAAAGATTAGGCCCTCCCTCTCCCCGCACGGTCGAGGAGAGGGAGCGGCCATTGTCTCGCACGGCGACTGGCTTTGCATGCCTGCCAGTGGGAGTGACAGATTGCCCGTAGTGTCAAACGATGCTGTCGGAACCCGCGGTGTCTCTTCGCAGTTGACATTCCAGGGCCCTAATCAGAGGTTAAACAAACGACTGCGGCCTGCGGGCCGCTGCGTGTCCTTCAGCGGCGGCGCTGACCCGACACCCTCGCTGGAATGTGTTTCTATAGAGAGTCTGACGGGAGCCGAGTGCGAAGTGGGTCTGCGCAAGCTGGCAAACACCTATGTGGGTCTTTAGCTTTGTCCTTCTGTGGGTGTCAGGACGGGGAGGGACCGAGGACCACTTCTGAATTGAGGGGTGGTGGAGGAGGGGGGGGTTTAGTTTCCAGTGGACATTTGTGGGATGTCAAGCGAAGTGTCATTCGCCTCACATCCTGACAAACGCGCGTATGCATCCGCACAACCGAGTCCTCAGGTCGGCAGCTAAAAATGGTTCCCTTCCTGTTCAACTGAGCGAGAGCTGAGGGCCGGTGAGCCGATGGGACTCCCACCGGGAGGTCGGGGGGGCCCCCCGAGCTGCACGCAGATGGACGGCGATGGACCGCGACCAAATCAGATAGGACAGAATACGTTGCTTGAAGTATGGGGGGCCTCGAATTCCCCCAAAGAGACCACCTGCTCACATGGAAATGAATAAAATGATCAGGGAGACGAGGGGAGAGGAAGTGAGAGTAAAAATAGAACCTCCGTCTTTAGCCCTTTCGCTCATTCACGTATATCCACAGTTCCCCAAGAACGTGCCCCTCGTTTGAGTTGCACACGCACACACAATTATTTGATATCTGAGATTATTAGAATTCGGGTTGGCAGAGGATTCACAGGGACGTTGAAAGGATCCCCCGTGGTTTAACACCAGTGCCAGCAGGGGGCAGTGTAGGCAAAGATGGATATGATAAGAGACAAATGCGCGAAGACGGATGGCAGAACCACAAAACTCCATTTATAGAACGAACCTGGACGTTCGCACGTTATATAGATCCCAGTGAACAGCCCCAAAAAAGCTCCCCTGTGGATTTACATTTACATTTGATAGCACGGTGGCTGTCTAATTTGCCTCCCCATTGGTCACTCGGGTCAGATTTTTGATTTGGTTCGGGTTTAAAACTTTACCACCTGTTTAATCGCGTAAAAATCTCTGCATCCTGATCCCCCACGTGCACAGTGTTTCCATAGAAGCTATTTTTATAGGCTGCAACAACACTTGTGACTTGTGGAGTTAGAGGTATCAGGAATGATTGACTGTGGGACTCTGGGACTGTGTCTTTTCAGGGGAGGAAAGAACTGAAGAGAGACGATAACCCAGAAACGAATGGCTGGGACGTGATGAAAAATTAGCTGTTTAAATATGTCATACAACGAAAGCTATTTTTGATCTGGCAAGCGAAATGTGAGAAGAGTGAGAACAACGACCTAATTTCCTTTTCAGACCACATATCTGCTGTATCTGTCCTTTGTTTTTCCCTTTGCTCTCTCCTATCATTTTTTGTGGGTGGGCCAGTCCCCCCCCGTGTCCTGTTTGGATATGTGCGGACGTTTGGTCTGGAGCTGGGGGCGGAGTCTGAGTCCTCCTGATTGCCACTCAGACACCTGCGGTGAATCTGGTCACCACGCCGTCCACCTGTTAAATGCCGGGTCCAGCTCTCCAGGCCTTCATCTGCTTACCTCCAAGGTAGGGTGTCCCCGCTCATCTGAGACATGCGTGGCGGAGACAGTCGTGCGTAAGTGTCACCAAGAGCAGCAGCTGCAGAAATTGTGCGCTTAACCACAGACGGAATATGGCACAGCTCAAACCAGTGATGACGCTAAAAGAGCACTCAGGGCATGAACTCCTAAATGAATCGGATGCAGGTTGACCTGAAAAGGTTTTAAGCGCTGACATCAGCGCGCATCATTCAATAATTAAGATTTTGAGGGAGATTGCTCACCGAAACAATTCCGATGAGCTGAGTTGCTTCCCACGACGACTACGAAGGCGATACCTGTGTCCGATTAAAATATTTTGGAAACAAGTGCTCTCTTAAGACTAGCAAAGGCCAACAATTTTGGATTGCACAATGCTGGTTTTGATTGCATGGTCCAGTGTTTTAGCAAAGTAAATGGGGTAGAATAAGAATGTAAACGGGAGTTGAGGTGAGGGACTCCCTCATCTAGGAAAAACTCAAACGGCGCTGGACATGATGGATGGTCTGTGGGAGTACGGATGACACGTGGCGTACACAGGTCTCTGCAGGACCTGTTCAAACAGATAATAAAGAGTTTTTTTTTGGTCCAGGGGTAACCGGTGGGTTAAAAGTATCTGCCCTAAAACTTTTAGCTTATTTCTACATTTTTATTAAAGCTCACCAGGAACTCAGAGAGGCTACTGATTGCGTCAAGTGAAAGTTTGTTTCACGATTGTGAATGTTTGGAAGTATATGTTGGTTATACAGCAGTGGAAGAATGAATGCACAGGGCCTATTTTGGGGCTGTTGATTTAAGAGCGTCCATAACGTTACGAAAGTTACAAGTGTAAAAAAGTGTAATTGCTCCAGAGGCTTTTGTGGTCAGGGGTGATGAAGTGTGATTATTGACTGACCCAGTGCAAGCAAAGAAAATGCCGCTTTTTTAAAAAAAGGATCTCTGGTAGTAAAATTGGCATTATTCATGTAAACTCAACATTTTTCTATTTCGGTCTTTTTATTTTATTTTCACGAAACACTTGAGCATGCTACCTTTTTCCATCTACATCCTAGCAAAAAACAGCAGGCTCCACAGGTGCTTTGTGACACGGCGCAATCGTTGTTGCCTTCCCTTCCTTGTCCCGCTTTGGGAAGCACTGTGAAGTACACCAAAAAGGGAACATACATGTGGAATGCATTGTCCATTGACGTCGACACCGATTAAAACTGTAAACATTTCAAATTTGGACTCGAGGAATTCTCAAAAAGCCAATCAATCATGCAGTCATGTGTAGGGAGCGGGTCTGTGTGTGTATATGCACCCGATGCATACTTGTGCTTGCACATGTTGCCGCATATATGGATACGTGTGTCTGGGAATGGATTATTCTTGCACGAGGTCAACAAAATCCAATTTTATGTTTTGTCTTTATGATGTTTTATATTTGTTGTTCTGTGAATGGAAATCAGAAGCATCTTCGTACGCGGTGAAGTGTTGCGTTGGATTGCTGTTGTGCACTTCTCTATGTGTTGTACCTGTCTCTATAAACTAACATATCTATAAAAAAAAAATATTGAGAGGATAAGATATTAAGGATATGGATTTGCTAAATCTCTGCTCAACAACCAGCCTCTGAAGCCCTGAAAATGCATGTGTACACATGGCCACATCTTGTGACCCTTTGTAAATCACTGGACTTACTAGCAAATTTTTATCTCGAAATACAGAGACGCTTTAATTCAAATACTTGAAATTCGGCTTCTGTTGAACCGTTGTTCCTATTGTGAGAATATTTGATATTACATATTCACGGTTGCATCTAGGCCACAGCACCCCTGTGCCATGGTACAGCCTCGCCGAGCTGTAGATCATGGTATTAAAAGCCATTAGCGGTTATCAGTGGCAGACGTGAGCCATCTCTTACACTAAACAGGGCCGTTTCCAGCCCCCTCGACTGTAAACATTTGCCACTTGAAGGAGCTCCTGTTCTCTCTTCCGTATCATATTCCTTCCTCGTCTGCTTCCATCTTCCCCATCATGTGAAACACTGTCACGAAAGCTTTCACATAAATCCAAACCAGGGACCTTAAAGCCCCTCCGTCAGCCTCTGATGACTCCGTCTGGCTCCGGCAGAGCTCTCTGTCATCCTGTCGCTCCCCCTGCAGAGGACCAGGTTTCCCCTCAGCTCCCTGGCCTGAGCCTCGCCTGACCCCTTGCCTTGGGCCCCGTTTTAATTTACCGTCTCTCCCATCTTTATTTATCTGGGACAAGTGGCAGAGCCCAACAATAACATACGGCCTCTTCGAAAGGAAGTATTAGTGGATTATGTAGTGGTTTAAAGTTGTGCGGCTGGCTTCTGTGTCGGGTCAGCATCGGGGGGTGGGGGGGAGAAAAGAAAAGAGCCCTCTGCACATGTACCGCAACTCGAGTTTGCCGCAGTTATTTGAGGTGATTTGTCAACGGCGCCATGTTTGACCGTTGGAGATGTTACTGTTACTTGTCTGGAAAGGAAAACGCAAATAAATTCGCCAAACACCATGGATTCGGAAGGGAAAAACATCCTCTCCATCCCGGTGACACCTGTTTGATTTGGTCAATTTATCATTCGTGCAAACAAACTCTGACCACAGATTTACTGCTCCAACGCCAGCTCGTAAGTCCTGAGCATCTCTCGCATGAAGGAATTTTCATTCGCTCATCGCTGTAACGGCCCCAGTGTATACAAGGAGCTCCTCCGAAGCATTACGTGACTCCGCATCACACGCAGGGGTCAGAAATGCAGCTCCACAGGGCCCCTCGCAGATGCATTCCTTTGCAAATAATCCCCGATGATGAGGATGTCCAAGAAAACATGATTATTTTTTCATAAACATTGAAAAGTAAATAAAACAGCTGTTCATAAGCAGCGGGAAACACAGGTGCACTGTGTCTGGACCTCCACTGCCTTAAGTGGGGGTCGAACACCCGCTTTTTATTAGGGCCAAAATATCCGAGCTGCCTTTAATTGAGGAAGTGCTCTGACTTTACATCCGCAAAAGAGGCCGAGGCAGAGTGAAAAGCCTTTCAAAAACGACATATTGCTCTGTTTTTTGTTTGCAAAGGATTGCAAAGTGAACAATTGTGTTCAGTGTTGTGCTCATTCGCAAACTGCAAACCGGCTCAGATCAATAAATTCCCACAAATGTTACCACAATAAATAGTAAAAGGTATTGGTGAATTTGCCGTCTTCAAATTCAATATTTGTTACCATAGGTTTCTTATTCACCAGCAAAAGGGCGCACATGCTTGTTCAGGGTTCATGAATAAAAATGTCACCTAAGGAGCTGCAGCGAGCAAACTCTAGAGCACTATAGTTCTCCATCCCTGGAATCCTAGCGCCCTCCTGTGGTAGAATAATTATGTTACATTTACTTGAACTGGTCCATGATGACTTTAATTGAAAATGGCATTTATTGCTCCTGTCTGTCAGTTCATAGAATGACATTTTTTTCCATTTCTGGAAGTAGAAAATTAGGACTTCACTGTAAAATTACAAAACATATGCCGAGACGATGGAGAGGGGCAGAGAAGAGGCAGAGATGATGGAGGACAAGTCGGTGTAGGCGTACAACCAGAAGATGGCGCTAGTGCAAGTTAAATGACGCCAACTGCTGTAAAACCAGAAGGAGGAAGGATTAATGATCCTTCAGTTCCACTAGATTTGGAGCCTCATATGCCAACAAACCGGTTCCAAGTCCCATCAGCAGATATGCAGTCACATAAAAATACGAGCAGTCCCAGAGGGAATATCCACTTATGCATGAAGGAGGCAATTTCAGGGAATACTCCAGGTGGTGCTCCAGAAAAAACACAGGGTTTGATGGTTGTTCTGGATGCAACAGATGGACCAGGTGTCCTTAATGGGACTTTTTTTGGATTACAATGGGAAATATATGACACTCTTAGGAGGGGATACTAAAAAGAAATATGACAGAAACGCACAAAAAAAAAAACGCCTCCTGGCTTTGTCTTGGTGTTTGTCTTTTTTCATCGACAATACTATATTTCACACCTTAACCCTCATCTCTCAAGATGACCATGCTCGTGTGCTTGGTTTAGATTCCCGCCTCAGAAACCAACGGACGGAGACTGGGAGGAAATTGGAAAATGGCAAACAGGTGAGTAAACTGAGTCTGAGCCGGTCGAAAGTGTCTTCATCCGTAACATCTCCGTTGCCCTCCGGCGCCCCCTGTTTGGTTGTCTTGTTTGTCGTAACTGTTCTCACTTGCTTCATGTGTGTTTCTCCCCCCTTGTTACTGACCTTGGCCACCTCTGTGACAGTTTAAACGGTACACAGTTTGGGCGGTGAGCTGGAAACAAACTGGGAGAGAACACACAGCGTCTGGACCGTGTGTAATGAGGTGCAACCTATGAAAGGAGAAATAACACTTCCTATTGCAGATAAAAAAAATAAAAATAAAATAAAAAAATGAATTCATAAATCTCACCCTGGCTTGACTCGATACACTCAAGGGGTTTCGCAGCGACGCTCAACATTACACAATCATTAACGTGTGATGTACATCACCAAAACAAGGAAACCCCTTTGGCATAATGCGTGGGATTTTCTTTTTACAAGATCATGGGAGCAAGACTATCTTACGTAAACACTGTTTTATATTGTAATGCAAAAATAACAATAGCAATTTTGACACTTTTGCCCGTTAGCAAAGGATGCCACAAACCGTGTAGCCCGAACGCGTAAGCTTTCCAATCTGAGCCTGTAATGAGGCCGTTTTGCCTTGTGGAGGAGCACGAGCGTTCCTCTCAGACCAGGAGGAGGAACTGTGTATACTACCGACTACTACTGACTTGGATTTGAGCAGAAGCCCAGGGCCGATGCTGGATGAGTCGCTTCCGCTCATCGTGACGGACTACCGGCAGCTGCCGCCTCGTGTCCGCGTGCATGTATATGATCCGAGTTCTAGTTATAAATAACCCCCCCGCCGCCTCCTCTGTAAACATGGGTATGCAAAATCGACCACATAACATAACATTTCTGTAGGTTTCTCGTAAAGCGCAGCACTCGGCCCCTCTGACCGAGGTGAATTCTGCAAAGCCCAATGTTCAGTGTTGACAGGATGCTGAGGGCGTACATTTGGATTTTAGGATCAGCTGCTTTGCAAGGCCGAGCCTTTTTTTTTCTCGACGTAAGAGGAGATCCTCATCTCATCCAGGTGTCAGATTCTCTCCTTGCCCAAAGTTTCTTTTCTCACCTTGAGTTAAGTGTCGCCTTACCTCTGTGTTCCTGTGTTGGCCGTAATGACTCTTTCAAGCTTCAGGCTAACATGTATGATTTTTCAGTGTCTTTGAGAGTATTTGTTTGTGTTTTTTGGACAATGAACATGCACACGCAAGTATTATTTTGTTGTTGTTTTTTTTTCTCCAGTTTGCTCTTGCAACTTGACCCTTAATCCTGTGTTTGGGATTGTATTAACTATATGCGGGATTATATGGTTTGCTCACATATATTTACATGAGCCGATCCAAACTTTCAACAGTTTATTTGATTCAGATTAGGGACATTTTGAGGATATACTGTACATAGTAGCCCACGGTGGTGTGCTGCATGTATCCGTGCAATTGCTGATTAACCTTTGGGTTCCCAGTTCCTGTTTACCTCGAGTTACAAGCTCAACAATCTGTGAGGGAAACTGGAGCACACCGGGGTCACCCGTGTCAGGGAAAGGCGATCGGGTTCGTCGCCCGGGATGACTCGAATACTTTCCACAGACGCTGTTGGAGTTTGTGCGTCCCGTTTTAGAGCTGTACCTTCAAGCGTGAAGGTAGAAAGAGGCAGAGGTGAGGAAAAACGTACTTCATTTTAATGCTGATAATCTGAACACTCGCCGAGAAGCATTTTGTGTACCCGAGCTGCCACATTACAATATGTCTGACAAACTGCTGCTTAGCGGCCAAGCATCCCAGAGGAAACCCTCCGCGAACAGGAACATCAAGAAGCTGCGCACAGTCAGCCTGGTGTGCGGCCTGACGGGCGGCTGGCAGCAGTGGGTGACGGAGAATGAGAAGAAGCAGGCCGCAGAGCCCAGCGGCTGGGCCCCGCCCTCGCAGGAAGGACCACCAGAGGAACCCCGAAGGACGTGGGCCCCCAAGAAACCTCCTCCCACGCAACCCCAGCCAACGGCGGTGCCTCACGTTGACACAACCACTTGTGGAGGAGCCCAAAAGAACATCGAGGAGGTCACGACCTCGACCGAGCCACCGGTGTTGTCTCCTATCAAGACGAAGCATGCGGTGAAGACGGTGAACAGCGGGGCTCTTGAGAAAGGCGCGGGCGTCGTGCTGCTGACAGAGAAGATCCAGAGAGAGGCCGTGCCATCGGGCGAGGAGATCGACAGGTCGACGATGAAGAGAAGCTCCCCCACGTGCCGCAGGAAGTGCTCCAACGTGGTGTCGTCGTTGACCAAGGGCTGGAAGCAGGTGGAGAAAGAGCAGCAGCCCGGAAAAGGAGGAGCAGGGAGTGGGAAAGGGAAGTGGCGGAGCGACGGTTTGGATAAAGAGGAGGGTGGACATGCTGAAGCAGAGACTCAGGGAGTCGACATGGACGATGCTCAGAGGAAATGCTTTTTCAAAGAAATGGAGCAAAAAGGCTTTGAAGGAGATACTGAGTCAGCGGTGTCCATTAAAAGACCTCAAGTCTCAACGTGAGTATCTGTGTGCTTCAGATGAGTTGTAAAACACTCTCTTCTAATGCTTCTTCTTATCTTTTATATAAACCGGTGTCTGCTCTGGAGAGAAATGCAGCCGGAATGAATATGATGTGCACCGCGAGCTGAAGATGGAATGACTTCCAGGGAGAAGTTTAGGAAGTACTTCTCATGACAATATTAAAAAAAAGACACAATCTAACAAAGCTTTTCAGTAGTTTTCTGATAGCGCTTTGGTTTCAAAATACTTGTGAAATGCATATAAATAATAATATAACAAATACAAATATTTTAAGATGGCAAAGTCGAACAAAAGACAGGTCAGGAGCTGAAAATAAAACTTTCAATTTGCATCGTCTATAGACTCATGGCATGACGGATTGTAAATGAAATTGTAAATGGCATTATAGTGATTAAAGTGAAGCATCGATAAATCGTCTTTTAAACTATATTAAATAGCCATCAGCACAAAGTACCTCAGTTAAGATATTATTCTTCATCTAAAGTTTCGATGCAAATATATATTCAAAGCTAACAGGTACTGTATGTATACTTATATATATATTTTTTTTTCCTACCCGCCCCCCATGTCCCCATAACCTCACTCAGACATTCAGCTATGAGGCCTGCTATATAGAGCCAGCAAAAAAAACAACATTCTTACTGTTGCATGTTGCATCTGTTGCGGCATCCCTTGCTGTGTGTATCGTGTATTTGTATTCATTTGCGTTGTGACCCAACATGCCTCCCAGGTACAAAAAGGAAGCGGAAGACGCCAACAAGATCAACGCCCTCTCCAAGACCTACAGCGCTGTGGGGAACCTGAAGAGCCGCTGGCACAACTGGGCCTCGGAGCACACCGTTAGCCAGAGACTCAACCCGTTCAGTGAAAACTTCGACCACGCGTACTCCATGTCCCTCCGCCTCCAGAAGGGCCAGGAGGGTTACGGGCGGCCCAAGGAGGGCACTCAAACGGCGGAGAGGGCCAAGCGGGCCGAGCAGCACATCCACCGCGAGATCGCCGACATGTGCTACGTGATCAGGACCATGGCTGACCCGGGCCCGGACGGAAAGACCCGCATCACGTTCGGAGAGCTGTTCGACAGATACGTCCGGATCTCCGACAAGGTGGTGGGGATACTGATGAGAGCCAGGAAACACGGGAAAGTGGCGTTCGAGGGCGAGATGCTGTGGCAGGGCCAGGACGACGGGGTGATCATTACTCTGCTGGTGTGACATTTAGTGCGGGGTCAAAGTTGGCCTCGAAAACCCCATGACAGCCAAATTGCTGGCGCAGTGGAACAGTGGCGGGGAAAGGACCTCGTTCATTATCAGAGAGCGGGGCCGAAAGGACGGATTTAAATACAATTTGGCCTGGGTCTATTCAGCGGACACCTGCAGAACAATTCCACAAATCTTAGTGGACAAGTCTCTGTGGAGTATCCAAGGATTTTCACAGCTTCTACTTGTGCAGGAAATTTAAGACTGGATGTGTGGTTTGTAGTTGTCAGGCAAATGTCTTCTAATCATCTGCAGGAGACTTTGAATTTAAAATTCACAAGCTTTTAGAGAGATCAATTCCTGGCATTTTTTCTGCTTATGTTCCCGTTCAGGTTCGCTTGCAGATGCCCATGCGTGTCTCGCTTGCACTTAGTTTGTGGCTTATGTGAGTGAGATACTGAAGTACGTGTTAATGCACCTAATAAACAGCAGCTTTGCAGGATAGCGGAGCGCGCTCATTCAAACACGGACTGGGTTTCATGGCCTGAATTCCTGCGGCTCAGCATTCATTGCACTGTACAAAGCACGATGCAGAGGAACAGAGCAGACGGCAGCACTTTCAAATCGCAGGGCCTGTCGAGCTGTCATACTGAATGTAAAGGAGGACTGTGAATGTCTTGGGAAACCTCTATTTTTTGCATTTTCGTTGTAAACAAATCGGTTGTCATTTATTGGAGATTGTTAAATCGTGCAGATTACGACTAATGTCAGGAGTTACAGCTTGCTGCCGCTTTACCTTAAGACTCAAGCCCCCGCTAATGTGTTTTGGCCCATAATAGGCCTTTCAAAAAAATATTATTCTGATCAATATGTCAGTGTGACAGTTGGACAGCATAATACCTTGGTATTCATTTAGGGAGCTGCCGGTGCACACATTCAGCACACACACTTCATTTTCAGAGTTCAACTGTGTCAAATAATATCAGTATTTGAAGAGATGTGGCTGTGTATGCCTGTGATGACACTCCCACATAAAAAGTTTCTTTTCCCCTGTATTAATCCCTCCCCCCCCCAATTCAATTCAATGTGCTGAAAAAAAGGAAGACTTCCTTATGCTGACACATAATTCAGACTGGGATAAATGAGTAGATAAAGTCAAGGGTATTGCTTGGTTGTGTTTATTTGATTCCCTACAATACCAGCACAACGAAGATTCTCTAGCCTTAAGGCCTATATACGTTTCCCTTTACTTGAATGCCACGGATTTGACTTTTGGCTTTTATGTTACCAAATATTAAACAGAGCCACGTAATAATTGTCACACAATAAACAATCTAGACAGACGGTCACGCTCAATTAACTTGAGCCGAATGAGTAATGACACTGCATGCGCGGCTACATAGACTGTAGGCGTGTAGCGTTGAAATTGGCACTTTAATAAGCACGACAATGTGGATTTACGAGGCCTTTATTGGGCGCTGTCAGTTATAATTCCTGGTAATTATGTTTTGCACACTACAGCTGTCCGCAACCCCCTGCAAAGCCGATGACGCTCGCTCTTCCCTTCCGAGACTACATTTCCCAGGATCCTCTGAAACACGGCATCAGCCGTTGTGACTGAGCTCCGCCGGCTCGCCCGCAGCAAAGTGATGATAACACGGCGAACGAGGTACAATGAGAGAGCGCTGAGTTTCCCCCTCGTCAGTGATGCTCACATCTGTGGAGCCGCGTCATGGCTGTTGAAGGTAAGCTAATGTCCGCGGACACACATGACACCGCAGGCACGCGCGCGCGTTTTTATTATTTTGTGGTTACAGTGGAGAGACGTGCAACGGCGGCGAGTTTTATTGATGACTGGAGATGTGTGCGCGTGCTTTTGCGCGCGTGTGCTCGGCTCAACCCGCACACTGTTGGGTCACTGCGTGATGCCTTCACTGCCCTGCTCGTCTACTCTGTTAAACGAAACAGGGGAAATTGATGTGTTCACAAACCACAAAGACTGGAAATCAAAGCGCAGCCTCTTTCTGTCGTCATGTTGTCACTGTGTGTGTGTGTGCGCGCGCGCGCGTCATGAGAACCACCACTGGTTAACAGGTCCTCGTCCCGCGGCTCTTCTTGTGTAACCGGGTACTGTGTGTTCTCCGGAGGACACTGGGTTGTCTGCATTTGACTCTTTGTTGTTGTTGTTGTTGTTGTTGTTTTTCATCACTGTTTATGCATTATTCTTGTTACTGTCTTTTTGTTTTGGATAACATCCGCCTGGCTGTTTCCGTGTTGTGACGCCACAGAGCGCTCATCCTCCGTGACATGTGGACCCCCCTTTTTCTTCTCGGTGATTGGCAGTGAGCAGGTGGTCTAGAATGATTGCTGATTAATTTGATGCTGGGATGCTGGGCAAGTCTCCTCACCTCATCGGGGGCATCTTGTGGATTCAGAATCCAATGAGAGGTATGTCCGAGGTATGAGAGAGAGAGAGAGAGAGAGAGAGTGTGTGTGTGTGTGAGAGAGAGGGGGGCAGATGTCTCCATCAAAAGCCTGTTTCGGTCAATTTGCGTGGTTTCTGTGCGTTTACCCACGCAGGTGTGGTTGGTACGAGAGACTGTGGCACTCCTGCATTCCATTCAACAAAGATCAGGTTATTCACGATCGCCATTGCGGCTCAATTCATTCCATTCCATGCGCTCCTGTGTCCACATGTTGTGCTGTTTGACCCGAACCTGTCTCTCCTGTTCGTCCTCTGAGACTTTAACAGTGAGGAGTGTTTTTTGGTGTTTGCCATGCAAACACCTCCACACGCTGATAAGATTGAACAGATTGAAGTATGACCTGATCTGCATTGTTGTTGTTCTGCAGCATGCGTGTCAGTTTTCTTGTATTTGTCCGGGATCCAAAATAGACTCGCGTGACGCTGCCTCTTCCTGTTAATTAAATGTTCTTAAATTTCAATTTAAAAACCCTCACCTTCGCCACTTTTGCCACGGCCGCTCAACTTGTGCCTTTACACGACGTCTCACAAGTCGCTTTAGCTCCTTAATGGTGCTGACAGCAGACCTACAGGTGTAAAGATAGTGCCACACGTTTCAAAGCCTGAAATAGGCCCACGTCTCTAATGAGACACGGTGAGCACAGCAGCAGCTATAACACCGCCTGCCTTCCAGCATATCCCCCGGTTTCATTCATGCACGGTCTCTTGAGATCCATCTTTCAATGCTGTGCAGAAGGCGCCTGCTGATGCACACTTTGTTCCAGAGATAAATACTTCAGCTGTTATCCAGTTTTGGACATTTCCTTCAGCATTTTCTTTCAGGATTTTATTCTGGCTTTCTCATATGACTAAGGTGTAATTCCAAACGTATACCACTGTGACAATGTTAACATTTTCACATTGTTCCATTGCTTTAAGAATTGCAAGGGCTGGTGTGATGCACAGATGCCCTTTCAGAGCCAGAATACACATTTTTGGGGGCAGAGAGCTAATGATGTTTTGTAATTTCTGCACGCATGCAAGCACAAAGTGTGAAATGCCTTATCAATACAATTTGTGACTTGACCAGACTCTTTAGGACAGCTCAATGCCTTCAGTCGTTACGCGCTGACTTGTGTCACTGGGAGATGAATTCAGAGTCGTGTCCCTATCCAGTGAAGCTGCAATGACTAATATGGCTGTCAGATTTTAGGGGCAAAACTAAACACCCAAGGTCAGATCGTGTTTTGCTCGAGTAGCCATAACATCCTGTTCAGTGTGCTTGCAAGATGATACTTTGGAATACGTTCTCTTTGAAGGCAGTGACCAGAGTCCTTTGCATTTTTGATAAAAGTAGAAGTAACCCCCATAAGATGTTTTACTACATTTGAAAGGGAAAAATAATGTATTATTTACGCCACAATACTGTCTTTTAATCTGACTGCTGACCTCTGGTTGCTTTTCAGATTTAGTATGCATGATGTAGCCGAGGCCACTCTTCACACATCAGAGATTTAAAAGCCGTTTTCGTAGAGTATTTCTACTGAATACTTGTCCCACCACAGAATGTATACCATAAAAAATATATAAAGGAGGGTAAAATAATCTTATGGTCAAGTAAAGACAGTATTGGCCTATTATACTGCATGTCTCTCCTCTTCTGTAGCACACTCATCTCCATTTCTAAATTTGGTCCAGTCGACTCAATAGGACTGTTGCGTGTGTTTTGTCTGTGATCAGATCGAATTAAAACCTGTGTTTATAAATCAGAGGCACAAACAGAGCACCGTCACTCTCAATTCAAGATGTGACGTGTGAGAGAAATCACAACTCTGCAGTGTCACTGTTTTCTGTTCCAGCAACCCCTTTAAGACAGTGAATGTAGGTCAGCTATTTAATAATTTAAAATCACATGAGAAGACACTTGGCTCTTTGAGAGTGCCCATGAGCATGTCGTTTACTGACATTTTTGTGTTTTGCAAAATCTTCCTGTGTATCATGCAACAAAAACTGACGATTTCGGCATAACTCTGTAGAGATGATACTCAGAGGTGGCAAATGGTTTAATTGACACTGCAGAGCAAGCATATTTTGCTAGAGAAGTATGAAAAATGATAATAGCTGACTTTTCACAAATTGAACTACATCATCTGTTTAAGGAGCATTGTGAATGCAATTTTTTTTTGTGCTCGTAAAGCTGAGCGTTGCATGCAAGTCCGGCTGGAAATGAGGTTCAAGTCCTCCTTGCTTTTCTGCACAGCTGGACGATCACTGTGTGAAGTGGGTGTGAACTCTAGTTTGTGGTTTTCTCAGAAAGTAACCGAAATCACCTGGATACCTGATATCAATTCTGACGCGAAGTACACCCCTTAAGGCTACGTTCAGGCGTACAATTGCACTGGGTCAAAAATGCCAACGTAACAAGTCATCCAAGCTACATGACTTGCTCATAGATATAATACAAACAGAAATGTACCAGAGGCGGAACAACTGCACCCCTGTCATCATGGTTATAATAATAAATGAAGGTTGCTTAAGTTTAGATCCTTTACTAATACACTAAATGCGATGTGTATGACAATAAATGGTGAGTTTGGCGTGGATGATTGGGAGCATCGTTATTAGGCATACAGCTCAGTGAAGATGGGAGTTATAGTATTCTACGGGTTATGGTTGAGAAGAGCCTGCAGGTGGATGATGGAAATCTCCCTGGTTATGGAGATGGTTTGAATCCTTTTCCGCGGCAGAGACGGAAAGGGCAACAGAAGTCCCTGGTGGAATCAAACCAGAAGTGTTACGGCTACATCTAATGCACCTTGGACACGCAGCCGCCGTCAACTGAGCGCTGAAAGCCGCCTAAAGTTTTCATGAAGCTCTACGTCGCTGTAGGCAGGCTATTAAAAAAGTCCACGTGACCTCCGTGGGCGACAGGGGAAAGTTATGCCATCATATAGGCACAAACAAACATGTGACAGAAGCTTGTACTTTCCGTAGATACACACACAAACACACTTAGATAAGAGCCAAGAACTGGACCTCCTGTCCCGCCCCCAGCACTGTTTACCCCCGTGGCTGCGTCCTGCCTCGCTCTGCCTGCCTGTGCATTCATTCAGAAAACTCCTCTAACACGCATCCGTCCCCGGGAATCCGGCACGTGAAGAGAATTAGTCGAATAAACGTGTTTCTTGGTTTCACTTGGCGGAACGGGATTTCGCTGGGTTAAGGTTAGACAGGAGTCGTCGGGCGAAGGAGCGTCTCTCTGACCTTATTCGGCGGGGGGGATTAAGGTGACAGAAGATGTGGTAGGAGAGCTGTGTTGCGTAATCATCCCTCGGGTGGACCTACAGCCATCGTTGATGAACCGTGCTAAAGAGTCGCTGCCCGGAATATAGAATAAGAGCTAAGGAGGAAATAAATAAAAAATAGCAGGGCTGGGCACAGACCTGTCCTCCAGACGTCTCGACTTGAATCGTTGGGACCATTTTCTCGCCAACAGATGTGCAAGGCGCTCTATTGCGAGATTAATAGAGGGTAAACTGCCATCGCTAATGTCAGGGGGTTTACTCATTACAATTCTATTGGATCTGTCGCTGGCATGAGTGCTTTGGGTTGGCTTGGCCTGCATCTGACTGTCGATGTGAGAGACGGGAACCGAAAAGAAGTAAGGCAATGTTTGGTCCTCGGGTGGATAATCCAGACGCACTCTGGCTCATTTCCACTTTGGTTCAAACAGAGTCTGTGGACGATGACGTCTGATAGTTCCCCCGACTCTTCTTAGTGAAAATGTCGACGCCGGGACAAGAATTCCAAAGGGGCAATGTATAAATAAATGTAATGCTCAACGTACTTATCATCTCTGTTGTAGCTTGGTCTTTTTTGCTCTAGTGCTGTTAAAGAGAAGTACATGTGTCCCCGTAAGCCTTTTTTTTTTTAGTATAGTGAAATAGTGAATAGTGAATAGTGAAAGCATGGCGAACACCATTAATACAGCTGTGTTGTATTCCAATGTTTGATGACTACTTTTTCCTATTTTATGAGAAAATGATTCACTGAGAAAAATAATCTTGCTGGTGGAATATGAAAGTTTCTGTGTCTACACATTATTTATAGTCATAAATACTATTCTGATCAGGACTGTCGCATCAATTAGATCGATCTATCTAGAGATACTAGTACGCGGATTGTGTTACCTTTGGACAAAACCAAGCGATAGTTTTAATCCCGGGTCTAGTCTTGACCGTGGTTTCATATTTGAGAAACAGACATGAGAGTTGAATCGAACCTCTCGTCCGAATCACAAAAAAACGGCCCAGGGGAGAAGATGAGTCTTTAGAGTTTTAGCTATTTCCCTATTCATTCCTAACCCACCCCTAAGCCTTACCCTAGCACCCATTGGGCTGAGCTATAGTCAACTTGAGTTCTGTGACATGCGTCAGGCACATTGATAGTGTTGAAGGTGTTCATTTTCCGACCACCAATCTGATAAAGAATGCAATGAATATAGAGATGAGGGAAGGCATGATGGTGGGAGGAGTGCGGCTCTGTGTTATCTTTTTTTGTGGGCCAAATCACAGCAGTATTCTGTTTTTTGTACAGAACAAAATCGACAGTACTGTATAACTACATCGACCTTTGTGAAGTATAAACATCAGACGAATGGAGCCCGAGGGAAGAAAATCCGTACCAATACTGAATGTTCCAGTAATTCGTCCCCCCCCCCTTCCGTTATTAAGCGCTGTCAGCTTTTCGTGCATCTCGTTTCTCCCGCAAGTGTCGACCTTTATGCATCTCGGGAATACTCTGCAACATTTCGGAACCCCGTTGTGTCGAGTGCGGAAACTTGGCAGGGGCCTCCGCCCCGGTCCCTGGTGACCGTGAAACTCCGGGCTCCGTTCTGCTGACTGATTGAAGCTGCAGACGGCTTGTGTGTCACTGATGTTGCAGTGGGCACAGATGGGGGGGAGGCAGGTGAGAGACTGCGATTGAATGACATCATTAAAAGTGGAATTGGATCGGGATCGGCTCCATTGGAAAATGTGTTATGTTCTGTATTAGAGGGTGTGGAGTAGTGAAGCAAGGCCGTTAAAGTGTGGGATGGGGTTTAATGATCTCATTCGACTTAACTAGTTTGAGCCAGGATTCTACAAACCGATATGAAGTGTTAAAAACAGCTCCTCGCCAGTCTCATCGTAAAAACAGTGGCCACATTAATTGGAATTCTTCTAACGAGCGGTGGTGGCAGCGTAGCTAATTACATCGCTACCAATTTCAACAAACACATGAGGAAAGAAAAGGTCGACCCACAGTCATGCAGCAAGCATTTGAGGATGCACAGTTATTATCTTAAAATTGTGTGTTTAAGCGTCTGGCCTGGTGGTGCCTTTTTTTTTTTTTTTTTTACTGGGGACTTTGTAATGCCTCGGTAAACGGATTGAAATGCAACGCGTGGCTCTGGGAAAGTGATGGGGAGAGGGAAGGTTTTGCTTTGCGTGTGTGTGGACAAAACAAGAAAGGGGTTCGTAAGAGTCAAGAGAAACCAGGAACCAAAAAGGGCAAGGCTGGCAGGCCACGAGACGAAACAGAAAGGTCATAACGTGTCAGGCTGACAGCAACAAGGCTGTAACCTGGAAAGATCAATCAACCAATCATCAAGCTTGCAACCAATCCCCCCCCATTCATCCTAACACTAATCACACACCTATTCTGTATATAAAACTATATATATATATAAAATGGGTTTTCGTTGACTCCACGATTGTAAAGCATCGATTTACATAGGTTAACATTAGGCCAGACATGTCTGTGCATTTGATATGTTATATATATATATAATATATATATTTAATCTGTCTCGTCATGGCTGGCAACCCGTGAGCTCCACGGGGGCTGTACACAGGAGAACCGAAATCATTTTTTTTTATGCACGTGTGTGTCTGCTGTGCCTTGTAGCTGATGATGAATGATGGATTTTCCTCGGGGGCTGGTGTTAACATAGTGACATAAACGTTGGTAATTCACGATGAAATGTACGGGTTTGACTTCAGGTGCATTACTATTGCAACTATTCATTATTAGAAAGAAAGACATATTGCGTACAGCATTAAAAATGAGAAAAAAGAGAAGGTTCGTGTGCTCCTATCAAATATTAATAGACACGTCTCTAAATTAAGACAATGTATTTTTGCCATCCTTTCACCGCGTGCCTTTGAAGCAGAGCATGTTAACAACTTCACGCCTGGGATGCTTCGCGGGGAGCCCGAGTGAACAGCTGTATTTATATTCATCTCAAATCCGTTTTTTCGGCTGTAAAGTGGGTCATTTTCATTTTCATCCCCTTTTCCTCTTCAGCACATCACACTGACTCATTTTTTTGTCGTTATTATTCTCTCTCTCTCTCTCTCTCTCTCTCTCTCCCTCTCTTTTTCATCCCTTCGCACTTACAGGCTCTCTCTGCTTCATCGTCCTTTTCGCTCTTTGCGTGGCCGAGAAAATGCTCAGAGCTGAGCCCGTTTGCGCCCGACTCGACACAGGACCGACCACTCATGGATGTTGGAGCCCTGGGCGGGGGGGGGGGGGGGCATTCTGAGAAGTTTGAGCACGGTTAACTTTTTGATAGGATGTCGGGGTGAATTAACAGCCTCACATAAACTCTGGCTGGCCGGGCTCACTCGCTACATAGACTTTGGCTTTGATACTCGGCCCCTCGTCGCCCCTCTGCAGCAGACGTGTGAGCGTGGTGGGCCAACTTCACCGGAGTAGATTGAGGAACAGTAGATTATGCAATCAGGCCAAATAATGAGTCAAGCTTTTAAGGGAGTACCCGCTTGCATGTTTCACACTGTTTCAATGTGCTTCACTTGTCCTGTAACTCTGCCCGTATTCCTGAGTCTCTTCCCCCCCGAGACCTGCAAGACTCCTCACTTGGCATGGTGTGCGCTAATGAATGCACCTAAGCCACTAAGCCTAAAAAGCAACCCTGACATGAATGCCTCCAGATGTCACGTCTCGTTAGTAACGGCTGGCTACGCGAGTATTAGCGGGCTTAGCTTATGCAACAGGCCTTGAATGTAACCTTTTGATGCCGCATCGCGCTAAGCCCGCACACAAGCGGCGCAGTGCATGGGGGTAAATTGAAAACGCGCTCAATTGACGGAAAGTAAGCTCAAGCCGCGAATAATCCGCACACAGCCGCGACGAACTCGACCCGGTAATGAGGCGGCGAATTGCCTCATATCTCTGCTTTTCAAATCCGGGGACTGAGTCCCGCGAATGCTCTCTTCAGTAATTGTAACCTGAGATCACGTAAGCCTTTTTAATCGGGCCGCAGAGAGATTTTTTAACACGGTGAGCCATAAAAGGTGGGTCCAACTTTGATTCAGGGATCCGCCAGTTCCAACAGAGCGACGACCCAACCAAACACGCCTGCAGTGCGGAGCGGAGTAACCGTGCCCTTTCCCGCTGTGGAAACAGCCACTCTGTCTCACAGCACTCTAAGTATGTTTTAATCTGCTGCAGCACTTGTCCTTCTTTGTAAAAGTTGAATGGTGCATGTTTTGCATTCACTGTTCTCGCTGAGCAAAACGTATTTAAACCATGTTTAATTCTGCCCTTCGTTTTTAGCAGCTGTGCTTAAACACGAGGGCTTTCCCACCCCGCGGATTTTAGCTGAGGTGCACCAACAATTGCATTTTCATCGCTCCAGTGGAGCTGCTCATTGGCCGTAAACGTCAGTTTACGTCAGGTGTTAACTGAGGGATCGGCGTTAATTGTGCTTGGAATGTTCAGCAAATCATTTATGTCCGATTTGTGAGGCAAAACGTTTGTATTAATAGCAGAGGTCGGGGCGCCTGAGGTCTTTCGGGTCCAGATGCGGTTTAAAAATGCCTACTTTCAGAGGCAGCATCTATGGAAACTAAAGCAGAGGTCAGTGAGAGATTAAAAAAACAAAGCAATTTAAATCAAGACATGACTAACTTAATACAAAATCAACATGCTAAGTCCCCGCGTTTGGCACTTGGCACGCATTTCAATACTGCTATGCACATATTTGAGTAATAATACTGATTCATAAATCGAGGGCAGCCATCCAGTGGCTCTGAAAACACACAAAGGCCAAAGAAGAGATCTTTCATACATGCACGTCCCCTATGTCTGTCGAATGTAATCTCACCGAGCAGCTCTTTCTATCGGCTCCCGTCCAAAAACATCCGGGACTCGAGGCCATTTGCTTCTCTCACTGTGTCGCCACTCTTCAAAGATATTCTAATGAGTATTTAAGATCCGACTGCGTGTGCTCCTCCACTTATGGAGACGCTCTCCCCCAGACGTAGACGCACGCGCTCTCCTGGCATGTTCGTACGTCTCCTCGCATTCGCTCAAATTTGGAGAGCAGTGGGCGGACTCGTTTGACACCCCCATTGAGATGTGCGAGGGTCGCCGCCGTCACGGAGCGGAGTGAGCGAGAAGGAACTATGCATGCAGTGTGAAGAATTGTTTTTGTTCGCGGTTTGGGTGCGTGTCTTTTTTCTATATAGGTATATACATATGTACATGCATGGAGAACACCATTTGCATCGGATCGATTCCGCTTACCAGCTCCGTGGGGGAAAAAAAAAACCCCAGTTGGAGGTTTCCATGTTTTTATTGGTTTGTGTCAGAGTCATGTGGCAGGCACTGCTTTCTGTTCCGGCTCTCAGACGCATGTAAAAAGACTAACCGCTGCGTGCGTGACTGAAATGCCATTATGTCGAGATCCTGCCAGTTGTGATGCCAGAACACCTCGACAGGCTCCAGGGAGTGTCCGTTGGCTGGGGCTTTCGGGATCGAGTGCGGCCACATCCTTCCTGTCCTGTGTTTATGAATTTAGCTTATGGTGATTTGCCTTTTGACATTTATTGCTCCAAAGGCCTCACGGGCGCAGAGTGCGTTCTCCACAGTCTACGGGCCCGGCTTACTCTGCCCACCTTTTCCCCAGGCTTCGTTTCTGGGTCATACAGTCGATTGTATTTAGAGACAATTCATTCTGCTCCTCTCTGAGAGTCAGCCAAAGACAAGGAGACCACTGTGAGCCACACGGAGCAAACTTCCCTCTTGATTATGGTCCCGCTCAAAGTTTCCCGTTGAACCAGCGTGGTGAGTTTTGCGACACAGGCCCGAGAGTTAACACAGAATAACAACACTGGGCTTCTCCCGCTGTCCAAGTTCGACACAAGCATTTTTATTACTTTTTTCCAACTGGGTTTCTGCCACGGGTGCATTTTTACAGGAGAGAGTGGAGAAATGTCAGCCCCTGTACTTGCATAAAAATATTTCCTGATCCTCCGATACGGTCCTCAACATTTCATCCGCTTCATATTTCCCTAATAATCAGTGAATCCATTGCGACCTACGGACCAAAGGAAGACGGATGTTGCATCGAGTATTGTGGTAATGTAGAACGTCTGGCTTCTGATCAACATCGTGGAGGCAGCCCATGTTCCAATTTAAACGCCATGTTGTATTTTTTCTATGAAAGCTGATGTAGTTGACTAGCTGGTGCAGCCGTAGCCAAAAGGTGAAAGAATTGTGCTTAGGGTACAACGATGTTTAAATCCTCAAATTGGTGTAAATTGTATTCTCGATAGGTAGAATTAAACATCATCATCACATCAGTTATTCAGATGAGATTTAAGCTGTACATCCGGTCGACCTGCTTTCTTGCCAGCTGGTATTTTTCCAATTTGATTGGCCGGTAATGGCTTCTTGGTAAATGTACAGGAAAGACAGAGCTATTTAAAACATTCCATTATTTTATTGGTCTTCACCTGGGCTCACCACCATTTGTCTGCACAGGGGTGGGGTCTGTGTGTCCGTAGCATCTGAGCGTGTGCTCCATTCATTTTCTCCCCCCCCTCCTCCCCTGAATCTCATTGAGAGAGAAAAAAAAAAGGATCTGTCTTGACTGCCTGGCCATCCTCGCACGGCGCATGTCAGGAAAAAGAGAGGGAAGAATGTAACGGTGCTATTTATAGTAACTGTTGCTGTTTCAAAAAAAAAAAAAAAAAAGCGTTCTCGAAGCCCTCACCGCCCCTCCCTCGCTTTAAAGGATTCAGAGAGCAATGCCACCGTCCTTCCTCTCCGTGCCGCGCTCTGCCACCCGCCTCAACCCAGCCCATCATCTTGTCACCCATCAGCCCCTTTATCCCGGTCGTCTGTTTTTACCATTGTTCAGCGCCCTCGGCAAAGGATGCATCATTCATTTCTCCTCCAGAGTGGCCGCGCACCAGTAATAATCTCATTGAGAGAGAGAAAAAAAAGGATCTGTCTTGACTGCCTGGCCATGCTCGCACGGCGCATGTCAGGAAAAAGAGAGGGAAGAATGTAACGGTGCTATTTATAGTAACTGTTGCTGTTTCAAAAAAAAAAAAAAAAAAAGCGTTCTCGAAGCCCTCACCGCCCCTCCCTCGCTTTAAAGGATTCAGAGAGCAATGCCACCGTCCTTCCTCTCCGTGCCGCGCTCTGCCACCCGCCTCAACCCAGCCCATCATCTTGTCACCCATCAGCCCCTTTATCCCGGTCGTCTGTTTTTACCATTGTTCAGCGCCCTCGGCAAAGGATGCATCATTCATTTCTCCTCCAGAGTGGCCGCGCACCAGTAATGAACAGAGTCAGGGCGAGAGAGGAAGGAGTGACCCGGGATGAGAGGCGGCATAAAGAGGCAGTGAGAGGGAAGCGAGGCTCCGTGCTACGCATCTCAAGTTGGCTTTGTTTAAAAACCAGGACCCCTCGTGTGTATTCTCACCGAGTCGTCTAAATTGGGCATATTAAAACCTCTCTTTTCCCAATCGCTGATCAAAACAGAGCAGCTTTGCGATGTTTGGGATGTGAGCAAACTGTCTTCCAATTGTCTACAATGAAACTTTGTTGTACTTGACCTTATGATGGAAAAGATGGGTTTGACTGGCAATGCGTTTTTCCACCAGAAGCATCATTGGCCCACACATTAATATTTAATACAATTACATTATTGGATTGTTATAAATGCTGGCCTATGAGGAGCTTATCTTCTAGTAACTTCTTCTCATTCAGTTTGTGGACCAATAGGTTTTTCATACTTCCTCATTAGATTCATGCGATGAACATGTAAGGGTAATGAGGTGAAAAGAGGGGCATTTATTTAATTTTTTGCTTTCTTGGCTCCTAAAGCTCCTAAAAACTCCATAACTTGACCTAAGAGGCACTGCTTCTCGTTATGGCTTCGCATCGGGAAAAGATTGGAAACCGTCACAGGTTGTTGTATTATCATGTCTTTTGGGCAGAAATTGTATCTGAAACATATTAAGCTTCTGTCTAATACAGTGGAGTCAAAGGTGCAATATTGGCATTGCCATTTTCCATGCTGGCTGTGACTTAGGGTCATGTTGATGGACGTGTCTCTGAGAGCTTTTCTATGACCATCGGTGCATTTGTTTGCTTTGCATATTGCGTTGCCTCTTTTATTTCCCGGGTGTCCGTGGCGTGCTGTCGTCACGCGAGGAAAAAGGACGGCACCAGCTATCGCTCTCCCGCTCGTGTTATGTGAAGTGACAGAACGGGTGTTGTTCCTGCTCCTGCCGTTGTCTTGCTTCAGTTCGCTGTGAACTGTGTCAGACGTTTTAATTGCTCGGCGACAGTGGTCTTGAACACGCCACTAATTGGCTGCTCCTCTGGGCTTCCTGTTGAGCTAATTTATGGCTGTCATTTTATTAATTTTTTTTTGAAATCCCAACCAATGCAAATGTGTCCATGAGGGGCATCATCAGGAATTTAGGAATTTCACTGCCTACAAAAGGTTTTTGCTTCCAAAGTGTCCCGGGATTGTCTATAGTGTCTTAATCGTTGTGTATATGCCCATGTGTGCTTTTTCTTGTGGATCTTCTCTCTTTTTCACTTTCGCTCAAGTGTGCAGCTGCATTAAAAGCATCCCTCAGGTGCGATGAAAGAGGTTTACGTAAACGTGGCTTACTGTTCCACATAATTGAGCCGATTGTGTTTTTTTTTTGTATTTTTCTCAAAAGTGGGCAGATTGCATGCTGATGCATCACAATAACAAGTGGCCTATTTCAGTGAAACCTCACAACTCGCCGTGAGCCGCCACCTGTGTGCCTGCATCATTACCCGGTGAGACTAAAATAGTGCCTGAGCCTATCACTTTGTGAACGAACTTAAAAATAGTCCGCTCTTTATTTTTTGAATGATTAACATGACGCGCAATTATGCGAGACAGCCGCAAAATGTGCATTTACACCAACACTTCAGAATAATATGCAGTGCACTTGAGCTGTGTTCCAATTCAGTACGGCATGCAAAATCTGGGTTTTCACTACATGATGTGTACGCAAGTCACAATAAGTCACACAATAATCAGAGGACTTTTTGTGTATATACTTTGCTTGATTTTTCTCTCAGATATTAGAAGACAATTGTTTCCGTGCAGGACACTCTCGCATATGTCTGTGGGTATATTCTGAAAAATCAGAAAACTAACTATAGGAAAGCACTTAATGCACACATGTCAACATTTTCCCATCAATGATGGTTTCAAATCAAAACACAACCATAGGACATAGCATGCGATGTGGCAATAGCATATATCACTACAGTGACATGATAATGGTAAAAGCTTAAATGAAGCTTAACAACACGACGCGAATTGACTCACGAGTAACTTCCATCAAAATGCTCGTAGTATAATTATTGACATTATTTTCTAGAATCATTTGATGGTCATATACATTTAATTATATTCCCTTTCTGCAAAAAAACATTTCAATTATATATAATACACAGAAATGTATTTGTATGTATGACATTGAGATGCAACGCTTCAACGCCCAGCCACATGTATCATTATTTGCTGCCATCTGGTGGAATTTTAGCTGCATAGCATTCAGTGTGGAAAGTGGACAGGGTGATTCAGCATGCATGTGAAATTAGGCCGTTACCCCCAGTAGCAGTGAATTCTAAGTTGGAAAAAAAAAAAAATGTTGTATTCATCAGTTAAATGTTATCACCCAAACAGCACTATGCACATCTTGCCAAATGACCGAAATTAGCCAGTTGAATAGCCCTTTGCACATTTATCGAAATTATGATTAATTTGCGTTGTTCTTATAAATGAATTAAATAAAATGAAAGTACCCCTACATGTGGGGTATTGTGCGTCAAATGCGCATAAAAACGTCCATATTTTAGCATTTTATTATTATAATGATTCTTATTATTAGTAACATTAATTGATTAATGAAATGTCTTTGAATGTAAAAAAAAATTTAAAAAATTAAAAACATTGATACTATGATACACTAACTGCTCATTTATTCATACTTTGAGGAAAAAAATGTGTGTACTTTTCTACCCTTAGTCTTTGCACATCAGTTAATTATGTTTGTTTGTTCCCCCCCCCACGCAGCTGTTCACTGCAACCTGAGCCAGAATGGCATTGACCACCAGATGTGTCCAGAGGACGTGACATCCCAGCTGGACGAGGTGGAGGAGTCTGTGGACGCGGGGGCCGTGCTGCTGGACGACGACAGCCCGAGCTATCAGGATGTCAGCCCCCCCATGTACCAGCGCCGCTCCCCTCCCCACCGCTCTGTGTCTGAGTCCGAGCTGTCACGGGTAAGAGCAGATGCAAAAAAATCCCCACAGTGCAACACTGCTGGCACACCCTACACTGTTGATAGAAAGGTGGATCACGAGAGTAATGACATACCAACTCCACCGTCCTCTTGTGGCTGGCTGCAGTATGGGTCGTAGACCTTGCTTCCTCCATGTCAGTGGATGGAACATGAGCAAATAAATATATATACTTACTACATAAATAAAAAACAAAAAGAGCAGGCAAATGTCAAGTACATGTTCCCAGAAGTGGTGTCTGGCCTTTTAGGCTGTGTTTTACGACACTGAGCTCAAATGCACATGTTTCTGATCAGGGTTTTGTGATTTGATGTCATGAAAACAGGATAAAATGTCAGCTCCAAATGATGTCACATAAAATAGGCAGCACCTGTATCCAGGATATTTTGGCCTCATGTCGTCCATCTTTATTTGCAATCTATGCAACACAAATGATTTTACATGTCCGTTAATGAAAACATTCAGTATGTACGCTTTCTTCGCACAAACAAGAAGAAATGAAAATATCCACGTTAACACAATAATCCCTCAGGTTCCACACATCTACTTCTTTAGCTCAAACAGAGACATTAACGGGGCATACAAAAAGAAAGCATGAGCTGTTGTTTCAGGCCGCAGCTCGACTCCTTGACTCCACAGTGTTGCTGATAATAGATCAAAAGAAGCATCATCAGCGATTCAGAATGATTCCCTTACTTCCTCTCCAGAAATAGACCCCGGCTGGGACAGTGGAGGGGAGGAGATAGCGGTGATAGTTCCTGACTCAAACACACATGCACACTCTCATATTCTCTTTTCTCTGCGTAATGTCTGTGCTAATCAGCTGTCAATCAGATGTCCTCTGTGTAAACCCTGACTCCTGAGCCTTTGAAATACCAGACAGCCAGCCAGGCGCGAGATCATTTAGTGTATACACACACGCGCGCGCACACACACGCGTGCTACACATGTACACACACATGCACACTTAAAGATAGTGGGTTGTACTGTGCCTCTTTAGGTGAATATGTGTTATATTTCTGTGACAAAAAAAAACAAACCAAAACACTATAGCTATCCATAACATACCATCTGTGTGCTCTGCGGTTCACTGTGTGTGTAACTTCATATCTCCGCATTATTCTGTTTGGAGGAGAAGCTAAGCCTGAATTGCATTAGAGACCTAGAGGAAGTAGTGTATTAGCCGAAATAATTTAACTGCTGGAGCCAGTCTCAGTGTTGTGTGTCTGCATTGCACTTAGCAGTGAGATTTTCTCTTTGAGTGAAATTCAATAGATCAGGTGCATGAAGACTATAATTGCATAAAACGGTAATCTATTCCTCCACGCGATGCATCCCTGGGCCAGATAGATATTTTTTCTTTTATTAATGCTATTAGAATCTGAGCTTAATGAAGTGCCAAATGAGAGGTTTGCTGTAGAGGATATATCAACTTCACCGTTCAGAGCTAAAGTCACAGTGAGACAGCATTTGAAGTGTCTCTAGCCTCAGCACTGTGAAGGAAAGAGCAGGAATTTAAATACAAGTCTTCAGACTTCATTTCATCTAATTGCCGAATGAGATCAGATACATTTTGTGACAAATTGGCATGTGAGAGCAGACACTTTATTTAAAAAGAAATGTCGATCTTGAGGCTCATCATTTCACCGATCAGTATAAGATAGATCAGTGTCCGTAAATGACAGTAGTTACGAAGATGAAAGACTTAGTATCCATGCTAGTATGATTTTTATTATATAATCAAGTTAATGTTAACAAACACATTTGCTTCTATCTTTCGGGTCTTGACACTGATACTTGGTGCTTAAGGCAGATTGGTGGATACCAAAAAACATTGTGGATTCATGGCATCCCTAAAACAGTCATAATGTTCAAAGGCGGCACACTTAACATTGTGTCAGGATGATGTTGATGATGACAAAGATATGATTTCCATGTTGAGCATAAGTACTCATTTTAATGATCTCTAAATTAGCTCCCAATAAATGAATCCAGGCCTAAGTGCCATCCCCGGGGAAGACATACTTTAGGGCATTTTGACTCTATCAACTCGGCGGTTTGCGTTCATTTTTAAATATTGTATTAAAGCTGAATCCTGCACTTGGCTGCATTTGTAATCCAGCCAAGGCTTAGCCATAGATTAAACGTGAGGCATAAAACGGCCCTTTAGACTCAGCGGAATGTCGTAACACCCATTGCAAATCAGCTCACCTCAGTCACAATCAATATAGAGCCCGAAGGGGAATATATTTTGTTGTTAGTGGTAACACGCCATGCTTTATAGACTCTGTCGAACCCCAAGGTCGGCGGCAGTGAAGAGGGCTTGCCTGCGTTTCGTTGAAGGGCCCGAGCATAGTTGGCACTGCCCTGCGAATCCAATTTCAAACAGAAGCCTCTCCAAGAAGGCTTATTAATTTACCCGGCGTCACGCTCCCCGAGCCATCCGCGGCACTCCGGACTCCACTCCACTCACACGCACCGACGTATCTCGGTTTCATCCCCGTTCCTGTATGTAACAGATTAATGAATACGCGGATTCCTCATCTCCTGCCAGCTCCGGCCCAGAGAAATAGAGCGAGGCGGAGGGAGAGAGAGGGCAGGCTGGGGCTGTTAATTAGCAGTGCAGAGGCGGTGGGGCGGACGACACAGGGCCCCGTGTCTCACGCAGCCTTTCACTCGGTCAATATATGACACTAATGGCCGGAGGCCTGCGCCCCTCGCCGCTTTTCTGCCCAGTCACTTTTCAAAGCGGACGCAGTGCTCAGTTGTGACACGAGAGGGCGGTATGCAACAGTGAATCACACGTTGGCGCACCGGCCACAGGTTCAGCCTGCAAGGAAAGGATCACTGTCTCGACGGAGCCTCCTTGTTTCTCTGGTGCTCTTAAAATGTATTAAATACATGGGTTAAAAAAAAGGATCGCAAAACTTTTTCATAACGACATATTTTCATATTTGCACACTGATTCCCTGTGATAACGCTTCGCTCGAGCTCTTGTCGCTCTAGACGCAGTAAACACCCAGTTGTTAGTTTATTAGGTACACCTAATTAAAACTAATGCCGTCTAGCATAACGGTCCCAGTCATTGTGTTGTTTTATTAAAACGGTTTCAGTGGCCCTATTAAAGTGGTGTTTAAGAAAAGTTTTTTTTTAACACACTCCTAAGCAGATAGAAGGTCTTATTGTTTATTGGCACTTAGCGTAACGTCATAACACATTAATGACATATACCTTCATGTTCAAGAATTTGTAATTGCGGTGAATAGTGTATATAAACAAAAACCTAGACATGGTTATTTCTACTACTATGAGTTTTATAGCAATGTGATGTGTGAACTGTTTGTTTGTTTTAACCTATACTAATCTGCCACCTCATGTGTCTTATCCAAGAATACAGACAAACAACATTCAGTCCTATAAACACGAGCGGAATGCCCAATGGCTATTTTTGGGGGGTTTACGATGAAATGGTGAATTACGGCCTAAATTCCTGGTATTCTCATCTATTGTGTTTGAACCCACCCGTTTTTTTCAAGTGAGCAAAATGTTTACAACGTGTGACAGACAGGTGTTTCTTGTTGCCCATGTGTTGCCTTTTAGATTGATTGTTGAAGCATTAAGTAGCTCCGAGGGTCTTCGCCTGGTTTCGGCCCTGGGGTTTCACTTGTAAAGACTGCGTTTGTCTGTTTGGAAAAAGGCAAAAAAGAAGAACACAGAGAAACTCTGGGAGAAAAGCAGAGGCATCATTATTATGGAGCAGAGAAAAGGGGGGAAAATCGATCGGAGCCATTGCGCACACATATCGGCCACTACCACGGTTCGGAATGTCTTGAAAATGAAAGAGGAATACTGGTGCACTCAGAAAACGCACATTACCCAGATGGACACGGCACAACCACAGCGACGCAATGACAGACCTTGTGAGGCCTGGGAAGAAAAACGGGGAAGAACCAAAAGCAGCAGCAGTCAGTTCCACAACCTCCCACCTCCACGGGGCACAGGCCGCTCATCAGGAGTGAGGGTCAAAGGCCAGATTGGATTCTGAGAACAGAGACAAGACCCCAAAACATTTCAGCAGCAAAGTTTTTTACGGACTGATGAGACCAAGACCAACCACCACCAAACTGACGGAAACATAGACGTGTGTGGAAGGACATAAGCTGCTCATTGTTTTACAAAATGTGAAGCGCAGTGCTGTGGCATTTTTTGGAACGGGCTCTCTAATCTCTATTGATGCGTGACTCATGATTATTGGCGCAATTGGGCGCAAAAGTACAAATTCAACATTTATTCACTTTAAGGTACTTGCGATGAATCTGTTTTACTGTTTTTACTTTGCTCACCTAAAAATGGCTCTGTGTACTATAGAATCTCATATACTGTATATCTTTACCCCAAATGAACATCATCTCCAGTCTGGAGTTGGACCCCTTTACCTTTTTGGTGAATGTCACCAGTAAGTGACCAATGATGTTCAATATTGCATTCAGTGAAAACTACAGGAACAGCAAATTTCCTCCTGAAATATTTAATACGTATAAAAAGTGCTTATAATCACGGAAATGACCTTCCTTTAAATACCAGACTTTATCACGCTCTCACCTTCCTTGTCTTTTACCAAAATCTGTGAAGCAAACTTAAAATAAATCTACTCGATTATACCATAAAGATTCATTGCGCCTTTTCCGACTCGAGCCCTTTTTTTTTTTAAGGACAGAGCTTGCCCCCTTTTCTTAACGCGCTTTGGAGAGTGACCGAACAAACATTCGTTTTACCTAAGCGGATGATGAGAAAACAAAAGGAGCGAAGGGATGGTGCGATCAAACAATATTTTTCCCAGAGGGTTCCTGGACAGAACTTCAGCAAAGCTACAGCTCTCTTTTTGCCCTCGTGTGCACGAGCACAACACATGAACTCCGCCCTGTTTCTTTTGTCATGGAAATAAATAAATCCAAGGCTGACATGAAATATTACCTTATTATCCAGAGTTGCACAACTCTGGGGGGGAAAACCAATCGCAGAGTCTGCTTGGCATTGTGAGGCGTCTGTGGCCTGTTAAAGTCTAAATACGGTACATCGACGATGAAACCCGCGTCATTATATTTGCTAATTGCTGTGGCAGTTTCCATTTTAATGGAGTGTGAAGCCATTTGACCCCACGACCAGCCAAACAATCATGGGGCCACAGTAAAATCCCGAGGGGGTTGTACTTCCCCTTTTAGGAACGACTTTCGCCGCACACAACCCCAGTGCCAAATTCACGCTCGGACACGCGCCCCCCCCCCCCTTTTTTGTATTCCAGCGCCGTATTCGCAGAGGGGGGCCACGTTATTGCCTCTTGATTAATTTAGCCGAGTACATTCGCATTGGATCTCAACATTTTTATCAGTGGAAGTGCAATTATATGCCTCATTATGCACGTGATTTTCTTTTTCTTTCATTGTGGTCGTTAGTGCGTGTTGCTGTTTATTTCAGACCCCGGGTTCGTGCAGCTCCTGTGCATTTGTCGTCGCCCCCCCCACCAATTTTTTTTTTTCATTTTTTTTTCTTTTAATTTGTCAGGTTGTCCTTGCTCTGGCGTTGCTAAGGAAACGTGCCGAGTGGTGGGCATTCAGATATCAATCAAAGCCAAGGACAACACTGAACACATGTGGCGCATGTGTGCAAAAGGGCTCGGTTTGTGCGTACGATTGTGTACACGTTCCTACCCTTTTTTTTTTTTCTTCTTTTTTTTTTTCCCTGTCTCGGTTGTTCATATGGATATGCGCGTTGGTCTATATGTGCCTGCCTGTTTCCCCGATGTATTCCACTTATAGCTTTCTTCTCTCACCCCTGTGCTGTCACTCAAATCTCTAATTGGCCCGGCGTATGTCGAACACAGCTCTTTGGGCGCGACTGTGCTCCTGCCTTCTTCTCCCTGCTGTTTTTCCTCTCCGCCCGTTTGGCTCTGGCCAGGCTGGCGGGCGAGGAGGCAACGGCTCACCTATTGTACACGCCCCGGCAACGCAGCCACGGGCTAAATCGGTGCCGAATGTAAGACACAGATGTCCGTTGGAAAAAAAAAAATAGAGAGTCCCCTGTGTCGAACTCTGCTGAGTCCACTCTGGAGCAGGAGCCGTTTTTTCTTTTTTTTTTCTTTCCCCAGTCTCCCTCTTCCTTCCTTCGCCCTGTCCGTCACTCCCGCTATCCATCACGCTCCCGGCCCTCCTCTCCGTTCTCTCCCGCTAGTTCTACTCCCCTTTAAACTCTCCTTTTTCTCGAATGCTCTCCAGCAAACGCTCCCTCACTCTACCTCCGTCCTGTCCCCAGTCTCTCTAATGTCGCCTCGGGCTCAGAGTCGGGGTTAATTAGCATTGAGTGGGGCTGTGTTTAATGGTTAATGTGCTCCCTTCCTGTGAATCCATCCCCCCCGCCCCCTTACCACCACCACCACCACCACCACCAACCCTCCCTGCAGATTCCGCATCCTTCCACACAGGCTGCCAAGCCACCGCATTAAGGCCTCGCCCACCTTCCTACCTGCTCGTACTGGCCGTCTGTCACTTTTTGCCCACCTGCAGGGGATTAAGACCATATGCCCAAACAAGAATGTGCGTCTCCCTCAATTTCACTTTCATGCTAGATATAGGGTGGGAGTGGGAGCGGCGGAGAGGCGCGGGCAAGGAGGCACTGACGTGGCGCCGCAGTCCAGGGAGAGTGCTGTGGACGGTTAGAGGTGAAGGGTACAACGCGTCCGGAGAGGAAGTGCGGAAGACAATGCGATAGATCTGCCGGGACGGAGGAAGAGTGACTGTGGGGGAGTAATGAGGGATGGGGCACGAGGAGGCACGAGGAGACGCTACCTGTTATTCAGCTCTCTCTCCCTCTCTCTCTCCCTCTCTCTCTCTCTCTCTCTCTCTCCGGATGGAGGGGAGGAGGGCTTCCATTGCTATGCCGCACCACACTGCAGCCGGGGAGCGGGCTGAAGTGGAGGGGAGTGGATGTGAAATTTTAATCACCCCGCTCTGTTGGTAATTTTCGTAGCCCCCTCAATCAAAATCAAAAGCTTTCCCCGGTACTTTCGGGAGCGATCCATTGGCAGGCGATTGCCCCCGCCTGCTGTGGACGCATTGCATTTTGCCACCAGCGCAGCGCAGACATGTTTATTTACATATTTGTGTGTGTGTATGTTGCCATGTGCTGTTAGATGCATCGCAAAACAACCTTGTTGTAGTGTCAAATTCATCCGTGTTACAGTTACAATTAGAATTCGGCGGGGTCAGCGTACGATTTTTGGAAAGTCATTTTAGTTTGTCTTATGTTGTTAAAGGACCATGCTGCTCCAGATTTGAGATCATTCAAAAGAGGGCCTTGCTATTATGTGTATTTTTAGGTCATATACATTTAAGGGAGCGATAGAAAAGAATTCAAATAATAAACCGCATCAGATGTATTTTAAGCTTCGAAAGATACTTTGATTCTGGAAAGATACTCTGCAGATTTGAACCGCAAACACATTTTGAAAAATGAAGAAAGCTACTTTATTGATCTTTGCCAGTGAAAGTCACACAGCAGCTCACAACAAGTACTTGTTTTAGTATAATCTGACAAAATCAATTCGATGGGAAACCAAGCCCCACAAAGTTGTCACATGATTTAACTATGGCCAATCCCTGGAAAATGACATAGGAAGTGAACTGGTGGCAGCTTTTAAAACAAAGTGTGAAAGTGTAACCTTCCACAATGTAGTCATGTTTCACTTATAGTTTTGCGTAACAGGCTCTGCGAACAGATGCATGTGCAAGAATGCGGCACGTTCTTACATGTTTTCTAAATGTTTCTGCTTTTCTTATTTGTTTATCAGCCAGGGTACGTGAAGCTGTCCAAGCCCGTGGCCCTGTGGACCCAACAGGACGTGTGCAAGTGGCTGAAGAAGCACTGTCCCAACCAGCACCAGATCTACAGCGACTCCTTCAAACAACACGACATCACAGGTACCTTTTTTACAGGTATTCACGTCGACGTCACGCGCCTAAAACCATTCACTATAGCTTACGCCGGAGGCCTGTGTCTCGATTAATCAGCTACGATCATTTCCTATATCGTAAGTTTGCCAAGTAAGTTGAGAAAAATTCACATTGGTGCCGAGAACTTTTTTTTTCTTACATCAAGTTCAGAGGGAGAGCAGCACAGATCATCTCTCTCTCTCTCTCTCTCTTTGAACCCTGCTGCCATTCGCCCTATCTCGCCTCAATCTCATTTATAACATCCCTGGTGCACTCTGCACCCAGTGCTACCTGCAGTGCCGCCACCCGGCACACCCGTCTGTCCGTCCTCCCCTCCCCACTGTCGGCGTCGCCACTTGCAACAGTTGCCGCGTCCATCACTTCTCTCACATGGCTCCTCAAGGTCACCCCCGCCGCCTGAGACGCGCCTTTTTTCCCCCCGCATAGCAACAGACGACCATTAATTGCCATGCACCGCGTCTCTCAGTGCACGACTGATCATATTAATATGTTTATTTGTCGCTGTTGAGGACCCCCTCGACTGGCTCATGGAGTATCTGGCAGGATGAATCGCTTGGCGGTCATGATGAGTGGCGTAATGACTCGCGCTCCCAGTTTACCCTTTGATGCATTGCGACTGTTATATTTTTGCACGGTGAGTTTGGAAGATTTAGCATCCTCTGTCTAATGGTCCGGAAACAGGAATATTTTCTGCTCGGCACACGCCCTGGCACGTATTCCTCATCGGCAGCAAAGAGGTCCAGGAGATTATCCACAGTTCATTGCATGCTTGCTGAACCCCCTGCTCCACTGTGGTAGTGGAAGTACTTTGGAATATTTGTTATTTATTTATTTATCGTTTCGTTTAAAGTACCGTACGAGCACCGCTGTCGCAATCACAAGACGTTTTCCTTGTACTGTTGATTAAGTTGGGTCTCATGTGCAAAATAATTTATTTGCGGGAATAATTTAGATTCCACACAAGACTCGAGAGCGCAAAGAGGACTGGAAGAGGCTGCCACTGAAGATGCGCCTCTTATTATATCTGTTCAAATGTGCTACTGCAAAAAAAGAGAAATCATGTCAAGTGCAGTCATCCAGTCATTCATGTGATTGAAATTCCTCATGAGGTTCATATGTAATTAGTGAAAATGCATCTGACTTTAAAATGAAACCCCCTCAGTGTTCCTGACAAGCCTAATGCATTCACTTATAGCCTGTAAATAAATAATATTTTCTCTTATTAGCATTGTAGTAATTAAAATATTAAGACTGAGCTTCCTAACGGTGAATTCACTTAATGACCTGTGTTTGTTATTGAGGGGAGGTATTAATGATTTTTTTTACAGCTCCAAAAGGGTTAAACAAATATGCATGCACATACAGTACCCGCACCCATGCTCTCTCACAGGCACAATTAGGAGATAATGACATGCGCAAAAACCTGCAAGTAATTCAGTTTGTCTTCGCACCGAGCATTAATTAACCGAACCCAATTAAAAGAGACCGAGCCACACCAATTTGGCTCACGAGGCAATTTGCATCCCAATCAATCTTTGCAATATTATGCAGATAATTTTTGTTTCTGTTCGCACGCCCTATAAGAGTAAACAAGGGGAGAAACGAATGATGAATGGAACAATGTCGTGCAAAACCACCATGCGCAGACAGGCGAACGGCAAGAGTGAATGCATTCATCTGCACCAAATCCAGAATGCATCAGTTTTACTCCTGTGTGTCCACATCTGTACGTCAGAGTTTTGTTTTCTCTGCCATTGGATTTTCCAGACTTTAGTGGTTTCGCCTGTATTTTCTTCCCCATCCCCTCCAGAACGGAATGCTAAACCCGTTTTTCTCAGCTGCCAGTGGTTCTCAATCTCGCATGTCTCGGCAATGTAGCCACCCCTTCGCAAAGTAGCAAATAGTGGCCATTCCAGGTCACAATTCAAACAGGCCTTTGTGTCCTCCCTCCTTTGACACAAAACAGTGGCGAGGGAGAAGCTTTTTACTGCCTATCGAGGCTAGTGCAACATTTTAACGTGGGATGACTTCAGTATGCGGCAGCTGCCTTCCTGCTGGGCTCCTGTAACCTCAGCCAAAGAAATCAATGTTTCCCATCCTCCCTCCAGCCCCTCACTGCCAAGAAACCCTTTCCTCCTCTCAGTCTTCACCTCCCGCCCCCCAATGGAGACGACGGCAAATTCGACTTTAACACCCAGTAGTCATTAAAAATGCATTAAAGCATATTAGGGCATAATTAGATATTAGTCCCTGTTCTGTTGTAATTACTAGGACAAAGCTCTTTCGGTGACGGTAGGATGGCGGAGAAAGGAGTTAAACACTCAATTTCGGATATCTCGGACGTAATCGCCCCGAAAGGTATGATGACGTAGGTAATCAAAAGCACGAGGGTGGTGGGTGGGGATGGGGAAGTGGTGAGTCACTATTATTATACTAAGTTATATTTTCTGTCAGAGAAGACCATTACGTCACATTGTGGAAATCCAGAGCCTCTCTAAAGGCACACAAAGGCAGAATTGCATGCAGCTGTAGGTTTTGGCTGCAGGGACGAGTAAAGAGACTTTAAAACTGTGTGTGTGCGGGCGCTGCGTTTTGTGCGTGCGCACGTGTTACAGAAGTGGGCAACATTGGTGAAATGAGTTCGATGTGTTGTTTTCAGCTTCTAGTTGGCTGCATGTTTTTATATTCCATAACGACAATTGACTGATGTCCTCTAAATCTCCCACTACGTGTGTGGTAAAAAAAGAAAAGAAAAAAAAGCTGTATATGTCTCTCTTCACTGGCGGGTCCTGGCCTACCTGGTTGGACCCCCTGAGTAGAATCTATGTCTATGAGAAATGCTCGCATTGAAACCTGAAAATGCTCCTTCCACCGTGCATCAGTAAGACATTTTTTCCACTCACACTGGATAACTCAGATAAATAAATAACCAGCGTAATATCCACTGATGTATGGTGTCATAACGCCTTATCCTGAATAATTAATAGCATGAAATATTAGCAATTTAATGGGCGGGGGTGGCCCATCGTCCAACTGTACCAATTCAGGTCCTCTAAAGGTCTGTGTTGAGCACTCCTTATCCTCACTGGATCCATCATGCACTTTGAAATCAACAACAGTAGCCTGTGTGCATGCAAAATGTATATTTGGTAAGATGAAGGTGAAAGCTGACCATGGCTATTTCAAAATGAGACGAGGACACCCAAAAAACGGGTCTGAACAGCACTTGAGTGATGACACCATGCATTGTGCAGGCACCGGGCTGCTGTCATTAAAGTGCTGCTGTGTACGAGGGGAAGATGCATAGACTTAACGAGACAAAGGGACTGATGTGGCCGCGTGTCAACTCTCGAGCCGCCAAACGGCTCCGCCGGCGCCCATTGTTTTGTGTAATTTCCAAAAAGGGAAATTTGAGCAGCTCGATGCTGATGAGCTGTTTGGGGGACACTCTGATCTACAGACAGAAGACATCACGGCTAATGATGCCATTGGCAAGGTGATTATACGGCAATGTGTAATATAAAATTAATTACCGTCCTTCCAATTGGCTGTTATGAAAATGACGTCCTTGCTTTTCCGTATGGAGGGTTTGAAAATGGATCTACAGAGATGGTGGACGACATGCCGTATAGAGCAGTTACACAAATACATATATTTATGACTCTGTATGGGGGATAGCACATTCTTATGTTTATTATGTTCCCCTTTTTCCCCCCCAACTACCGAAACTGACTGAGTAAATGCTTAAAGAAGAAAAAAGACAAGCCAAACCTGTCAAAAACGGAAAAACAAAGGACACCGAAGTCATTAGAGCTCATGTGCTCAGTAGGCTTGTTGTAATAATTATGGCAGAGACAGTGGTCATGTGTTTAGCGTGTCTTCTCATGCCGTGTTGACCATGTCCCTCCAGTCTTCCGTAAGTATGGTTCACTGCATGGTAGCCCGTGGCTAAGAAAGGCCATAACTAGGCAGGGCTTCAGTGAGGCCTGTAGGCATGTGTGGGGTTTGGGCTTTAGGCATTCTGGTGCTGTTGTTTGTGCGTTTCTGTGTGTGTGTGTGTGTGTGCGTGCTTGCGTGCGTGCGTGTATCTGACCAAACTGCTTCACTTGTATCTTTCCAAATCACATTCAGAGCCCACGCTGCAGTGTTCATCGACTTGTTTCTAGCGCCCGGCAGTATGTTTGAAATCAATATCATGTATGTGAAGATTACTCAAGATATGTTAGGTGATAACATCAGCTCGAGCACAGGGATGGCACATTTTGCAACTTCAGATCGGTCTGTCCAAGAGATGTGGAGGGTCTAATCAAGTGTACTATTGAGTTATGATACGGGGGGAGTTGCTGCTTAGCTCATACCACGGACGATAGGTCAGGGTAGACAAGACGAGACACATTGATTTGCACATTTATTTTTCAAAAAGAGGCCATCAAGAAAGAAGGTGTTATAATCAAAGTTAAGAAAAAAACCTGTAGCAACCCAGTACCATGGCAAGTAAAATCATCTGAAGTAGAATAAAATGAAAATCCGATCATTCTGAGCCATAGGAGAGCAGCAGTTTTTAAAAGGCTTACTCTGGAGGATTTTCCTAAACAGCACTCCCATACAAAAGTAATCCCTCACAATAATCACTAACAGCCCAGTAGTGTGTGTAGCAGTGAGCCTGTATCGTCTTTTCTTCTTTTTTTTCTTTTTTTTCGAGCTGTTTCTGCAGAAAGTTGCATTTCTTTTCTCTGATTCACTTCTCTGTTCCTTCTCTTTGCTCAGTCTCTAGCTCAAACACCACCATTTCAATTCCACCCCCCCCCCCACTTCCCCGGGCAATAACTTCATAACTGCTCTTGTACCTCAGATTACAATGCACATTTTACAAAAAAAAAAGAAAATTAACGTTATAATTCTCTATGAGCCATCTCACTCTCATCTTTGTGTTTTATTTTAGACTTGTGTGCATCGTCGTTGACCCATGTGCTCTCTACCCCTCTCGCTTTCCCTCAGTGGATGGGGGGAAAAAAGCGACATGATATTTTTACCGTCCACAATCCAGCTACTCTGTTACTATTGCTGAAAGTTAACCAAATAGGTTTTATGTCTATAAGAAATGATATAGATGGTTGGTGGTTAAATTCTGCAGTCAGTACGTGCATGAACGCCGGGGATAATTGTTAACACAGACTACCGTGGCAACCCTAATGTCTGCTAAATCAAGGGTAGGCGGTACTATTCCCTGCTGCTACAGTTGGATTGGAATGTGTAAATGAAAGATAACGGATTTGCGAAAGTGAAGTGTAATGCAAAGTGCTTTGAGTGGTTATTAAAACTAGAGAGCACAATATGGCCAATTTCCCATATAATTATAACGTAAACCAGCAAATATGATCATATCATCCCGATTTGATTCAGCTTAAAGATCCTAAAATACCGGTGAGGGTAGCAATTACAATGCAATTCAAGGCTTGTGCACCAGGGCGATTGCTGATTGTTTCAATGCATCAAATCATTGTGATTTATTCTACCTAGGACAAGATATTATCTATTACTATCTGGAGTCATGGTCAGAAGTTCCTCGATTAATAACCGTAAAAAAAAAAAACACAATAATGTACCTCAGGGCTCCTAGTTAGAACCTTTTTATTTTAGTCAGTAGTTAGCTGCAAAACCTTACAGGGATTTGAGTCTTTACCTCTTCCCACGCATTACACAGGTATTTAGCTGTGGCTAACCAAACGAGTTGGGGTATAATGATCGCCACACTGAAGCGGATAAGTAAAGGTGCAGCCAGCGCGAGGCGGCAGCTGCGGAGACAAGTGGAGGAATCAAGGTGGCTTATTATCTGAGCGGGTGTGTGTTTGTGCTCCTCGCTCTGCCGGACCAGCTTCAATGAAGCCCCGGAGGATCATAACTGGCCAACTCTCGGACAGTAAGGCACGGCATTGGCCTCGGAGCACAGGTGCCCAGTGGCTGCAGGGCTGTGAGCGACTCAGTGACTGGGGACAATCCGCCGCCATTTACTATAAGGACCTCAAGCTGTGGTGGTGGACTAGAATTTACCTGAGGTCAAGACTACCCTCCACCTTTTCGTCGGCTTCCGGCATGGCTGCCAGAACACATCGAGGGCCGTAAAGTACAATTCGTTGAAGTCGGAGAGAGACGACCGGGTTAATTCTCTTCCTCTGTGCTTGTGTTTTCACAAACGACTGCCCCACACAGCCATAATTAGAATGGCATTTTAACACCACCTGCAAAATGAACTCCAGCAGGATCTGTGTCCGTGTGTATACTGTCGAGTCGAATGGTTTTGCTCGTGTGTGTGTGTGTGCATGTGTGTTTGTGTGTTCATGTGCCTGTGTGTGTGCAGAGGCTGTTTAAGCCCCCATTCATCAAAGCCGTAGTTGACTGTGCCAGGCTATAGCTGCAGATTAATCGGCTCCGGCCCAACACTGCTGCTCACCCGCCGCTCATTAATCTACTTCCCCGGGTACAATGCGCTTGCGCTCACATCACTGTGTTTCTGGAAAGCATGTGTGTATATCATGTGTGTAGAACTACATTTGGAACAAGCTACAGGTAACTGCAGGAGTCAAAGGAATTTGCGAAATAAAGAGAGGGAGTCCAGCAAAAGCCGGAACGGCTCATCTTCCTGGCACTTTGGATACACTAAGCCCCTGACAGAAGAAAGGTGGGTGGGGATTATTTACAATCGTTCCAGAAGGGCAGATAAGTGTTGTAGTCAAGAAACTGTCTGAATAGGTAAGTGAAAGGGGAGAAGCAGTGAGATAGGAGGCAGAGAGGGAGGAAAGCACGGAAGTCTTGAGGGAGGAATGGAGGGTACAGACACAGTATCTGTGTGGTTTTGCAGTTTACATGCCATGCAAATACAACCAAATATAAAGGGCTTTAATTAAGAAAATGTGCATATTTTTAAAGCAAATTCTAAACTTAAATGCACATTGGAAATAGTGTGTCGATCGCTGTACCCTATAAATAATAATAACAAATTGTGACACCAGGTCCAACAGCCAAAGCGTTATTCTTTGTGGTTTATTCTGTAAAATGTTCATACTAAGTCATATCAGTAAACGCCGATTCCTGTTAAAAGCTCTTGTGAAAGGAGATACTGTTGATGATTTATTTATACATTTTTTTGTTGGAATTGGAATTTCCATTCTTCTGTTTCTAGTCACAATTTCAATTTATGCATAAAAATACCCAAAAAAGGGGAATGGCCATCATTCCCTCTCACTACACTTCCAGATCAAAATTTCATTTGAATCTCCCGTGCGCTTGCTGTCGATCCACCAGCAGCACGGGCCGGGTTGGTGAGACGTGGCAATGCATGGAAGAGCGCGCGGCTGACGCGCGTACGCGCGGAGGAGATCGAACGCGGTGCCCTCATTAAACCGGAGAGGAGGGGATCAACAGTGTCGCAGTGGGGCCCTCGAAATATATGTTTTGGGTCAAGAGTTAATGATTTCCTGCCATGTCTTCTTTATGCCATTTCTGTACCGACCTTCCAAATGAGTCCACGCTCTGTCATGGCACGGTAATTGTGTAGAATTAACCACGGGGCAACACCGGGCCTGACATCATTTGTACCACTGACTACACTGCACTATGATTATCGTGCCTTTTGCAATCGGTTGACAATCTTTTTTTTTTCTGGACATTTAGATTTTCTAAAAGCATCTCTTCCTCCCTAACCTCATACAAGTCCCCCCCCCCCCCCCCCCCCCACCTCAAGGCAATGCTGCACTGCTCATTGGATTAATTGTGGTTTTGTGGTTTAAAAAAAAAAGAAAATCCCAGCTAAGACGCTGTAGGACCGTTGAAGCCAGTGACTCAGAACCGCGCGGTCAGACGGTGAAATGTTGGAATCCTCGCAGAAGCTGTTCCACCCTGCTGGTACTGCCTCGGCGAGCGGAAGTGTAGCCGGCGCGTTGGCACCCGTCACGAAAAACTGGCAGTTTGCTCAGAGTCACCGAGCTTCTCGTGTCCCTAGGCATCCTCAGTGCTCCGCCTTGATCACGATTTCGAGTCTGTTAGAAGACAACAGGCCTGATTTATTCAAATCACCAACATACCTGTCCGATTCTGCAGTTTTCTTCAGATTGGAATCGTAGCTGAAACGTGTGCGCTGATGCGGTCATTTTAACACTTTTTTATTTAATGTTTTACCTTTATGATAGTTTCACAAATAAGGCCCATCTGAAAATGTGAAGTCTCCGCACACAAGGGAAATACGATCCTCCCTCCATCCATCCATCCACCCCCCCCCCCCCATCCATCCATCATCTGCACCACTTATCCATTGAGGGTCACAGGGGGCCGGAGGCAATCCCAGCTGACATTGGACGAGAGGCGGTGTACAACCTGGACAGGTCGCCGGTCCATTGCGAGGTGGATATAAAAAGGCAAAACAATCATTCGTGGCCCCGTGTACACCTGGGGCCATTTAAGGGTTGCCAATTAAACTTACCCCCGCCTGTATGCTTTTGGACAGTTGGAGGAAGCCTGAGTGTGAGAAAACAGAATCTGTTTTTTGTTTTTTTTTTATTTATTTTTTTTGTTTTCCCCCAAATCGCTTCGTTGATAACACCTTGCTATTTAACACGCACCTTCTTTCTCTCAACATCCAGACCTGTTAAATCGGAAAAGCTAGGATGGCTCCGCAAATTCGACTCACAAATTAGAAGCTCTGTGGAAAATGACATGTTAGTTCTGTTTTAAATCGCAGGAATTCGCAGCATGGTTAAATAAAGCTGCTAAAAGACATTTTCACAAACGTTAACATGTGTTCTTGGTTTTAACATTACATTTCAACATTACATAGCAAAACTCCCAAATTAGTTGATCTAGATTTCTTGTAATAAGGTTTTAAAATATGTATTTTTTTTTTTTCATAATCTCAGACCTTGAGTGATCCCAAAAATACGTACCATGTCTGGCCCAGTTTGGAGAGATTTTACCATATGCTGGGTTTAGTAAAAGAGAACAGAAAAGCGCAGGGCTTGAAAGAAACACTCTCTCTCTCCCCTAGACCACGTGTGACTTTTTTTTTTTTAATAACGAATCTTTAACTTTTTTGTAATGTAACCATGAGCGAGGATGCCGCGTGCGCCGCCTGTTTGGCGGTGCTGCATCTCTCGTACGCGCAGTTATTAATGACTAAAGACGAGAAAAAAAGGGAAGAACCTCCGTTGCCGTGCCGATGTGTCTTTGGCCAGGCGATGAGCTGCCAAGAGATGGTTATTCAGTATTTATAGGCTCATAGCATCACGCCTTAAGCGCACGTTCGTTTTCCTCCATCAATTTGCACGTTCTCCTCAACCTTCTGCCCTCTGCCCTAGCCGGTGATTCGTTAGGCCGCCTTCCTCTTTCCACCTCGCCAATCATTGTCTTTCCATCTTCCCCATTTAATATGCTCCCCTCACTTCGGAGCTTTTATCACTCTACTTAGTTCCCCCAGTGTTTATGTACAGTAATGGGTACTTTGAGCGCCATTTTGCTTTGAAGCATCTTAACCGGGTCTGGCATTTTATCCCCATCTGGCCGAGCAAAGAGCTACTTTCGTAAAGGCAGGAGGAATCCGGCCTAACAAAGCCGACGTTAAACCGCAAACACTTAATGGTACTTAGCTTTTGCAACTGCTCCCTTTTGTACTGTGGTAGCAAAGTGGTAGTGTGGGACTCGGCGCGTCTTAAAGTTCTAAAATATATAATCCAAACAAGTCAAGAGACGTGAACATCAAGTCTAGTTTTCTCTCTGTTGTGGGCGTCCAGTCAGTGTATCTAAATTCAGTTTCACTCTTTCATCAGTAATGAAAGGGGGTTCATATATATATATTTTTTTCATTTTAATGATCTGACCGCCAACAGACTGGACTGATCTTTATCCCGGCCGTCAACCAATCAGAGCCGGGTTCTTCCCAGGCAAGCCGTCGGGGGCAAAGGAGCGAGGGAGCTGTCGGGGTCCAACTAAACGCCAAGTAATTACTCCCAATAATCAGAATAATCTGCTTACCATGCCACGTTACAAAGGCAGTCACAACGAGCGTTAATAATTGCATCGTCTTCCACTTGCCTTTTATCAGCAGCCCAAATCCTTCTCGCAGAGACTGATAGAATGATTAAATTATGGATTTTCATACAAGGATTTGCAATTAAGCAAAGAGCTGTGAGGGGAATTTGCTCGTGGGAGGGGCACAGCGGATATTCACGTGAAACGTGATGTGTTTCTGAACAATATGCTTATGCTGTGCTTGATTGGGGAAAAAAACGGACAACTTTGGACTAATTGGCGGTCACATAGTATGGACAGACTCATGAAACTTTCATGCCTGTGTCACATTCAATAAAGCACCTGCAGAATGCCACAGAGCTCATCAATATGCGATGCATGATTTATGCAGCTATAATCTTCCGACCACATTTTGTTCTCCTCCAATGCCATAAACGCCTTATCTGTGTAACTGACAGTTGACGGTGCGTGCTGAATTCCCACTGGCTTCTCGCTCCTTCTGCCCCCTTAACATTGTACTTTTTTTTTGTCCCCCCCTGTTGTAGGGCGGGCTCTGATGAGATTGACGGACAGAAAGCTGGAAAGAATGGGGATCATGCAGGAAGCCCAGAGACAGCACATCCTGCAGCAGGTCCTCCAGCTGCGCGTGCGGGAGGAAGTCAGGACCCTACAACTACTCACACAGGGTAGGCTTTTTTTTTTTGCTCCCCTTGACACATTGATCAGCGTAAATTACACCGACATTCTGCACAGTTTCACCCTAACACCTCACCATAATATTGTTAATAACATCTAGCATAATATATTTCGCTCACGCCAGCACAACAAACAACAAACCCAGGTTCTCAGAGCACATACTGTACCCGCGTCTCTCCCGGGTAAGGATCATTCACAAGGAGACTGCCATCTCACATTCTGATAAATATTCAAATCATTTTCTGCCGGAATCTATGCACACGCCATCTGTAGTCCTCTCAATCACTGCGGGCTTTAAATCCCCCATGATGGGATGTATCAAAAGACAAGAGTCATGCACATATTGTCTTTTTTTTTTGGTGTGAAGTGATCACGGACCAACGTGGAAATTAAGTGACCAGGCTGCAGTGCAGAATTACCAGGTCAGGGCTGTAAACATTGCATCGTAAAAAGGCGAAATTACTTGAACTATTATGAAATCAGTGTGCTGTGTATCATTCACAGAATTTACATTTGGTGGGAAACACTCGTATCTTGTGCTCGAAAAAGTGACCACTGTCATCTTTCCTTGATTAGCTTTTCCTGTGCACTCTTGACCCCCCCCCCCCTGCAGTTTCTCACCTGAAACCTCATTCCTTTGCTTTCGACACGGCGGACCTCTCCCTTCGCACGGTGCATCATCGTTGTTTCGCAAACAATAGCGCGCCGAGTAACCCTCGTCTCATCCTACTGCACCCCCGCCCCCACCACCGCCATCAGCACCCGTCCGCTCACACACTCTCACACAGCGCTCGGCCGCGGGGGCCGAGAAGCAAATTCCAGGGATCTTTGTCACTCCTTGAAGTTCCTGGAAAAACAGTTGGAGTTTAATAAAGCAGCCTCTGTCCCCACTGCGGGTCCCCGAGCAAGTGCAAAATAGAGAGTGTAAGGGAGAAAGTTTAGCTGAGTGATGACACTTTGCCGAGGGCCACTCTCAGTCTCCCATCCCTTCTCTCCCTCGTGTTTCTTCCTTCTCCTCTCCTCTCCTCTCCTCCCCTCCCCTCCTCTCCCCTCCCCTCCCCTCCCCTCCCCTCCCCTCGAAATTGACGATATGGGAAATGACAGTCCACCAGCATCAGCAGTGACAGGCCGCTGGCCTCAGCAGGATGCAGCCTGTTAGCGGAGCCTATCTGGGCCTAGGGGGAGGAAGGACTGATATATGGTAAATGTAGGGGAATGTGAAAATGGAAGCATTAAATAAATTATGTAGGGAAAACGAAAAAGAAATGCGGACAATTATATCTTCATTTGAGGGAGAACTTTTTTTTTTGGAGAAAGTTGAGAAAAAGGAGCAGAGGGAAGCGGAGGTATTCTAGGTCTCCTGGGCTGTCGCCACTGGAGATGCTTGTGGCGGGGACAGAAAAGACGGCAGAGGAGAGGAGATGGTGGGGAATTTAGGGGGGGGGGGGAGAGAGCGAGAAAGAGAGGAAGAATGGTGAGAAAACTGTGTGTGTGGGGAGGGGGGGGGGTAAAGTAAGTGACAACAAGGTGTGACGGGGAAAGGAAAAAAGGGGAGACGGTTGGTGAGAAAAGGGGAGGGTGAGGGGAGTGAGAATGAGAGGAGGTGAGAAAAGAAAACCCCCACTCTGTCTGAGAACTATATATATATATACTACTCTCCACGGCAAACTTGACGCCCATTGTTGTGTTTTTTTTTTTGGGGGGGGGGGTTAGGGTCTAATTACTTTCCTCCCATGGCCCAGCAAACCTTAAAGGTTAATCACTGTCCATCCAGCAGATTCTGTGCGGGCACACTGCAGTAATTAGAAAACCTTGCTCTCCCTCGGCCGGCCCTCTCACCTTCTTTTCTTTATTGTGTACCGTGTCTCTGGTCTCTGTGCCGTCCTCTGCAGCCTCTCTCTTTACAGATAGCGGATATCTCTTTCTCCATCGCTCTCTCCTTCCAACTCTTTCTCTGTAAAGAGGGTGGACCCTCTCTCTCTTCTCTCTCTCTCTCTCTCTCTCGCTCTCTCTCTCTCTCTCTCTCCCTTCAACGCGGACCTATAAAATAGCGCTCGGGTCCATTTACTTTGACTGCAGGAAGCAGCAGGCCTTTTTTTCAGACAGTTCATCTATTTGATAAACCTTAGCACATCTACCCTTCTTCCACTCTTCCCATTGCATTCACTTTATTATCGTGTTTTCATTTTCTTTTCGGTCCAATATTTGATGCGAGTGAATGGTTCGACCGGACCACTCACTCCTGTCGCGTCAACGCCGCCTTTTCCCATGCAAATACGGTCATCTGAGACCGACATGTCCGTCGCATGGTTTATATTTAGCCTGAATATGCGTATCCATAGAAACGAACGGAGATCTCTCTGCACCTGAGACAAAATGCTGAGGGCAGGGGGAAACAAACAAAAAAGCAGCTGTCTCTCCTTCACAAAATTAGTGAGTGAGTCATAGCTTCTTATTAACCCCTCTGACAGCTTTTGAAAAAAAGTCACGCTGCGAAACAATGGCAAACAAAGAATGAGAACGTTGTAATTAGACGGCTAGTTTTTCTCGATAATGACATTTAGCCATAGTTGTGAAAGCCCCGAGTGACTGCGCTGAATGTCTGTGAATTAACTGTAATATGAAGATTTGAAGCCGGTCGTCTTTTTTCCCTTACCCCCCCCCAAAAAAAACAACCTTCTGTATTCAATTTCATGCTCATAACCATTTCTGAATTTCAATAACAGCCCTGTGCCAGTAAATATGCTATTACTGGCTTGTGAAATCATCACTCTTAAAAGAAACTTGAATTACACAGCTGACGGAGCTCTATGAAAGTGGTTTTCTGACTGCATAGTGCTAATCTTCGAATGTAGACACAGGCGCCGCTGTTTACGCTTCATTTGCTTCAACAGAGGCTCATTTCATAGGCAAGATGAAGACAACTTTCAAAGAAATTGGACGTACATGCTTTACAGTTTCCCCCTACATTTCCTCTCGTTTCTGTCCACCACCATCGCATTATTCGGGATTTGTATTATTTTAAATCAGTCCACAGTCATCTTTTTTTTTTTCCCACTCCATTACAGAATGCAGGAATAGGAGCGTTTCAATTTCATTAAACGATCAAAGTTATCATTGTCATCATTTTGCATTGCGTATTGTTATTTCAGGTTTAAAACAAAGGACAAGTGCTGCAGTCGCTTCTCTGTACCTGAATCCGAGGTCCCATGAAGCAAAAAGTTCAGTGGCAGTGTTGGTAAACAAGCGTGGCCCCGAGGCGGTGAATGAAGGAAGCTTTCCGGTCGTGCTTTAGTAGACCCTGGTTCCTTTGCTCCGGGCACCGTAATGAATTCTTCTGCTTCAGAGAGGAAATCTCCTCTGTCAGTGAACTTCTGTGAACAGGATGTCCTCCTGTATCTTTGTTTCATGGGTTGCAACTAGTTGACATGCGAGCCGACCCATTAACTGCGGTTATTCGGTTGGCCAAATGAGATTTTAGGTTGACTTTTAATTGTTATGATCATCATGCTCAAATCTTGAAATTTTGCATGAAGCCTAACAAAAAAATATTATTCAAAAGTTAGAGCTGCAATAAGGGCCCGAAGATCGGAGATCTGGTTATGGCATTTTTTTAAACATTTTTGGGCAAGTCCACTGGCATCAGATTAGCATATTTTAAACAAAGTGTAATCTATTATTTTGGAGAAATACCAACATTGGCATTTCACATAATCCAGCTTGTTTTAGCACGCTACTGACATGTTACTGACATGTTCATTGATGGCACAAAAGACAACTTGGTGGGTGAACATGGCTCTTGGGATGTGGGAAATGTTCAGGGCAGTGTTGAACTTTTGAAACTTTCAAACAATCACGCTCAGTCTAATAAGTCTGAATTCAGTCACTTTGACCATGCAGGGTCAAAACATGGCCGAATCGCAAGTCTTTGCCCTCAAGTCTTTATTGAATCTGTCTCTAACTCTGACGACTTATGGAGGTCAGGGTGACGACCGCCCTTCCTTTGGGCTTTTTTTTTCCGTGAATCACATCTCCCGTGTGTACAGAGCTGAGAGCTCTCATTATCTGAGTTCTCTCCTCAGGATCCTGCCCTCTCTGGAGGCGCTTCCTCCTTAAGCCTCCCTTGACTCCAACCATCCTCCCCCCCCCCCCCCCCCCCCCCCCCCCCCCCCCCCCCCCCCCCCCCCCCCCCTATACCGTTCCCCTCTTTGTCTCCCCTCACTATTTTTTGCTGCAAGCAAAGGTCAAATGAATTCTTTTTCATAATTTCCTGTCAGTGAGATTCTTCCCTCTGAGACTCCCATTTGTGGCTCATTGCCTGAAAGATGTGCATGGTTAAGGTGAAGACAGAGCGAATACCTCTGTCTAATTGGAAAGTGATTTTTTTCCCTTTTTCCCTTCCCAGATACACTGAATAATGTATATGGTAATATCATATCTAATAGTATCCCACAGTTTCATTTATACTTATCTTAGAATATTCAGTGCTGGTCCAATGTGGTGGTTTGAGTTTAAGGAACTAATATGTGCTCATGCTCACAAAGGAAATGTCATGTCGGAGCAAATGGCTCTACTTCGTGTATGACACGCTGCTTTAACCTCGCTCATTAAAGCTGCGGGTCTCCGAGGACCTGAAAGCCTAAACGCTGACATCCACGGTATAGTGGCACACGTCAAATTGTAATAATGTTATGAAATACATGAGAGTAATTAGATCCCCAGCTGTGAAAGCAAATGCCTCTTTGAAGTGCAAGTGGCCTTGGTACTGATGGTACAGTTGACACCCCGTAGCTTGTATGGTATTCCTTCAGTCGGTCAATTGAGCCTACATAGACCCCCCTTCTCTCTCTCTCCCCACAAAAAAACTTTTTTTTTTTTTATGACCTCAACCTTTAATTCTCCTTGACATGCAATGACTTCCCTGCTCAGAGCCCCCAATTACAGACTTTCACCTCACTCCAAACGCTTTACACCGATCAGGGTCGGCCATTTTCTATCTTCTGCGGGAGAGGCAGCAGAGAGGGAGTGGGGCAGCGTCAAGGTTAGGCGAAGTCTATTTCATCTAGTTTCACCCGGGGAGACGCGAAAGAATGCGCGAATGCAACAAACCCACCTTTGCCTCCGACTCTGGCTCTGAAGGACGGCAAAGCAGGATGCCGCCGAGTACGAGCAACCGCGCGCAGATCTCTTGATGTAGCCGAAGGAAAAAAAGGAGGGGAACGTCGGGGAAAAAAAGGATTCGAAGAAAGACAGTATGGAGTAAATAGGAGAGGAATAAAGGGCAATAATCTAGAATGAAACGCAGGTGGTGGACGTGGTGGACAGGTGGGATAGCTCAGGGTCACGACACTGGCACTCAAGTCCAGACACGGTGTGTGCGGTGGTGGGGGTGTGTGACTTGTGGCCTCTGACCCATGGCAGAGGAAAACAGATTACTTTGACAGGCCCAGTGACATCGCATGAGATGTGCTGCTCTCCTGACCAGAGTCTCCGGAGAGTCCTTGGCCACCAGATATCCAGAAGGGTTGGAGGCATTACTGTAGCGTATGCCCTGTAATGTAATGGCTGTGAAGGGGAAATTGAGAGCTTGGCCGTCAATATGCTACTTGTATGGACGCGATCTCGCACCACAAGGGCCAAGCCCGGGCGGGGCCCGGATGCCGACGGTCACGTTAACTCGATGGGGTCCTTGATGCCCGCGGACGTTGTTACAATCACAAGCTGAACTCTGTATAACCAAAGTGACCCCGGTTGGTCGATGAAACCCAGAAGCTCGATAGTTGGCTCTTTTATGCCTGCATAAACCAGAAGTGGCGGGTTGGGTTTCATTGCGCGGGGCCGCATTCATTCGTTTATAGTGAAATGAGAAGCCATTCAAAAAGTCATTGTGTCGGTGGCTGGGCAGCGCGGCTGGTTCCACTCAGTCTGCTGCCGCCTCTGACCACCTCCGGACATCCAGGAGCCCAGACAGGCCTGGGCAGACCAGACTCCTTTAGCGCGGCCCTTCGGCTTCCCGGCACTCTCTCACAAGCTTACCAACCTGGATCAATAGCCATAGGACACTTATTGTACTCCGAGACTAGCCATTACCCCATAAAAATGCCCGGGCGCTGGCTCCAGATTTACTGTACGCACGCATAATGGAGGAGAGAAAAAGTGGCACTCAAGGAGTTGCTTTGCCGGCCGCCGAATCCTCTGCCAGGGCTGCCATTAAGTTTGTTGGGATGGAATGCGGCGGCGTGCGCATCAGTTAATGCATCATCACCGTAATGTGCTAAAGTGCGACGGTTCCTTGTTATTTTACTCAAGAAAAAACATTCAGTGAGATAAATCCAAATTGTTGTTTCAGTCTCAGTCCCCAGCCTGTAAGAGCTTAGGACACAAATCATTCAATAATTATTATATAACGAAAGTGTTAGCTTGTGAGGATGTTGGATTATGTTGCTGCCACCCTATCTATAAAGCAATGAAATGTACAGAAATGTCAATGGGAACTTTTGAAAATGTCCCCTTGACTGAAATGTAGATTGGCCCGTTGTTCTCTTATTTTCTGCTGTGGGTAAATAAGAACTTTTATTTAGCATTTTAGTACATATACACTCGATGAAATTGATGAACTGTGCTTGAAAAAAAGCACGTTCAAGTTGTATATAGAGTCAAGCATTCATTATTCCATATTGTTTTTGATTGCACGCATTTAAAAGGCCAACATGATTATAACACTCGTATTGCAATTGCAACTGAGATTTAACTTCAATTTATAAAATGTTAAGGTTTTCTGTTATGGGAAGTTTACTTTTAACCAAGACCAAAAAGCCTGTGTATTTCACACACACACACACACACACACACACACACACACACAAACGCACTGCTTTTAGTCCAGCTGTCTTTCATATTCTCAACTGCTCATCTTCCTCGAGACTGTTCAGATGGAGACCTTTTTTTTTTTTTTGAAATATTGAAATATTATAATTACTCAGCTATTACTCGCTATTATTCCCCTGCACGTTGCTTTGTGTTTATGAGAACATCCAGCAGACATAACCACCCAATGCAGAAGCAAGAGTGACAGACATAAAAAAAAAGAATATTTATTCGCCGAATAACCTCGGAACGCACAGTACCATAGATGCATAAAGGCGCTCATAAAGGTGTGTGAGAGAAAAAAGGCGTTGGGTGGAAAGGAAGAAAGATACCGAGGACATTTTGAATGAAATGGGGTGCGACGAGTGGGCGCATAAAAGGAAATGATGTATATTACACCCGTCGAGGATCGTGGTTTGTGTATTGAGGATTTATGGCGGCGTCCTTTGTAACAGTGCAGCAGCACAGCTGATCACCCATTATTATTCAAACATCTCTCACTTTGGGGACAGACATGATGGATGGGGGAGCTGTTAATGACTTTGCGTTAAAAAAACGTTATTACCACGCTATTTAAAAAGGTGGCGTTGGGCCACTGTCGGTGAAACAAAAAACACACTGAGTTGTCGAGAGATTCCAGTGGGTTAGTTTGAGGTATTGTGGAATTGTGTTAAAAAACCGCGTAAGCTGTTAAAATACTGGTATTTACGTAAACCGCGATATTTCCTCGGACAATAATCAATCTTTTATTCTTCAAAAAAAACATAATCTTGCTCAAGTGTACCAACTGTACAGTTTCTAAGGACTCCGTGCAACGTGTTTTAACAGGGGCACATTATGAGCCAAAGTGCTCATTACCGTTACACCTGTCGAGTTAGTTCTGCTCGAATTATTGTGATTGTTTTCTTGTACAGTTTAATAGCCCTCCCTTCTCACAAACGCTGACAAAGTCATACATGACAGCGACTCCCTCCCCAAAACCCAATTGAACGAGAAATGCAGATATCCTGAAAAAACATCTGTTGTAATTGGCGTCATTAATCTTTTTTACGCTCGATTGCCTGCCAACATGTCAGGCCATTCGTTTCCCTGTTGTTGAATTTCTTTTCCCTCTCTCCCAAAATATCATTTGTCAAAAAAACTGATTGTCCACTCATTTGCTTTCACAAATGACGCCGTGAAAAATCTCAACGGAGCAATTAAAGTTTTTATTTTATTTTTATGGTTGACTTAAAGTTGTTAATGCTCAACCAGCTCGTGATGAAAGTGACAGCGGTGGCCATGGCCTGGGTGACTCTCGTGGACATTTTATTGACCCTGATGAAAAAACTCCATGGCATTTAGTCAAGCGTGTGGGGTCGCACCAAAAAAGACATCGTCTATTATTTTAGATGTCTGAGGCTTAGGCAGAAACTTCATTTGCATCTCAACAGACGCCATTAGCTACTTGCTCACCGACAGATTTTCGCTTCCAACCGTCTGTTGCGCAGCCCCTCTGTTGAGCCTGAGTAAAACAGGCGACATTAGCTCATTTTTCTTTTTTTTCTTTTTTTTTTAAGAGCATTTTCTGCTGATTGGCCCAACATCTGGATGCACCAGGCACTCGCAAGCACCACTCCATCCGCTTATGGTCGTGGAGAAAATAACAAGCCACTAAAATAAGTGACACGATATGGTTGATTGGAAATGGCAACTTTTGAAATACGTCCGAGCGTGAGTTTCGATCTGATCCGGACTACGAGAGGGAAAAGTACAAACACACACACACACACACACGCTGTAAAAAAGGAGTAATGAAAGACTCCTCGGCTAAAGAGTACAGCCATTATCTGCTTATTGTGTGACATTATTTTTTGATCTGTACTATAATAGTTTTGCCATCAATATTTCCATGTATCTGTTAAATGGGCAATTTGGAAAACTGCTGACTGGTGTGGACATTTTTCTGGTGTCAGGAAGCACAAAAAACGCGGCAGTCCGCCGTCGCCACACAACTGTACCGAGAACCTGCACCTATTCAGTTATTTGTACGCCGGAGTAAATGAAATGACTATAGCACTATTCAACCAAACTGTTATAGGAGAGCAAACTGTTCTCGGAGCAAGTGAGGGGCGTGAAGAAAGTGGGGGAAAAAGTGTATGAACCTGAAGTCCAGTGCAGATGCCTAAGCTTTTTCCTCACAGGGATTGCTTTGGCCAACATTAACCCTGGCGTTTAAAACTTTGGCCATGTTTCATAAAGACGTCCAGTATTGTAGCATTATGTGTACGACAGAGGGAGGAAGGGAAGGGAAGGGATAATAGTTTCCATTGAATAAAAATCAAATAACGTTAAGCCCCAAATGTGTTTCGAAAAGACATTGGTTTAAGCTTCCGGTTTGAAACTGAGTTAATTGTAACGGAGCTTGGCATTTTATCCGCAACACCACCACAGGACCTCAAGCTTCAGAGGCTTTTTTAACTTTTATTTTAATTACTTAATAAATATTTAGAGGCAAGGGTTGCCGGAGGGATGAAGTATAAATGAGGCATTTCTTTTTTCTTTTTTTTTTTGTAAATAGCCCATGATTCAATTCTCTGCACATAGGCAACCCATTTTATGTCCTCTTGTGTGGATGCTACTTGATACGTGTGTGTGATACTTAATGCTGTTTGCGTATAGGTCTGAAGTATGAGCGTACGAAATAAGCTTAACCGACCCACGCTCGCTATCTCGTCCTCCCGCTCCCCTCTCCACAGAACAGGTAGCGTTTTTTTCCTTTTCATCTTTTCCCGTGCCTTTTATCTGTGATGTGTGTGTGTGTGTGTGTGTGTGAGAGAGAGAGAGAGGAGTTTGGGGCTGTTCTTGCCCTCCATTAAAGATTTAGCTTGTTCACAGAGGGGAGTTATTAGAGGCAGGGGCCCCTTGCTCCCCAGGAAGAAGTTTCACATCAGGACCAGTTTGTTGCGTTGTCAGAAGATTAAAGCCAGTTTTGTTGAAAGGTCTTTTTGTTATTCCACATGATTGATCCCCCCCCCCCCCCCCCCCCCCCCCACCACGCTTTCATACGCCAGCCATGAATGCCAAGCCCCCCCCCCCCAACATCCACCCACACCACGCTTTCATACGCCAGCCATGAATGCCAAGCTAGTCTCCTCGCCTCTTTTCCTCTCTCTTGGCTTGCTTTTATCTTTTTGCATGTCAGTGTGTCACGCCTTTTGTTGTCTCCCCACTTTTGTCCTTCCATTCCTCCCGCTTTGGTGCGACAATATTAGAAGAGAGATTGGGCCCTTTTCTTCACAGTCGAGGGTCTGGGCTCATTCTTTGATGTTTGCTTTATTGCCTGCATCATTTTCTCTCCTTCTCCTGTCTTTATATATACAGTACATCTTTTCTTACATGCAGTATATATTAGAGCATTCTGACATTAGATATATGGAAAAATAACCAGAGAAACGGGAGATGGAACGTTTGACAGAGTTTTACTTTTGTTCAAGTACTATTTTAAGACAATAGAGCATGTTTATTTTTAATAAGTGTAAATGTTATCTTGGCGAAGACTACAAAGCGACGCATTACAAAACACATAAGGCAAAATCGTTTTTTTTTCCCGGTTGTGTGTTTTCCGAAAAAAGATTAATGAAATATCGGCCGATATATTACCACACTTTTTCTTTTTGGAAATCCTCAAATATCGAGATCGTAATCAGTCAGTATAAAATCGGCCGGGCTATACAGTATATACACACATACACGCGCTCACGCTCGGGATCTGTCCGAGTCAGCAACCCTTTGCCCCTGCCGGTAGCTGGGCTTGAGGGACATTGCTCGTATAATTATAGCTTTTGATTATCCTCCAGACTGACCCTAGGATGACCCGGCGGCTGATGCAGTGCCAGTCTGCCAGCTGCTGCCGCTACTACTGCTGCAGCTAATGAAGGACGCCGAGTGTTCCCCCCCCCCCCCCCCGCTCCTTGACTCTGTGATTTATTGTTTCACGACTTCCTACCTGCGGCCACATTTTCGGTATATTTGAAAACGTAAAAAATAACGAAGTTCGACTCTACGGCTGCCGTACCTATCCCCTGGTCCTTTGCGCACAATCGTGTGAACGCTAGTTAGAACAGTCCTTGGCAAACGGCATGAAGGGGTCCTGCGGTAGCGTCACATATATCATTCTGACGCGACATTAAAGCCTGAAGTATAGTTGCACTCTGTTACACTCGACAATAGCTAAAGCGGGTTCTAGCTGTGTGGAGGATCACTAAAACGTCCTCTGGATCAAATCACTGCGGATCTTGATACCCTTACGTCTGCAGCAAAGTATTGACAAGATCAAAACATCGCCCGTCTCTCAAACCAGTGGAGCATAAAGTTGTCAGTGCGGCGGATGCGGGGGGGGGGGGATTTATGGTCCTATCAATGGAGAGTAGTATTGATATACAGTGTGCCGCTCTTTTCCCTTATGTCTTTGGTTCGCTCCCCTTCTGTGGGCCTGTACGCCCTGCCGGATCTGTCGGAATCCTGTGTGCGTGCGTGCGTTGGAGAAGGTTTGCTTTGTTTTACCCCAGCACGTGTGGGGGCCAATCACGGTGCATTTGTGTATTTTTAAATCTTTATTTCATCAGCAGTGGTTGATTGCACCCACTCCAGCCCGCTTCGACACCTCACGGTTAGGCACGTGGTTCACTTTCTCTGTATAGAAAGCAGACGCATCCGTTGCTGGGCTCTACGCCACCCGCGTTTTTTAGCCCATAGATGTCCCTATGCTTTCGATTCTGCGTCGCAATATTGCGCCTTTTGGCAGATGGGTTATTTCCCCAAGGAGCTATTTCGTTATATCCAAGCATATAAGAGATTATAGTAGGATAAGAGGTCGAGGATGTGACGAGAATGAGGCTTTGCGTAAATTGACACAAGCTGCGGACCGGAGCACACGCGCCAATGTCGAAACGGTTCATATTTAGCCAGTGACTCTTAAGAGAGCCACCATCTAATGACATATCTGTGGAGGTTCTCAGTCATCCAGGTCATGGTAATATCAAGTGCGATTCAAGTAGGCAACTGGACTGGTTGAAGATTTCTTGGAGACGTTTCACCTCTCGTCCGAGAGGCTTCTTCAGTTCTAACTAGCTGCTGGAAAAGTTCAGCTATACCTAATTAGGTACTCATCCTCTGATTAGCTATTAATCTCGCAGAGGATGAATACCTGAACTTTTCCAGCAGCTAGTTAGAACTGAAGAAGCCTCCCGGATGACAGGTGAAACGTCTTCAAGAAAACTTCAACCAGTCCAGTTGCCTACTTGAATCGCACTTGATATCACCATCTAATGACATGTTCTTCCTGTGACAGATTTGGTGCCGCTGTAATTTCCAACTTAAATGCGACGACTGGTTTGAGTTCTGTGGCTCTGCCTAAGTGAGTGCGTGCGTGTGTGTGCGTGCGTGCCGTTGTGGACTGTTTGGACTGTCTTGTGTTGACATACCGGCTCCTGTCCTTTTTCCATCTGTCATGTACACAATCTCTTTGTAATTAAAACAGCTCACGGTGTTTCTATGCTGATTACAGGGGGGTAACACGGTCAGCGTTTATAACTGTGGCAAATAGAAGGAAATCGTTGTGACCTCTGATATTCAGTTAGATTCTCACACACACACACACACACACACACACGCACAGACGCACGCATGCATTTACTCCCCGATCCAAAAACACACACACTCACACAAGTGCTCCGTGTCCCAACCGTAATTATGCAGATGGGGAGAAAGTATGTGGCTAGCCAGCAACACTTTAATTTGAATTCCTCCTTTCACCCTCCATGTTTCGCTAATAGTTCCATTTACAGTAATTTGTTCCGCCTCGGGCACAGTGACTCATAACAAAGACATTTGGATTTAAAACAAATGCACAACACGCGGGTATGTACGCACCCAGACACACACGCCCTTTTTGTCCCTCTCCTCGATTCTTTACTCATTACCACATTTACCCCCCCCCCCCCCCTCTTACACTTTTCTTGGCAAAGTCTCCTCCGGATTCTTTACTCATTACCACATTTACCCCCCCCCACCCCCCTCTTACACTTTTCTTGGCAAAGTCTCCTCCGCCACCTTTTTCTACACTATAAATGTTATAGCTTTTGGCTGCGGAGAGAGCGTGGAATTATGGTATGTCAGTGTTTTCAGTGCTGCCACCATAAAATGGGCACAGGGAAACCATAAGAGGCAGAGTGAGACAGGCCGTGCTCCACGATGCCTGCCGTTTACTACCCCTCGCACTGCAATAGTATGATACAGTGCACACTTGGGGCACATGACACCAAATCTACCCAGCAGATATTTATGCCGGATGTATTATTTTTCATTATGCACACATTAACTCACCAGAAATATCGGACCGTTTTTTCCTTTTTCCTTTTTCCTTTTTTCTCTCTCTTTTTTTTTTTTTAAGAATCCCTATATTTTTTTTTTCGTCATTGCCACTAGGACCTGGAAGTAGTTCACATTAGAATTCCTGTAACTCTAATGCTGTTTGTCTGACTCGGAAGGATGCGGCACTGATCGCCCTATGTGACCTTTAATCGGGACATTCTGGTGCGTATGTTTAATACGGCAGTAATACTGGTGAGGGGCCACCAGGAACAGGAACAACATCGGCGTTGTCAAAGTTGCCGTAATAAGATTGAAGAGTTCCCATCACACACCAGCTTCCTGGTTCGCACGAGTGTTTCTCTGCTGGTCTGACCGTATAAATATATCAGCAGTTTGACCGGTGAATTTCTATTTTATATTGATTGGGGATATTAGATGCACCGCGCCTTTGCTTAATCCCCTGGTTGCTCTCTACCTTGCGTCCCTGTCATACAGGAAGTGCGTTAAACCCGTCAGGCTGAAGGTAACTGACACGTGGGAGAGGGAGTCACGGCACGGTCCAGCACACTGTCGATCCGCGCGCACTCATTTGTACTGCGTATTCACAGGACCGTGAATTCAGTTTCATTCATGTTAATCTTGGATCAGTGGCCTGGTTTTCTTCCGCAACTTATTTATGCTGTGAAATCAAGGCTACCAGATGGGGGCAGGGGAAGGAACAATTTACATTTTGTCTAAATTTTGATTTTGTTTGATGGTGTTTGAAGTATTTTGGAGCACATACATTACAGTGACCTTCGCTTATAGATGAGATCCACCAGTCTTCTGCGTTTCCCAACCAGTCATAATGAAGTCTTAAATAGATCTGTTGTCGAGACCTTGCAAGATCATAGAGAGAGAAAAACGACAGTCGAGAAAAATGAGCACGTGTTTTTGCACCACACACGGTGCGACAGGGCAGGATGCTGCGAGGTTGCCACCGCTTCCACAGTGGGTGTAGAAGCTGTGGCACGCGGGGCTGAGTCCAAAGCAGCTGTAGTGGAAAACGGAACAGCTGGCGCCTCTGTTGTCAGTGGGCGGCCTGTGATTAGGCATGGGGCCGAGAAGGACTGAAAGTATATACAAAAAATATATATATATATTGAAAGGCCACATTCCAGCGCACGCACGCCTTGCCAGAGTGCCAATGCGCTCGTCACGACGCTGGGCCGATCATAAACGGCCGCCGTGGCTGCTGGATGAGCGTTTGTCCAGCTGTCGCAGCAGTTGCCCACATGCACTGCGATGCACTTAGGCCTCCAGAAGAATGATCGGCCACAATAATAGCACAGGGGTCTCCAGCGAGGAGTTGACTTGTTTATGGAAGTGCCTGAGGAAGACCAGACCATTTTGTATCCGAGGCAATTTAAGACCTGACTTTGCAAACGCCTCTGTATTTTGGGGGATTTTGGATCGCGGAAATTTCCGCTCCCCCACGCTTCAAATGTCAGCCAATGTGTGTTTGGTTAGCACAGCCGACAGGTTGTCAAAAAACCCAACTGACATTTGTTTTGCTGGAGCTTGTAGCAAGGGCTGTGTACGGAAGGGGTAGGGCACCGTATTTCTCAGTAATTATACACAAAGCAGCAGCTCGAAACGGCTAAAGTTTTTGTTGCATTGAACGCACAACCTTACATACTGTTTTGTTTTGTTTTTTAGCTCTACAGTTAGAAACGTGTATGTCCATTAACTCAGATGCACAACATTAGCACAAAAACCTGCGCAACCGGTGCGCTCAGTGTAATTATTATTTTTAACATTTGCATTCATAAAATCCTGCACTTCCCAAAATTAACCCAACGCTGGATTTGCCAGCTTTGGTCATTTTATGGGAAAATCTCACTGGGACCATGTAGACGGACAGACCCCTGGCCAACGGTGTGAATGCAGGTTTTAATCAACATACAGTGCCTGACCAGTTGCGCAGGATCACGAGGAGAGATTTTGCACGCCTGTGCAATTTTCGGTGAAATGATATGCTTAACAACGTGACACATTTCCCATCCAAAGCCATCAGTCTGCTACTCCGTCAGCTGTCACCACTCTCCAAACAAACTCTGAATACACGTCAAACACGGATTATTCATTAATCATCCTTTAGCACACAGTGACAGTGTGAGCTGTCCTACCTAAAAAGTCAAACCATCGGTACGCTTCCCGAGCTATGGCTTGGTATTGATTTTTTTTTTTTTTTTTTTTACAATCAATATTTTGGGGATTCAAAAAAGTTTCATCAGGCAAAAAAAAAAACAAAAAAAAAACGTTTCTGTCTTTATCTCCCTCGGCCATATCGGGACGTGTCCTACCCCCAACCTTCACAGACGTCTTGCTGATGACATCATTCAGAAATCCTCCCATCATGTAAAAAACATAATTATTTGTATTAATACATATTATTTGTGTCAGTCCAAAAGTGTACTGCTCTATTTCTTCACAATCCTCAACCAGCTTGTTGCTTTGGTGCCTACAATAGATTTATCAGACATGACAATGACACACTGTCTCAGTCTCAAAATTGATCGCGTATTTACGCATCTTTAAAGGCCAGGGCTGGGCAACTGGGGGCCAACGGGGCCACATGCGGCCCCCGCCCTCACTTGTTACGACCTGCAAGTCAATTATTAAAAATAAAACGTTTTCCAAAGGGATTGGTTTTACAGTTGTAAATAAGCAAGAAATGATTATGATAAACTTTGATTGCCTGTATATATTACGTTATTTTTCATTAAATGTGTTGCTATAGTTGGCTAATTCAATGATGGGGCTATAATATCCTACTTGTGGAAGGTCCACGGTCACGTTGTGGCCCTCTGGTAGTTAGGCCACATTTTTCCTGGCCCTCCCTATCCTCAAAGTTGCCCAGCCCTAATATAGGCCTTAAATGTGGCTCTGAAGAGCAGTTAATATAAAGGGATAATCCTTTCCTTGAGGGATAATCCCCTGCCCTGTCTATATATGTGCTTAGCATGTATGCAAATGTAATCTTGTAGTACATGCGAACAAATCATGGCTCTCAGCTGTTTCAAATATACGGCTGTTTATCCCTTTGTGTGTTTGAAAGACAGTCAGGCA
>JAFBJU010000095.1:247884-299535 GCA_016785305.1 Colistium nudipinnis
AAAAAGCGATGGCGCGTTACTCATAAAGGATCAGAGAACATTTTTTGTCTGTAACAAAACTTGGGTTTACAAGTTCAGAGAAATATTGCACATCTTCGGAATTTGAATCATCGCACTGCCTCTGGTGTGCATCTGTGAGTGAATTTTATGTCCCTGACAATAGGCTGAATTCATGTAAAATGCTTAAATGAATGGCAGACACATTTGACAAACAAGGCGCCTCGACAATTCAATCCATATTTTACAACGCCGTTGTTTGAAACGCACCAGAAAAAGTCTAGTCGTGGCCTTCAGCTTTGCCTCTTCGGCGGGTGTCCTCTGGGAGTGTGCTTCAGATGATGGAAAAGTGAGGCCGGTGTAATTAAGGTGTCGTACTGAGGAGCTGGTTATGATTCTCTCAGTCATAATTTGGCAGGCTATTAAAAGGTGAGACTTACGGGCAAGGTTACTGTAATTGAAAAATTAAAATGTGCAGTGTCAGCACAATAGCTTATCCAATGACGGTAGCTGGATGGAATATTATCATCGCCCTGCTGTCCACTCAGATGATGATGATGATGATGATGAAAAAGTATTTTTTCAAGACCTGGTCAATCTCCTCCATTTTCGGGGACAGGACACGGGCCCAACTGCAAGATAAAATACTGTATATGCCATGTAAATGTTTTCCCCAAATCGTCTTATTTTCTGGTGAGTAGATTTTATCACACTTATATATGTTTTAGCATATTTCTGATAATTAAGCTTCAGTACATACGGAAATAAGCCCCTGGATTATTTAGTTCCGCAAACTCCTTCAGGATATACCGTTTCGCTGTATATTTAGCGAACCTGACGATTAGAACACGACCCAACACTTATTACTTGACGTTTTATACATAGTGATATATAAAAACAGTCCTCCGGGTGGTTGCAGCTATGAAGAATAGTGAAGGAGAAGCCCTGTGTATTGTGTATAATCAGGGGCAAGATATCCATTTCAAGACCTGTGGTGATCGCTGACCAACTTATCGGTGAATGTTCATTTCCAATTCCAAGCACTTGTGTCATTTTCATTCGAGACAAGCGAATGTCTCTTGGCTTTGTCGACTGGAGAAAACGCCATTGATTGCATTTTTCTACGCTTGAATCAGTTTGGACAGCGTGTCGGCCGAAGCCCTTTCACCCGCAGACGTTTCTTTCCCCCCCCCCCCCGCTATTGATGAGCCCTGATGCCGTGTTTTCGGCCATCTTTTCCCAGAAAGAGACCACAACGGGGTTGACGGACGACGCAAGCGCGGAGACCACGCACTATATCGCGCAAGGGGCAATAAAGAAGGGGCAAGAAAGATGACAGTCATCGGCTGTTATTGCGTTCGGCCCGGGACGCTATCCGTCCTCGTTCGCCATCCCACGGGAATACTGGGCAAATGTCACACAGACGCTGAGTTCATCACGGTGGGCCGTTTCGTGACAGCAGGTTGCCGCTTGTGCGCGCGCGCCTGCGCCCGCTCAGCCCGGCACGGCCTCGATCCGCCACCTTTTATAGAAACGTCCCGTTGGGACCTAGCCCGTCGTCACTTGGAACCCCTCGCTCCGTCAGCGTGTGTGACCTTTTCCAATATCTGGCCTGTGTCAAAACAGACGTACGCGGCTGCACAGTTGAATCCTGGCGGCAGCAAACGACGGCCACCTCATCAACCTGCACATTTACGACCCAGACCCTATGCAGGGAAAGCTCTTAAAACCCGCGTGTCAGATTTTCCGTGACATTTTCTTCACCTACTTCAAATATAACTGGAGATGACGCGTCGGACTGCTTCCTCCCACACATTCCATCTCTTTTTTCATAATCCCGCTTTCTTGTGCCTGCTTTCCTCTCGCTGTCACACGGCTGTCTTATCCCACTCCTGCGCTGAACTTTTCCCCCCGTCTAATCCTGTTTCCCAAAAGAAGGCCCTGTGTCTCTGGCCGGCTTGCCTGGCCTCCAGCGGGAGAATTAGGGACCAGCCATTTGCTTCTCCAGCCAAGTGTGAATGAAGAGAGAGAGAGAGAGAGAGAAGTGAAAGAAGCAGAAAGAAGAGGAAGAAGGATCCCTGGCAAAAAGACTAAGAAAGTGAGATTGAGAGGTACAAGAAGGGATTAATGGTTGAAAGTCCTTGCTATGAAAGAATAATATTCGCACATTATATATCTTTTTTTTTTTATTATTGATCATATGTCATCAATGGCGCTCCTCTCTCCATTTCATAGTGCCATGTTGCCAAAAGGCCTAATTCACTCGTTCACCGTTATGGTCTGTAGATCAGGTTTTGTAATAATGGGCACATTAGTGCGATGGCAAACTGTTTGTTGAAATGTTAAGTTTTGACCGTCATGTGAGTCGTGACTGTCCTCTCTGCGGGAGGAGAGGTTAGAGCCGTGCGACGGTGTTTCACAAAATATATTGGAGTTCAGGGGGATGCGCTGATTTTGATCTAGGACAGCAGTCTTTGGCATGCTCATAGTCATTCAGTTTTTATTCAGGATGTATAGTTTATTATTTTCTCTCAAACTAAGCTTTCATATTTTTATCTTAAAGGTTTGTGATTTTTTTAAACCATGATCTGTCCCATCTTGAGTTACAACAGAGTAAGTGACAGATCAGAATATAGACATCGGAATAGTTTCTAGAGTGGTTAGATGTCCTCTTACAGTAAAAAAAAACTAAACAAACATATATAGTTAGGGTTAGGGTTAGCTTAATGGAGTCCACAATTGTTAGTGTGTGTGTGTGCGTGCGTGCGTGTGTGCACGCGCGCGGTTGACTTGCGTGATAAAATGTTGCATCTGATGTGTGTGAGAGAGAAAGGCATCTTTGTTTTTTCCTGCTCTGTGTTGCAGGTGGGACAAAGTCGGAGAGACGGATAAAAGAGCAAATACGGAGACAGCGTGCGTGTGTGAGTGAGACCTAGAGAGACTACTTACACTGCACCAGGCTCCGGGGAAATCTAACCAGGCAATATCCAAACCGAGTCACTCGGCTCCTGCCACCTTCGCCACACAATTACAATACTATCTCACAAAGATATTGAGCGTGGATCCCCCTGCTATTTCTGCGGCTGTGTGTACTGGGCTTCGGCCCTGATTCTATACAAACATACCGAAAAATGGAATTAACACTTATTGAAAAGAGTGTGTGTGTGTGTGTGTGTGTGTGTGTGTGTGTGTGTGTGTGTGTGTGTGTGTGTGTGTTTGTGTGTGTGTGTGTGTGTGTGTGTGCGCGTGTGCGCGTGTGTGCGTTTTTAAAGGTGACCTTTTCCTCCTCACCGCTTTTAAAAAGGCCCGGTGATGGCATCGCATGGGCCGGAGGCTGAGACATTAAGCCCGATGACCCATAATGAATCCTAAATTGACCCTGACAGTCACGATTGCGGTGTGCGAACGATGTGTGATAGAGAAGCGCTGCATATAGAAGCGCTGTGTGTGTGTGGGGGGGGGGGGATTGTGGCCTAAAACTCTTTGACCGGTCTTCTAAGACTACAAGAACTCTGAATAAAACACAGACCATTTAGCAACGGCCGATTTATTCATGCACGGAATCCCAAGGTACCTCTGTCGATTTTCTGGTTTCCATCCTTTAAATATTAAATCACTGCTAAATGGCAAACAACTCATTCCACTGAGAGATACACCAGGCTGGAGGTAGAAGCTTTGTGCCTTTCCTACTAATGTAAATGCCCCCGTTTCGACCGCATTGAGAAATTGTTTGGCATTTTTATTGCGAGACTGGAGAGATCTTAAGAAAAGGAGAAATCCAGTGATCTTTATCTCATGAGAGTAAAGCAACGAATGGACATAGGATATTGATAATTGAGTAATTTTTCCACCCACTTTATGTACATAAAACTTTTGAGTTTGCGATACCATGTTGGCGAGCAGCGCGGATTTAGCGTCTCCGGCTTCAGGACGGAGATGGTTTCATTTCTCCACTTTTTCTGATGATAAAAACCAATGAGACGTAGTTGCAGTTTTGGAAGGAGAAAAAAAAATAAGTCTAACATAGCGTGTGATATTACCCGCAACATAATCGTGAAGATTTGTTATTATCCTTGGTTGGTGCAGGTAGGCTTTTTTTTTTTTTTTTTTTGCTGCACATTGAGAATTTCTCTTGAAAATAGACATAACGAGGTTGGGAGAGAGATAAATCGGAGTCATGACGCGCTGGAAAGAATACCTGCAGGATTTAGGCGGAGTAATCATTATCGGTGGCAGGAAGTGAGAATATAAAAAGCTCCCATACAGGGAAACATCTGAAAATATCAAGCCGTTCATCCCGGATGCTTTTGTCTCTCATCGCATGGCCCGGGGTTATACCCTTGAAATGCACGGGGGTGGGAGGGACACAGGGTGACGGATTTCTGGACATTTGCGTGCGAGTACTGACATGAGCAGATGACGCACGTACAACACCTCACTCGTATGTTTAATCCTGCAGACGAGTTTCAGATTTTAACTTTTTTTTGGGGGGGTTCAACCTTTTCATTGAACCTTCTCATAAATGTACCCCCCCCCCCCCTCCCCCTTTGAAGCCAGCTTGATACTTTGAAAACAAACCATCGCTGCATTTGAAGTCCATCATTTACCTTGTTCTTTTGACATCGCTCTCATTTGTTAAGGAGGGTCCACAGCCCATGGAAAATTGAAGACTCTCTCTGTTCTACTGAATTCTCCCGAGAGGCTCCACGAGGACGCGCAGCCCACCATGGCGCCCACTTGTCCGTCTTTCCGCGCATTCCGCGCCCTCAAGCATCCATCTGGCAAAAGACACACGGTGACCACTTCAGACATTTAACACTATGGCGTGTACAAATTACATTTCTGTATGTTAAACGTTGCCTCAAAAGTCATTTTACGGAGAAATAGGGTTTTGATTTCCACAGAAGAGGACAAAGGTGATCAAAGTTTTCCGTCTGAACTCGGAATCCCATCAATGGGCTTTAAAACATGCACGACGGAGCTGCTAATGGATCGAATAAATGATTGGCTTTCGTGCGGTGAGGAGACACCACTCAGTGGATGCGCTATCCGCGAAGAGAACTTTTTTCATCGAACTCACTGTTTATTTGAAAAAAAAAAAAAAACATTACTCAACTACGTTTTGCTCAGAATGAGCATTCTTATGGTACAGTGACTTGTAATAGGAACAATAATGTCCTTTTCACGCCTTTCCTTCAGTGCCTGATTAAGGAAAACAATTATAATCCCCATAAGAAGCGCATGAATGAGTGAGTGTGGACCACTCGAACTCTGCCAGGATCAGACCGAGCAAGTCATGTTGAACGTCAGACCTCATTCAGCAGGGAGGCCCCTGAAATGGCCAGAATTCGAAATGGACTTTGGCTATTATATCACAAGCACACTTATGCTTCGGTATCTCGTCATTCAGTCCTGTTTTCATGCATGAGGCTCAACGAGTCAGCGAAAGCTGCCAAGGGTTGTGGTAATGATGTGTTTGCTGGCCTCTGAAACCGCGACTTACGGCTTTAGGTATTTACGTCGTAGGTAGACTAATGCTAAGTACCCCCCTGCTAATGATTTATGCAATTTACAGGCCGTTGAACACCATTATGTGTCCACTTTTTAAATCATTTGAACGTCGATTGTCACTTACTACAGTATTATTCATAAATTCAAAGCTCCACAGGCTCAGTGGTGAAAGAAAGAATTATATTTACAAATTAAAGGTTAGCAGATGACATAGCATGACAAATGTATAGATGCAGAGAGAAGAGGACTACCGTTCCTGTGTTAATGGCGACTCAAGGACAACGCAACCATGCTGACGGGAAAGGCAGCGCCAAGTGTTGCCGTCCAAGAATGTTTTGATTATTTAGTGCTCCCCGCAAGAAAAGGGTTTTCTCTCCACTCCACCGGGAGGTGAGAGTGCAGGGTCATATAGAGAGTAGCAACTGTAAATTCACCGTTTGCTCAAGGGCACTGAATGGGCATCAGATGTAATGCGTGCAAACGTAGAGGCCTCAACCTTGATGTTCCAATTGAACATGATGTTCAAATGGAAAATCCCTTCCCATGTGCACTGGTCTCTACCCGCTTCTTATGTTTTCTTGGTTCTTTTTAGCACTTCCTTTAAATTGAAGTTTATCGACATGGTGAGGCAGCGGAGTCCTTTGAATATATCATCTTTGTTATATATTATAACCATTAAAAAATAAGCGAATATTTATTTTCACAGTGATGTGGGGACGTATTTTAAGTAACAGCCGTGACAAATTTACGATTATGTAACCCGTAATATGTTTAAAAAATGACAGACTCGGATATATTTAAATAAAATTTGAGCCGAGCCGCTTTTTTAACATGGATATTATAATGATACTTTACAGTCCTACCATTATATCCGTCTTAAGGGGGATTATGAGAATCGCTAACGCTGTCAAAATGTGAACACAGTTTGTAAAAAAAATAATATAGGATTTCAAGTCAGCGGCATCAGCGTCAGCGCTGGAGCTTCGTGTTCGATTTTATTCACTTTATGGGCCTCGTGCCTGCTCTGCAAGCCTCGGGTCAAATCTTTTCGCTCTCGATGAATTCATAATGTTAAGCTACTGCATGATCAGTAAATGGAATGTGCATATGTAAGACTAATATATGACTTAGGGGAGAGGTTGTTCTATACATTCAGAATCAATAATTTACAAGTGTGGATGCAGCAGCAAAAGCACTTCATTTGAAGAGATCTCGGTTTCAGCCTGAGTCACAGTACTAATTCCACAATTAGCGCGATTATATTAAAAAGAAATGGTGCAGCCCACTGTTGTTTGATATGGCTTAAGAGTTCATTCATTTGGATATACAGGATTTGCTGATTAGATGAATAAGACGAGGTATAGTTCTCCTGCTGGTAATGTGTCCAGTGTCAAAACCACTGTGGCCAGGGTCGGCTTTATAGAAAGCTAATGGATGGTTGAGTGAATAGCTGATAATAATAATAATAAAAAAAAAAAACTCTCTGGCACTGTGCGAGTACTTCGTTTAAAAGGGAAACTATCCAAGGAGCACATTTGGAGAAAGCAGTGGAAGAAGTATTTAGACCTTTCACTTTGGTAAAAGTGCAAGCACACAAAGTAATACTCTGTTACAAATAAATGTTCTGCTTTTATTATAACACGACCGCGGAAGCAAAGAGGAGTCGTCGGTACATTCGAAGTAAGCAGCGGCGAATGCCTCTCGTAAAGAATACATTACTGTATCATTGGAGCATTTCGGCGGAGTATTTGAGGAGACGCAGCCATTTTTATGCTCATTTAAATGAACAATGCAGCACGAAATGATTGTATCTTGAACAACGCATGGAGTGTAAACTATAAGGCAAAAAAATCATTTTTTTTTTTTGTTTTTTTTGCAATTTGTGTGTTCAATGGCATGTCATGCACACAGTAATCGCACGTTTCTAGGGCTGACCTCTCGACGCCACCGCAACTTCACACGCCGGCATCTTCCGTCCCGTCAACTTCCCCCGCTCCTTTTGCCCCCACCCCCTTTCTCAGCCCCCAACGTCAGAGAGCCGAGGCAGTCTTGGGGCGAGTGCGGGTTCGATGGAGGGGTTTGTATCGGGAGGCGCACCTTCCTCTGGCCTTTGAAAAAAGTCCCCGAGAGCAGGGAGCTCGCCGTGTGTTGAAGTGAAAGTCCTGTTAACCCCCATTAGCCTCTGCAGCACTGTACCGGTGGATTAGCAGAATACAAATAGCCCCCTCTTGCTCGGCTGTCCTCTACGGTGCATCTCCCCACAAAATCCTGTAAGATTTTGCTGACGACGAGAGCGAGTCCATATGTGATTTTGGCGCCCCGCCGCTCGTTATGTGCCACTTAAGGGTGGGCCTGCATCTGCACGCAACAGAGAAATATAAGAGTGCGGGCAATGAAGAAGCGCCCGGTCAGAAAGCCTGGTACCATGTGACCTTGGCTTGCAGAAGCTCAGATCGTGGTGTGAAACAAGCGAGACGCCAGAGGGTTCGGAGGCTAATTAATAATTGATGACTCAGTGGGTCTTTGTATGGCATTTGGTGGTGTGAAATCAAAAGGCATGACAAATCAAGCGGAGCCAGGGATACTGTACGAGCCAAAAACTGCCCACGTTGCTCGAACCTTCTGAAACATTTAAAGATATTGTTGTTATCAATGGATAGCAGAGGAAAAATGGGAAATAGTTTACCGCATGTGAAATAAAATCATTCATCCCCATTGTATAGATCAGTGGTTCTCAAATGGGGTTATGCGTACCCCTCGGGGGGCATTGGAGTGAGATTTTTTTTCAGATCAGTCATGCATAATTCCGAAAATAATAAGAAATTAACATATGTGATTATCGTTGTGATAAAACACGTTTCACATTCAATAGTATAATATGGAAATGTAGCATTGAAGTAAAAAAAAAAGTTAAATGGTTGTTGTGTAAGTCAGACACTGATGGCGCTGTATTGTACCTCTTTATTTAGCTCCTTTTTTGCACTGGTCAGGGGGTATTTGGCAAAAAAAAGGGCTAAATTATTGAAAAAAGTTTGAGAACCAATGGTCTAGATGACATCGAGGGATGTGTGCGAGATTTGGAGCTAAAAGTAAAATGTTTTTGTTTTGTTTCGTGGATTTATCGCCTCACAAAATTGGCCAAAGCCGTCATCGATATTTCCCAGAGGCCAAGGTGACGTCTTCAAATTGTCTGTTTTGTTGGGCCAACAACCATAAAAGGGCTGAGCCGTGGATAACACTGTATGAAGTAAAGGTCACACAGAGACAGGAAATCACAGATCTGCTTAGAGCCTCTTCAGTAGACTGCTTTATTTATTGAATTATTTATCCGGTGAATGAATTTCTCATGCCGTGCTTTTGTGGTTTAATAGACTCCGGATTTAACCCAGTTAGGGCGAGGAAGTAGAGTGAAAACCTAAAATATGAAAGGCTAACAATGAAGTTTCCGTCCACACTTCAGCCTTTCTCTCCATTCCTCTTCATCCCTACTTACCTCGACGCTCCCTTCCAAAAAACAGGCTTTTTATTTTTACATGTTCCATTTTTGCTCTCCTCTCTCGTTCTCATCACTCACTTCCATCGATCCTCTCGTTTTCCGCCGTCTCCTTTTCTCACCCTTTCGCCCTCCTTTCTCTTCTGTGCAGTTGCTCAGGCCAAATAGAAAGCAGACCAATATGAGATTTGTTAGCTGATGAGGAGACACAGCCACTCCATCACACTCTCTTTATGCGTGTGCGAGTCCGTGTCCGTGCGTGCGTGGCAGACACACTTGCACACTGGTCTTTGCTACTGTGTTTATGCTGTTCCGTGTGTATGTATGTACATATATATGTGTATTTATATATATAAATATATGCCATTTTTTTGTTTGGAATAAAGAATGAGCGACTTTATTAGGTGTGTGTGTGTGTGTGTGTGTGTGTGCATGCGTCTCACAGTGCCGCTCTAGAGGCCAGGCACTGTCAGTCTTATTCTGTTGCGATGGGAGACAGATGCTGGGGTGTGTGGGCTACTGTACTGCCGGGGCTTTTGTTTCAGTGCAGCCTCAATTAAAGGGAACCGGCTCCTGGGAGGGAAGCGGTGGCCGTGCACCACGCTGCAGACACGCACACTCTATTCCCCAGGACTAATCGAACGGTTCCACGAAATACCACACCACCTGACAGCACACCGCCGGCCGGAATACAAACACTCGCGCGTAGATGCTACCCACCAACACCGACTCACTCGTGGGCTTTCCTGAATCCACTCCTGACGCCGGCCGTGTTTGGGACGAGGGTCCACGCGTTAACTGGGATTCGAGGAATAACAAAAAATATGCCTCTGTCGCAAAAAAGGACATTTTCGAGAAAAATGGTTCCCCCACTTTGCGCACGACTGCACCTCCGAAACCCAAAATTGCGAAACTTGGTCATTGTTCGCTTCGCGGCCTCCATTTTGTTGCCAGCCCAAGTCAAACTGGGTGCATATGTATTTTTTTTGGTTATTAATCATAGTGGCATCTCATTTTTGCTGGCTTATTCCTCTGAGAGCGTACGGTATGTCACTGTCGTGCAACATAAGCTCACTGCCTCCCGGGGAATAAATGTACTTAGGCTAAGAGCTTGTGTGACTCTTGCATGTCGGCAGCACACAGTCTATTTCCCTCCTGAGGTCATAAACCCAATATAAAATGTTTTGCGCAGGCAAAACTGGAAGACGTGTCAGTGGGCAGCAATTTTGACCTGGGTTTTATTTCAAGGGAAAGTCCTCATCAGCTGCTTACAGATATATCTGCACAATAGGGTGGCAGTAAGAATGAGTCAAAATAAATGTCTTCGATCTGAGCTGATAATTAGCTATAATACATTAAACATAGTGCGAGTACTGTAATTTCCGCCCCCGCTGAATTTAAAAACAAAATGTAATACGTATAAGCCGCAGGTGTCTACACTGAAACAAATGAAATTTACTCAGGCTTTAACGAACGACAATGCCTGTAAAACAGCTTGTAACAAAAATAAATAAATAAACAGTAGTATACCAAGAAAGTCATTGGTCACTATCTTCCCCCTCCTGCGCACTGAATTCATCTCATTCGGTGTCGGAGTTGAACAGCCTCAACAGTTTCATTGGTCCACCTTAACCCGTTCGGCAATTTCACTAGTCTCGTCTAATGTGACGGAACTCAATTTTCACACAAAAAAAGCCACAAGGTTCAGCGCGTGGGGAAAAAGTAGCGGCTTATAGTCCGGAAATTACGGTAGATATTTTTATATATTCACCTTTTAAAAGATCTTTCCTTAATTCTTTTTTAGGGGTCCCTCTTTGTGATGAGCACAGATATCTACCACCCAACTTTTCAATCACTTCATCGCGATGATTTTAGCCAGAAACGGCTCAGAGAAATTCAGCATGGATCGACCAACGGCCTCGTATTTTGCCACCAAGCCGGGTTTCAGGTGACGCGCTGCACCGCCCGGAATTATCCGCAGTTTTTCCCGTCCTGCTTCTCCGTACGCCGCTGCACGGAGGAGTTGCCAAGTGGAGTTTCCCTCTAAACCCTCTGTGAAGAAAACCAAACCCCACAGCTTTTTTTTCTCCCCTCACTGCACTTCGCACCTCTCGATGGCGCGCTCTCAATAAACGTGCAGAGGTGCGCCATCATTATCACGGGACGGAGTTCATACGAATCAGGGCGTTTTAATCTCGACGCGTGACGAACGACACTCATTTCCCCCCGCCTTTTTTTCCCCACAGCGAGTGCAGCAGCGTTTTGATGAGGTAAACACCTTAGTTTATCTCGGCTGCTTGTAAATTGCCCCAAGTGGCGGCTTGTGTGATTGTGGGTCGTAGAGCACAGTGCAGGAGCTTCTGCGTGCGTTTGCGGAATGCCGTGCTAGTCTGCACAAAATGCAAAAAAATGAAAACCAAAAACTCGACCAATATGTGTACAAATCTAGCAGCGGTGTTCCGCCACATCTGCACCTTGATTAAGATCTTCAGGCTGTGACAGTAATTACGAGCCAGGTACTTGCCTCACAGACCCCAGTGAATAAAAGGAGGAAGGAAGGGGGGGGGGGGGACAAGAGGCAACAGAGCGAGAGGGCAAGAAAATGAGAGGATGACGTAGCGGTGGTGATTGAAAACAAGATGTGGGAGATGGGAAGTTGAGACGGGACGGGTGGGTGGGGATTGCCCCAAGTGGCGGCTTGTGTGATTGTGGGTCGTAGAGCACAGTGCGGGAGCTTCTGCGTGCGTTTGCGGAATGCCGTGCTAGTCTGCACAAAATGCAAAAAAATGAAAACCAAAAACTCGACAAATATGTGTACAAATCTAGCAGCGGTGTTCCGCCACATCTGCACCTTGATTAAGATCTTCAGGCTGCGACAGTAATTACGAGCCAGGTACTTGCCTCACAGACCCCAGTGAATAAAAGGAGGAAGTAAGGGGGGGGGGGACAAGAGGCAACAGAGCGAGAGGGCAAGAAAATGAGAGGATGACGTAGCGGTGGTGATTGAAAACAAGATGTGGGAGATGGGAAGTTGAGACGGGACGGGTGGGTGGGGGGCATGGACGGGGGATTTTCTTGCATCATGCCAGCAGGCTCCTCTGACGAGTTCATTTCTCCATTGTGAGAGCGGAAACGCTCGTTTCACTTGCGGCATGGGAAAAGCCCCGAAATGCCCCCTGAGATAAAAGGAAGCGCACTGAGGGTCGGTCGCGGCGATAAAGGAACCGCTCCTCTCGGCTGTTCTGCTCGGAGTGTGGATACACACCTCCCGCGTGCCGTTGACTTCCATATAAGCCCACCGCTCGCCGGACAAAATCAACGTATATATCTGCATGTCACACTCTTAATGTGCAGCAGAGTGCCTTGGCAGTCCAGGCCCCATATATGTTCCGCAACAAAAGGAAGGACTCCAATGCAGCGATTACTTTGCCAGTGAACTAAGCTTCAAAGCTTCGGAGGCTCGTCGAGGGTCAGCCCTGAACGTAAGCTCTATTCAGCTGCAAAAAAACCCCGAAAAAGTAACTTTGTATCGGAAGCGTGCCTCTGAGTGAGCACGCGCCATGTGTGCCGTCGTATTTCCCCCAGACATCAGGATGTGCCCCGCTGCTCCAACAAATGTCAGCCCGCCTCCTAACAATGAATTTCCGCATCTCCATTTTGCCACCCGCCCTGCCCGTCTGCGTACAGCATATCTCCGCTTTCTTTCTTTCTTTTGTTCCCGTTTCGTCAAGCATTGTGGCGCCACCGTCTTTCCATCCCTCCTCGCAAATGAAGGCCCCGCATTCGGCCGTCCATCACGGGAGTCCGCTCGCTTCCATAGAAACAAGGGGATAAGGAGGAGGGCGAGGGCCGCGCTGCTTATTTGTCCATCGTCTCCCTCCGACCGACGAACAGGGCGGTATTCCCCTTCAGCTCGCCGGGCCACGGCCCTGTGCTGTTCTAGGAATCGGCACTCGGGTTGATTGGTGTTCCGGTTATTTGGTTGCCGGGGGGTGCGAGGCGAGGTTTGGCACGCCGTACCTGCTCGACTCGCGGCCACTGATCCATGAAGACAAACTCATTCGCTCCTCCGCCCGTGATGAAGAGTGAGATCCTCTTTGTTTTTAGCGGCGGCGGAGTTTCGGCGCACGGCGGTCTCTACTTCTGTCTGCGCTCCGAGCAGGTCAAATACATTTTCCCTCGAGTGCCTTGTGCTCTCCCGGTAAGACGGATGATTCATTCAGAGAGGCATTCGAGCATTGATATTCCGCCTCATGGCTCCTATAGTCGCTCACACACCTGCACACTTGTGCTTTTCAAGAGCCTAATAGCCAAACATGCCTTTATTTAGCTAGCCATGCGCGAGGCTAGCTAAAGCCGTAAACAGAGGCGTATATGGGCGTATACAGAGTATACAGAGGCCTTTCACCAGAGGTCCTCATAATTAATAATGCAAATGATTGGAGTGATTTATACATTCAGATTCGATGTGCTTGTTTATGCTTTTTGAACGAAATCAAAAATCTTTGCCAAACTATTAAAATAGTTTGTTTTTTTTTGGTTTTTTTCTCTCTTGTACTTTTGAATTTTTGAGAAACATATTGGCTTCATTTTGAATTTCAGAAATGCAAGGTTGAAGCTTTGCAGCGGAGGGTTGTCATGTTTCAGTATCACCCCTCTCATTAATCCCTGTTTCCAATTTTCAGAGATTGAAGTTGAGTTGTCTATTAACCGGTGTACATAGTGAGGCATTTTGCTGCTCAACGGTGGGTTGTTAAAAAAATATATATATTTATATTTCAGTTATAACTTCAGTTACCTTTCCCCAGAGAAGCGTTCAAAACCGCGGTCGTTCACAGTAGTATGTGTAATAGGCCTTCATTAAAGTACAGGCTACTATTCGGCGTACCCAGAATTCAACCAAAACCACTTACTAAAGCGTCCTGCAAGCGTGGGTCACATAAAACTTTCTCAATTATTTTTACTTTTTACCCTTTTACTGCAACAGGACTTGAAATACTTTTAGTTAATGATCCTTATTTCTTTGCTGCTCTGCTATTTGTTTAATTTTACCCAAACCATTTGGCATACACATGGCATACACTTGATCAAACGTCAATATTGTGTCTTCCTTGTTTCGACGCTTTGTACGCCTCCCATTTTTCCTCAGTCCTCTAATACACCGTTCCATCTATACTTCCAGTCAGCCCCCCCCATCTGTAGCACCTTTTTTCCACTGTGACTTTGTCATAGTGTTGTACTTCTCTCCAAAGCCCGTTTTATGTTTCCTCCTCCTCCACTTGGCAAACTGTTCTTTTGCCTCCTAATGCGGTCACATAAAAAAGAAAAGGATGGTCGACGAGTCAGCTTCAGAGGCGGAGCATCATTATTGTGAGTTTGGCTGTGAAGGAAAGATCTTTCTGCAACATGTGATGCTTTCCTGTGGTGTTAGGGGGGTCAACTTTAATCTCACCACAACTTGCACTCATCTGACCACTCTCCCGATTGGCTGAAATGAATATCGTGGCAATGTTGCCAGCCGGTAATATGTCGCTCACTGTATTACTGCTCAGTGTCAAGTAGGCGGTGAGAGCAGGTGACATGTTTATTTGCAGGGCGTGTGCAGAGGCCCCGACGATGAGTCATCCTCTGTGCAAATCTTCCTCAGTTTCACTTCCCGTAGATACGGCCCTTGGTTTAAAATAATAAAAAACGGTTGCCACACGGCGTATTCCAGCACTTTGGCAGAAGCAGTCGATTTCACTCCTACGCCAGTCGGCTGCGCCATGCAGCTTGACTTCAGCGATATATTTACATAAAAAGCCACCTGCCTCCCGGAGATCAGATGAATATCTTATTAAAATCACCGGTCCTTCCACGCAACGGCGGCAATAGTGCTGGAGCTCTTCTTGCGTGTCGGTGTGCGGTGTACTTGTGTACCAGTCACTACTCGCTGCAGTCATCTGTCCTGCTTCCGTTCTGCAGCCTTCCATTCAGTGCAGACTAAGCAACTATACCCGGTGCACACGTGGTGTGCCGAAAACAGTCGTGGAGTTCTCGCCTCATTGAATACGTGGACTCCGGGGGAAATAATGAGCTGAGTTCGACGCGGTTCGACGATTGAGAGAAAATTATGCAGAAACATTGTGTTCTGATCATTTTATTGTTTCGATCCTATGTTCGGTGATGGGAGATATGTGAGAATATGCTGCCTTCTCTTCAATTTTTTCACTGCAAATTGGACATCGTGGAGTTTGCGTGTGAAAGTGTTCCTTCTCTATTAATTGGCCGTAAAAATATTTAAACATATTTTAACGACGTTCAGAAGAAAACGCCTCACAAAACAGCTGAAACAAATGGCTTGGTCTCTTGTCCCTCGTTAGTCTGGCTTTGTGCGTGCGATGTGGCAACCGTTTTATCCGCACGTCCATTCACTGCAGAAATACGAGTTTCTGTATTTCTGTAGCTGGACTTCATTCAACTGGAACGTGAGTGAACTCTCGCCAAGAGATAAAAACTCCTATGTAATAACTGCGCCTTCAAAGCTGCGATTGGTGGGTTTGAATTCTAAATTGGGTCCGACTGATCGATGTTTGCAATTCCGGGCAGCCAATCACCCGTTTCAAATCACTCCAACCCTGCTCTTCCGCATCCCTTCGGTCTCTGTGCATCTCAACATCTCTGACACTCTGACACCTGAGAGAAGTGGCAGGGTGACAAATCATGACGCAGGAATCACTGTTCTCTCATTTCGAGGCACTCCCAGTGTTGAGGTTCTTCGAGTATCGGGCAACCCAAACACAACATATCTCCAGCGTGTCAAATGTAGGAAAGCAATCTCCGAGTTGGTACGTTCTCCTCCGCTCGCGGCGTTCGCCGGCTGCGTGTCTAATGCATCCGGCAAACACGCCGCTGCTTGCCAGCCGTGAGTCAGATATACGTTATCTGCTGCGCATTAAGCTCCCCCTGTGTTGCCAATGCGTGTTGACCCAGACGTGCGGAAAACCTACAGGTAGGCGCCCGTGAGTGTGTTATCGAGAGATGGGGGCGCCGTGCACCGGAGTGCTGCGTTATCCTGTCTCGCCGCTGTCGCGCGCGGTGTAATGTGCGGATAAATTGAGCACACATGCCCACACACATGCGGGCTGGAGGGCACGCTGAGACACAAAGCCCTCGGGTAGTTGCGGATACAGCACTATTGATGGCTAATGAAGGTAGTACTTCACAACAATCTCCAGAGAATCACTCCCCTGCAGCTCTGGAGCACATATGATGATTAATATTCATCATATGGCTCATCCCTTGCCTGCAGATGCCCCAATCCGTATCTGCCGGGACCTGCACGCCCTGACACTAACATCCGATCCGTTTACACACAGTGAGTTCTTTGAGGCGATGCGCACTAAGGTTAAGGTGTCTCGCTCAAGGGTGATGCGGTGTAGCCGTGGCAGGTACGGCCCCGCTGGGAATCCGGGAGCCTCGTCATGTATTCAGGTCCCCAGCTGGTAAATACACATTTAATGCCGGGCCGGGGCGGCACACGCGGAATACGCGATGGCGCCGGGTGATTCGCTTTTGAAGCGGCGAGGGTGTGAGGGACTGATGGGAAGATTTTAGGTGTCAGCACATAGACCGTTCCCCCGCACTATGTGAAAGCTTACGTTGAAGAGCTGTCAGGTTTTTTTAGAGGCAGTGTGAGGATTTAGAGTAAGCTATTTGGAAGGCATTGTCGGGAAAAGAAATGGGGGGGGGAAAAATAATAAATTTCGCTTTTGTTCGCGTACACCACTCGTTCTTCTACTTTTTATTCTCCCACACAGTCCAGGCAAAAGGCTGTCAAACGGAGGTGTCGCATAATGTGTTATTTAGTCATACTGTTGGTGTCAGTGGTATTCATCATGATTTCTGATTAATATATATGGAACAATCTGACAAAAAGCAACTGTATCGATGATTGTATTTTTATTGAAATTTTCATCTTCATGAAGCAAACTCATTCATTCAGTGCTGAAAGGAGTGAATGTGCGCCTTAAATATTTTTTTCATAAAACCAAAGCTTTCATAGAGATACTTGTTAATTCAATAATTGAGGTAGTGCAGTATGTTCTCCCTGTGTCCATCTGGGCTTTCTCTGGGTACGTCAGCTTCCTCCCACAAGGATAAACTACACACACACGCACATATATATATACATATATATATATGTATATATATATGCATAAAATACACATGCCAGCGAAAACACACACACACACACACACACAGCATACATGCAGCATGTGTGTTTGTATTCAAGGATGACGCAAGGATCCCAGCATGTGTGTGTGTGTTAATGCATATTCAAGGATGGCACACCTTAGAGCAAAGAGCACAATGGGAGCTCAGACAAGTGATAATTCTCTGTAATGAAATAATACATAATCATAACTTGGATTTATATAGTGCCATGCAAGGCAACCAAGGTCATTTTGCAGAGTTGGAACGTGAAAATAAATAAACAATGACCGAAAATGCGAGGTGAAAGATGGTCAAACGCCTTTGTCAAGCCTTTAACAGACATTGCAGCCATGCGCCCCATTATTTATTCAAAAATCATGGATTAGAGGAGGCCTGAAGTTAGTATTGACCCAGCATTTTGTGCTGGGAGAATAAGACAACATCTCTCGTGGCATTGCAGCCACAAAACCTCACATCTATTCAGTTGTGGTAATAACATTCTCCTTTTTTCTCCTTTTTTCTTTGCCTGGAGATACTCCCTCCGTCGCTGTTACTATGCCGTTGCTATCATTATTTCTGTGGCCCTCGCCTCCTACACACAAATCGAATGCAACAGGTTCACTCCTGTTCTCTCGGGGTCCAGCAGACTGAGTGGAGGGAAGGCAGTTTTGGTGTATGTCAAAAGTGGGGGCAGCGAAATGTGCTTTGAGCACTGAGCATCACAAACTTTCCCTTGAACCCCAAATAGCACAAGTATGTGTAGTGGCGCAGGCTTCGCAAGAGGCGTTCAAGCTCTATTTAATTCATCGAGTAATTAATAACATGCTTTTGGATTATTTCTACTTCGCTGTCACAAATCGTGAACGTGCACCGTGGCATCTCTAAACATCAGCCTGAATGCGAAAATAGCGCCCCCCCCAAAAAAAAAACTTCACGCACAAGGGGCTCATCCACACTTAAAAGTCACACCCATAAATACTGGAACAACTACTTCTTGCTTGCATGCACCAGCAGCGCTAAGAGCTTGTAGAATTGATTCCTCATTTAATTAACAGACAAACAACAATAGTTGAAATCCCAGAGCCAATCAAGGGCTTTTTTTTTTTTTGCCATTCCAAAAGTTTTCACTTGTGAGGAAAATAAAATGATTCTTTCACGGGGAGCATTTATGTCCCTTTATTGTTTTCCCCTCCCCGATTTAGCGATCGAGTGTACACAATATCTCCCCAAAGTGCTTCAGAACGTCCTCGATACATCTCTTACTCTTGGTTAGGCAGGGATGTATATTTTTAATAATGTACCTTTGGTAACGGCATCTGGACTGCTGAGAATTGCATCTTTAAGTTGCCACTGGGTGGAAGGGGATAATGACGCCATCAGTGGCAGCGGTGCCTTCTGGGACAAAGGAGATGCATGAGTCAGATTAAATGGAAATTGGAAACAAAACACAAAAGAACTGTTCTCGGTTATGAAACCAACACATTAAATAAAAAAATGGTTAAGACTACAAATTTCATTTTAAAGAAGCTGAAGAGGAAGATATTTTTTAGATGGTTCTTTTCGCCCTTGACTCCGGGCAGGTCTGCATACGCTGACTTAACCTACACCTGTACCAGAAATAATACTAATGAATGTTTATGTTAAAGTGAGTCACCCGTTAAGTAACCTGTCTAACTGAAATCAAACAGTTTTGGCATTGTCTATTTTTAGAGTTTTTCCTTATGGGGAGGCAACACTAGCCCCCACCCTTGTTGTGACTTTTAATTTTTCCTCAAAGTTTTCCTCTGCCTTATTAAAACAACAACTTTTGAGGCCAGTGCAACGGGTCCAAATGGCCTTTTTTTTGACAGGGTGTGCTGCACTGTGATAAATAAAATAGCTTATTTTGGCCCGTCAAGCTTTTGCATTTCTCCACACACCAGCGTGTACATGGGCCTAGAGCTCTGCGTAGGGCTGTGAAGTTGTTTATTTCCCCCCCCCCCCTCCCGGATCACAAGCATACGAGCCAAAATGTCAGCAGTAATGAAGTAAACCACTCTGTCAGCGTGTCCAGCTTGCCATGCACCTATACTCTTAATTAGTTGACCCTTTTCGGAAACACGTCATCGAAGAGGTAACCAAAATAGAAAGCCATGACATCACATCTAGTCCACCACCCCCCGTTCTCTTAGCTTATGTAGCTCAATGCGCTCCCACGCTGTACTTTTACTTTAATTATGCATGATTACACATGAGTTTGACAAGAGTGTCCCCAATTCCAACACTTTCTATAAATACTAAGTTTGTGAACATGCAAAAAAAAAAGTGCTGCAGCCCAGGTAGGACAGGGTCACTCTAACCATTCTTTGTGTCTACATGAAGTAGTTGTTGCTCATCTGGTTTATTTTGGCACCTCTTCTGGAGATACTCTGAATATGAATTACATACTTCCTGATTTTCTTGAAAGTAAGCACAGTAAAGTGTTCTATAAGTAAACAGCAATATTGGAATGTTCTTCAAAAAAAACGGATGGGTCCTTATCCGATCGCATGCCATGAGCCTGTTTCCAGTCTGAATTTTCCATATTTATCACCAAATATCAGTTGGCTTGAAAAATATAAAAATCTCTGCCATTTGTGGGGTTACAGCTTATTTAAAAAAAATAATAATCTCCTACTCATACTATTAATATCAGGACTACATATTAAAACAAATACAGAATTTTACTTATATCTACTTCCACAAGATTCTGTTGCCGAAAAAAGGAAATCACAGACCCATGTTTTGGAGCTAAACTAAGTTGTGCGCAAGAAATGAGATGCGCGCTTTGTTTTTGAAGCGGTAACTTCTTCCAACATCGTCATTGTAAGAGAGCAGGGAGCTTGACGGATGAATCAACAGTAAATAAGCACTCTGCTGTGTGTATTTAAAGGCTTAAAATCAAAGAAATGTCTGTGGACGGTAATCATGGGATGGTTCATGACAGTGTTTCCTCTCCTCCCGTACCTCTGACTTTGTGATGCGTTTCTGAGCCAATGAGGTCACCATTATTCACATGCGCATTATTACCAGCCCCCTTTCGGTTTCTGTGATGAGAGATTTAGAAGATGAGATGGACAGAAAAGCAAAAGAAAACAAACAAACAAAAAAATACACTGAGCGGAATACATTGGGATTCCTTTTCCTGATCCCCACTTCCCCCAGTCCCAGCGTTTACATCAGTGCTGGCTTCCCCGTTGTCGAGTCATCACATTTCCGCGCAAAACGAGATTCGCTGTGCCACGAAGACTGATGATCCCCTTTAACCTCGGCTGCTGAGGCACTTTTCCCGATCCAAAATAGCAACCAAGCATTTCCCCCTCTCTCTCTTTCTCTCTCTCCCTCTCTCTCTCTCTCTCTCTCTCTCTCTCTCTCTCTCTCTCTCTACTCTTGGAAGGCCTCTCATATCATGCGTTTAAGTGCTGTTGACTTTGAACATGCCCTGTACCGTTCTTGATAGGCGGCCGTATCTGCTAAGCAACTCGAGTCAGATCGTTTCCTCCGCGTACGCTCAAAGAACACTCGGCGAGAATATCCCAAGGGCAAATTGGATGGTGCTATGGTAATTGACTTGCTTTCTTCGCCTCAGCAGTATGTCATTGGCTTAGGAGGGTTGTCCTAGAACCAGGGGTGTCGTGGTTATGCTAATTTCACCCTTGTCTGGTGGCTTTGGTTACGTTCCAAGTAACGCAACACTTCCGAGTCACAACATATCTAAACAAATACCATGGTTGGAATTGAGCTGCTTGAACGGGCACTGTGGCAACAAGAAACCGCGAAATGTTCAGTTCGCACAAGAACATTTATACATCCCTGCCAACCAATTAGAAATCTGCGATTTCTACAGTGACCCAAGTTTCAAACTATGTAGAGGAAATAATTGGAAAATAAATTAAGTATGCGTAACAGATTGAATGTAATAATATAGATGACTTGTTTGGGTTATATGACTGAAGTCTAATTCTCCACTCGCATGTAAATTCACTTGATCACATAAGCTGAAATTGCAGCATCTCATGGTTTGGCCCCTCACAGTAATATGATCTGTCCCCCACTCTTTTATTTAGACCTTTTAGTTGTCATGACTATTGATTTATTGGGTTTTTCTTCTTTCTGTCTCCCCTCCTGTGGTCTCATTCTTGCTGTATCTGGTCTATATGCCGCTTCATGTTTTATGTTGTAGTTCGCCTCCACGTGGGATTTACTGTCCCGCCCTCATTAGTTTCACCTGTGTCTTTAGAGTCACACCTGTTTCTGTGTTGTCTCCCTGCCTCCACAGTTTAAAAAGTGTCCGTGTCTCCAATGTACAGCCTACATCCCTATAAATTCTTCAGTATTCATCATATAGCCCAGTGGTTCTCAAATGTATTTCAATAGTGGTCCCCCTCTGAAATATTTTGTCAGCCAGGTACCCCCTGACAGGGGAAAAAGTGAGACTATATAGAGGTACAATACACAGTCACCAGTGTCTGATTTACACAAATACTTTTTAACTGAAGAACACTTCAATGCTACATTTCTATATTATAGTATTGAATTAACATGAATTAAAATAGTGAAATTGTGGTTTATCACAACAATAATGAAAATGTTATGTTTATTAATATTTTAGGAATTGTGCATGACTGTAATTTTTTAATTAACATTTTATAAAATGTCACGTACCCCCCTGCAGTACTCCACCGTACCCCTAGGGGTACGCGCACCCCCATTTGAGAAAACCACCGATATAGCCCATATCTGACAACTGCCTTGAATACATGAGCACCAAGGTGAACTGTACTGCTGCTTTACCAATGTGTATTTATAGTAATTAGAAGTGGAAACCAGGTGTACGCACTGCCCCCAGTTTAACAATTATTGATTTTTATGAGAAAAACCATTCACACAAAGTGGTTTATAAGAACGCCTTGACAAATTGGATAAGTTGGTTTCTCTACCGAGTAGATGACTATTGAATGTATACGTGGCCAAACGGAAACTCGCAAATTATTGTTTCATAATAATATCAATACAAGAATATAACGGGAACACACCCTGCGGTGAGGTTCGTGCAGGTAAACCCAGACCCTATGTTTATTTGCGATTTTCAGAGAGAGTATGAGTTTTCTTTGGGAATCGAAGATTAAGGGAGATAAATATGGAGAGGGAGGAAATATCACAGCTTAGATATCGGAGGGAGAAAGTGAGAGAGAGACAGAGCGCGAGAGAGAGAGGAAGACTCTCAGAGACACACAATTCCATTCTCTGGGCACACAATGCCGGATGGCGTGCTCCAGCTAAATAAATTATCACAGGGGCTATTTTTAAGCTGAAGTGTAAATGCAGTAATCCTCGGAGCAGGAGCTGCGATGAGCCAAACACATGGAGGAACCACATCAGAGAATACAGCTCTGCCTTTATCTCCATCTTCCTCCCAGCTCTCTCTGTCTCCACCACACACACACACACACACAGACTAGCTCTTTCCCCCTATCCGGCACCTCTATCTTTCCTCTCTTTATCCATTTCCCATTTCTCCCTGCGTTTCTCCCTTCCTCGTCACCCGGGCCTTTTCATATGGTAAAGCCCTCCTTTCTGTGTCAGGGTATTTTGCTTATCGCCGAGCCCTCTGCGGGGATTCCGCCGGGTTCTATTGTATAACGAAAAAACAAAAACAATAACAGCCCTTTGAACAGGACTGGGAGGGGGAAACATGCGAGTGACACGGAAAAAAAAAGAAGCAGAGGCAGTCAGAGGATAAGGGGCCGCGGTGGGTCATTCTGCGATCTGCCAACAAATCTTTCGTGGCTGATGGAGAAAGTTAAGGCCTGCATTTCTTTTTCATGCACTCCATTCCCTGTGGGACAATGTTGTCAAGCCCGGGGGAAAGTTTCGTCGGCAATGCTTTGCTGTTTTGTTTTTTTTGTTTGTTGTTTTTTTTTGTGTGTATGGGAGATGAGCCCCCCCCCCTCCCCATCCCCTTCTGCTGCTGTTTAATAGCACATAATGGGGTGTCGTTAATCACCAGCACAGGCCGAGGTTTTACAAGGTTAATGGCGACGTAGCCGAGCTCTCGACTGTGTCCCGTTCCCCAGGTATTTATCAGTGTCGGCGGGATCCTGAGGGCCGAGGGTTAGTTCACAGCGTTCCCGCTCGCTGTGTCCACGACTCTCACTTTTTCTTCTTCTCTTTCCCTCCCTTCTACGTCCATCGTGGCATCTTGAAAGTGCAGCCTGAAAGGTGGAACAATGGAGATCAAATCTCCCATCCCATATATAGGTGGCGGTGCGCACACTTTCGAGCCGATAAAGTTCTGTCCATTGTCGACGACGCGCTTGAGCCGCAGTCGCGGGAACCCGGCTAAATAATGAAACAAAATCTGTTTGCCGATGCAGACTGCAATATTTACAACAACGAGATCACGGGTTCAGAATTATTTGGCAACAAATCATTTCAGACGTGACGCGCGACTCAAACCACTGATATCGTTATAGCAACCTTTGAAAAATGTCGTTTCATGTTCAACACCGCAGTTCACACAACAGTCAGCAATAAAAACGAATTGAAAGAAAGAGAGAGAGAGAGCAAGAGATGCAGCAACCAGATGATTGGCTGGTACGCTCGAAGCTAGGCTTCCTTTGCACGTTTTTGCCGAGCGTTGTCATTTTTGAGGCACACAGCCGTGCTTTCACCGACAGAGACGGGCCAAAAAAACAAAACACAGACGACACGAAGACATCCGCACACATGCATCTGGAATAATTGAACGGCTTGTTTTCCTGACTGTTCCAATTTTTGGCTCCTTTGCCCCTGTCGCGTTTTAGCCCCGGAGGCCACGACAGCTCCGTGTCAGGAGAGATATTCCGCCTGATGGAGCAGCACGGCAAAGAAATGGTACCGAGCCCAGTTTGACAGTGCCCCTGCCGAGCAACGAAAGGAAGCCGAGGCGGCGTCTATGCGTGCGCGCGCGGGCGGGTGTCAGCGCACGTGGCGGCCGGTGGCAGTGGAAAAGGCACGGTGCCGAACAAACCCAACATGAATAGTCGGAATAGCGAAAAGACAAGCGCCGCCATTCCTCCCTCTCTTGCTCTGCATAAAGTAGACTTATTTACTTAACCTCACTGGGTTGCGTTGACGAGGAGCTCCACTTTAAAGAGTTAGATGGAAGGGGGGGGGCGGGGTTTTTGCGTCAGTTGTTTATGTTGCCGGAATCAGGGCAGGAAGCGAAGGAGGGAGCGCTAACTCGGAGTCTTAGAAGAGGGTGACCTATTTTGAAGGCGCGCCGGGAAACGAGGCTCTCCGATGCTTATCTGAGCAACACAGTGACTCCAGACTCTGCGTGTATAAGTATATTTATATATATATATATATATATATAGAGCCACGGACGTGGCTGCTTGTGCGTTTGTGTTTCCGCGACTTCCACTGGGATTTATCATCCAAGGCCCCCGCCGTAGATTTCGCTGGAGTCAATGACCTCTCCGTTTCACTCCAACTGCACATTGCGGTGGCTGCTTTTGAGTCAGACAAACAGCAGACTTAGCATAAATCCATATCCGAATCGATAACAGGCCATTCTCCGGTGAGCGCGGAGAGTTTACCTCGTGGCCCCCGTTATTATGGTCTGTCGGTGAGGTCGTCGTAGCCCAGACCACAGGCGCGTGTGCTGTACGCACTGGACAAAAAAGAAACAATTATTAACCAATGCAGGAACATGTGATGTGCCGAGACCTTTGCCTGTTGAACTTCAGCCACCAAGGCCATCATTGACTAATAACTCCCGCATAGTCTCTGGTCGGCCAGAGGTGTTTCAGTTTTACTTTATATTTTTTCTTAATAGTTCCTTAACCACGTGTTTTCCTGGCTCTCACCATACCTTTAATACCTCCAGAATTGGATTATTGGCAACCAGGAGCTTTTCATGACCTTCATTACACTATTGTTGCTTTGTGGAAAGCAAGAATTTGACATAGTTCATATTAACATAGTCCAGGTTCTTGTACTGTTGTTGTTATAAATAAACACAACTTTGACAACCTCAGGGATTTATGCATTATATTGTTTATTTCTCGAGTTTTCTCTTGCAAAAGAATCCTATAACTTTTACCTCTTCGGGCCTCTGAGAATCCCTCAGAGGAAACAATCTGAAAAATAAAAAAATATATATATATTTTTTTGAACTGCTCCCAACTCATGTTCACATCAAGGCCAAAAAGTGTGTTCGTCACTGCAATAAATTATTGTTGGGTGTGCTGCTTTAGGTTTAACTCATCTATTACTTTTACTCATCTGTACATTTGTTTAATTTGTACGTAGTTGTCCCAACTACGAATTACCGATTGAAGTATTCATTCCCGCATAAGCGAGACAGATACTTTTCTTATGAGATAAGCATAGATATTCATTCTAGCATAATTGGATGATCATTTTTTCTGGGTCTATGGGTCTTCACACAGTCCAAAAAAAAGATTAGAGTAGATTAGAGTTAGGTTAATTGGAGGTTGTAAATTGACAGCGAGAGTGAATGATTGTTTGTCTCAGTTTGTCCCTGCAATAGACTGGCCACCTGTCGAGGGTGTACCGTGCTTCTCGCCAAATGTCCGTTGGAATTGCCACTTAAGTATTGATAATAAATATGAATCAATCGATCGAATAACTCACAGATGGATTCAATTTTCTTTTTTTTTTGTGAGTTTTGTTGACAGGAAGGGAAATGCAAAAAAAATTAAGAAAATACGCCAGCCCTGTCTCTTCGAAGGGCATCTCAAGGTTTCCCGACGAAGGAGAAGCACCACCAGTAAAAAGCCGGCCTACAATTATGTCCTCGTACACATTTTCAGTATGACACCCGGGGCTCAGTGGAGAGATAGCAGATGCGGCTGCACGCTGAGGTGTGCTCTGATTAAACAAGCAAGACCGGGCTGATTACAAATGAATGTGTGAGTGCCAATGAGAAAGACCTGAAAAGAAAAAAAAAGAGAAAGATGGAGAGAGACAGAGGATATGACGATCCAGAAGTCGCGGAGGAGCCGCTCGTGTGTTAATAATAGCATACCGCATTCAAATTTATCCTGGTGGCACAAGAGGGTGAGCGGGCTGCGGGAATCTGGATTTCTTGGTTTTGGCGTTCACGTGTGATACGAGACGGAGTCTATGTGTGAATTACATTGCGGAGCAGTTAATAATAGATCAACTCTCCCGATGTTTGGGACGTAAACTTGATGAATGGGCTTTGTAATTGGTTAGTTTAATAATGGGAGAAAAACCGAGTGCTCTTTGCCTCTCATTCTCACACACACACACACACAACCACCCACACACATGCAATTACACACCACGGAAACATGGCCAAATTGCAATTCCCTGTCAGATGCCGGGGCGCGCACACTCCGCACTCATGTCAGGCAGCCGTTCACATGCTGCTCTGTTTCATTTAGGTTTGGCAGATTATAGTAATTATGCTAAAGAAAAGATTTTTCCAGAGTAATTTCCCCCTTTTTTTTTTCCCCCCGTCCTTGAAGATTGAAACCGCTCTCGCTGGAGGATGGCCACCTTTTTTTTTCACACTGATGTCCAACTGTTCAACCTGATTGGAAATTATGTTTGTATTGAGGTAGGAACAGCAGCAAGGGTTTTATTATTCTGCATAGTTTGATGAAAGGAATAATCCTTTTGATCATGATTTTTTTCTATTTATGTAATCACAGCCTAACAGAAAATATCCAGAGAGAGTGTGTGTGTGCGTGTGTGTGCGTGCGAGAGAGAGAGGGTTTGTACATGTACACTGGTACTGGCGGCCAAGAGAAGCGTGGTAACGCTCATAAATTGGAAATACACAGTGTGTCAGTGAACTGCACCTCTAGGCCCTATCTCCAATCACCAGTAACTCAGAATTGGGTGTGTACGTGTGTGTGTGTGTGTGTGTGTGCGATGGAGAGAGTCAATGTAAACAACCCGTGAAATTAACATTCAGAGCAGGGTTTTCTCGGTTTGGATGACATTGTAAATAATGTAGCCTTTTGTGTCTGTTTGCTAAGTGTGTTTGTGTGTGTGTGGCTGTGTGTGTTTTCTAGTTTGTGTACACATGTTTGGGACCTCGTAGGGACCGAACTTGATGAGGTATAAGTGCTCCTCACAGCGACTACAGCCCCAATCTAATGACGCATCATGGTTAAAGTGAGATAACGTTTACGATGAGTGGTTCGGCAGAAATGTAGATGAAGAGGTCCATAATGAATAGAAATCAGTGCCACGTCCTCATGAGGATAGCAAACTCTGCGCGCGTATGTGCATGCACACACGTGCGAGTATTCTCACCATTCTCCGACAGCAGAGAAAGGAAGGGGGAGCGGGGTTGAATCTTTCAAACATGCTGACAGCTTGTCAGTGCCCTCCTACGACTGATATGAATTTCAGGCTTTCGTAGTGTGAGGTCCTCGCTGCACAGATAAGCCGGGGCGCCAATACAGTCAATACGCTGAGCGAGTGGGTGCGTGTGTGTACACGAGTGTGCGCGTTTGCCGACATGCCGCGTTATGAAATAAAAACAATATTGAACACGAGTTGTTTGTTCGAGGGTGCGTTTGCGTTTGTGTATTTCACCGCCATGTCGGGGGGGGGGGGGGGGGGGGGGGGATTATGTATGATTCAGTAAAAAAAATATATACAACTAAACCGCTGGAAAAGTGTTTTCCCGGCTAAACTTCCTTTTACTCTAGCCCCTCTAGAGTTTTGAAAGGCTCACGCGCTTTTTCGGTGCTCTGTGTCGGCTCTCCGCCCCAAGCCTCAGCTCCCACGGTTGGGGAGAAGAAATGTATGATGTCACAAATCTGTTTCCTTGCGCTGGGCTCTGCACACACACAGGCAGGCAGACAGACACACACACACACTGTTGTTGTCATATTTGAGGCTGGCATGTATCTTTGTACCTTGTCATCACATGCTGCGGCTCAGCTCTAAATGTCACTTGTCTCTCTCTGCTTCATCTGCCTGACTCGTCCTCCTTGTCTTTGCTCTCCATTTGAAAGGCGCCTCAGTGTGCGTGCGGGCGTGCGCGCGTGTGTGTGACACCGACATGTATGCGTTTTGATGGACACGCCGCGGGCTCCCCTTTTCTACGACGCCTGCGAGCACAATGCTGCCCGCCGCATTGATTTTTCTTGTGCCATTTTATAATTATGTCCCCTCTCTTTTTATTCGTCCTCGCCCTCTCTCGCTCTCTCTCTCTCTCGCTTTCTCTTTCTCTCTTTTATCCCGTTTCTCTTATCTCCCTCCTCTGTCTTCTATTTTTCTAATTCCAACCCCTGATCCATTTTTATGCCTCACTGTGCCCGTGCTTGTTATCTCGGCCCCTTCTCCTCTTTTTTTCATTTTTTTTTTTTCACTGTTTGATCTCAACTTCTTAATTTCCTCTCAGTTTCGTTTTGCACCCTCTTCCACACTCTTCCTGCGATGGTCGTCATCGCTTCACTTTTTTTTTTTGACTGTTTTCATCTTATTTTTCGTTTTCCTTGGCATTTTTCTCAGCTTCTTTTTCTTTCCAACTAGAGCACTGTTCTCTCTGTATCACCCCCCCCACCACCCCTTTTTGTGTTATTTTCTTATTAACATTTCTTTTTTTCTGTTCTTTTTTTTCTGCAGCCTCTCTGGAGTGCACTCCATCTTCACCATAGCCCGATGAAGCCAGATACCCTGTCAAAAAAGGATGCAGCCGCCTACCACCTTGCCAACATCTACCTAGTATGTGATTTTTTTTTTCCTGGACCGAGCACAGCTCTCCACCCCGCACCTCCGGTCTCTGTCCTGGAAAGACCGATCTGGGAAAAGGTACCCATGCCCTTCTTTTTCTTCCCAGCCACTCCTGAAAAAAAAAACTCAACAACGAGTTCTGACTCGCCGTTTCCTCGCACTCCCCACAACTCCTCACAGATTCCTGGAGGCTGACCAATAGTTTCCATTACAGGCATCCCATCTCCAGTCATGCCTGACCTTTGCAGCCAAAACTTCACCAGATCTCTCACGCTGGAACTCCTACGCTCCTTTTACCCCCACCCCTCCCTCGAGAACGATGCCAAAAGCCGAGCCCCGGCCGTCTACCCAGAACCCAGCGTTCGCTTGGCCGGGGTTTCCTGAAAGAATTTTGAACGCGACAACACCATTGCCTCGCGCTTGGATGTATTTTATATGTACGTTGTAGGGAGTCCCCCATGCAGCCCCCCCCCCCCAAACTCTCACAGCAAGGAGTGATACCTGCAGTGTAATCCACCGTCCTTTGGTTCTGTTTGCGGCATGTGAGCTCCTACAGCGTGGCACTTTAGTGTGTATTTTCCCCCGTGAGTGTTCGTGTGGTGCACCGCTGTGTCTGGTTCTGCCCTACTGAAGACTTAATGAAAGTGGGGGGGGGCTCTTCACAGACTATATCGCAACAACCAGAAGAGGGTGACACTTTTGCTCTGTGTGCTTCTTCTCTCTCTCATTCTCTAAGCAGTGTCCAACAAAGGCTCAAATGCTACCCTCTCCGTATTGTGAATCACTCTCTTAGAGTATAGACGGTAAGCCTGAGAGAAGTTCGCTGTGAAAACAGTTCGTAGGGAGATAAACGCCGAACGTGGCATCGCATTAAGTGTGGTGGAGTTGGCTCCGGCAAATGTACATTGTCGTGAAAAGCACTCTGACGGACGTGAAGCAGGGGGGCGGGGAAGGAACCGTGAGAAGGAATTCCCCTCTGTGTCCCGAAGAGCACTTTGCGAGTAGGTAAACTGATTTGGCAGCCCGAAAGGGGGTAGGCTGAAAAGGAAAAGAAAAGAAAAAAAAAGGAGCAGGCGAAGCAAAAAGGCCTCTGTGAACCAAGAGACTTGAAATTCTTCAACGCTAATGAGGAGAGAAAAAGAGGAAAAGACATCGCGGATCACAAAAGAAGATCCTTTTTCATTTCCTCCACTCTGTATCTCTGTGTTGCTCGGTCCGCTTTCCATCTCACCGCTTGAAACAACTTTTTAGATGCAATATATTGAAAGTTGTGTAGAAAAGAGGACGTGCCGTGCACAAAAGCTCGTCATGGAAATGTTGTGTTGTGAGTCTGTTAGGAACGTACGCGGTGTCCTACTCATCTCTGATGAGAAAACTCCAATCTCTGCTGTCAATGTGAATTATGGCCACCTACTGTCGATAGTATTGGTATTTTTAACTGCATTTGAAAGCACATGTGTTTGTCATGAAACAGATGTTACTTCAATCATCGCCATCCTCTCCGCGGTGTCTATGATTGTAAATGTATTATACAAAAAAACTAAAAAAATCGTGTAGCCAGTATAATGACCTTTAAATATCAGCTGCTGATTACAGTGGACTAGAGTGATAATAATCAAAAGCTCACATCTGCGCCAGTGTAGCATGGGCTGTTGTCACGGTAACAAAATATCTCCTTTTATTTGGATGGGAGTTGTCAATCGGGGGGGGGCGGGCACAAAATAGCTGCTGTGGTTGGAGGAGGGAGGATGAATAAAAAAAAGGGGGGTCACCGTCGGCCCTCCGGAGCCACCGCAAAGTAATGGGATTCCATTTGTATACGGGTCCTGCCGTGTCCAGTCATTCATTGTTTGGATAGCAGCTGTTGCCTAATGCGGCAAAGATCGGCACGCAGATTGAAGAGTATTGATCAGTTCTTCAGGACACGAAGTCGCTCCCCTCCTGGATTACAAAAAGCCCCCGCGTGTGTGTGTGTGTGTGTATACGTGCGTGCGCACTCTCACGCACACTTCCAGTCACATAGGAATGGAGTTGTTCGGGCTAAAACACAAGTGGCTATTTCACGGTCGGGTAGAGATGTCGTGTCCATGCCCGTCAAGGCCACGGGAGGACGGGGAGGGGATGCGGCTTTCCGTTAAGTCTGGAATTTTCCTCCACTTCAGATTGGAAAATGTCAAAAACTAAACTGGAAAAAAAAAAAAAAAATCTCTCCAGTGGCAAAAGGCTGCCGAGTGTGAGACCCATTTCAATGTGTGCAGGTGACTATTTTGTTTTGGACTTCACTATGACCACGTACGAGAACAAAAAAAATCCTATCATAAAATCTTACGAAATAATAAAAGCCAATTTTCATCAGTAGAATATGTTTTGGTGTGACATCCTTCAAATAAAGTAGTCAACATAGCTGCTTATTGGCATTTAGCAAAAAGGTCAACGTTATAAAATATACACGTTTTCACTTCTTTGCAACAAAGTTAGATGAAAGGCCAGTACAAATGTAATGTCTGCCTCCGAAATACGAATCTACAGCCCGCTGCCTGTTCTTAATTAGCATGACGACTGGAAACTAAGGGAAACCGTTCCTAGCCTGGCTCTGACCCAAGGCAATAGAATGCTCCTCCCATCATCGGCAAGCCGACTGCTGATGTTCAGTGGTTTCAATCTCCTCGTCTATCCCATCCTATACATTGTTGAATTTCATCATGACTGTTGATGGCAGCCCTGTAAAAAAAAAAAAGCACTATTCTGACTCAGTATGGCGCTGCGTCTTACTGTGGATTGTTGAAAGCGTCGAGATCGAAGTATGTCCTGTTTTCAGTTTTTCTTAAAGCGTCTTTAAACATTTTGGATGAGGCTCAAAGTTGGTTGCGATATTTCGAGTTCTGGTCCAAATGATTGCTTAAAATATACGCTTCATGTGCCCGTCTACTTGTTATTACTGCTACTCTTCCGTCCTGGCGCCCAAGCTCCTTTAAGTGCAGCTGTAGACCTCAGATCTCTTCAAAGGTTCAACGCTCGGCCCCGTCTCTTCCGCGAGCTTCCGCTCACGCCGCCACCGAAAGGGATTCGGCACAGACCTGACGCGGCCTCGGTAACCGTGTGATTTCATAATTCCTTCGGAAGACTCAGTCCCTCCGTTGGCAGTAGCGGGAAAGCAGCGATAAAGCCGCCTCTAAATTTTTACTCTTGGTAGAGTTGTATTTATGGGCTTCGTTTCATCACCGACGAACAAACTGAGTCACTTCCCTCCCGAGAGCTCTGCTTTGTCGAGTCGAGCGTGACCTAAGAGGCTACCTTAAAAACATTAGCTCTGTCTTTCTTACCCTAACCCTTGTCTTTTCCACGACGCCGTCCTCGCCGGGCCTTCGCCCGTGCTGTCCCGCTCGCTTTAAGTCTGCGGCTCGTCTCATTGGGTTTCTTCGGCGGCGCCGCGTCCAGGCAGCATCTTGACGGTGAACGTTTTTTTTTTTTTCTCTCTCTTTGGCAATTTTCTTGTAGCCTTATCAGCAGCGGTTATCCACATTTGGGCTTCTGGGGCCTTTCAAAAGCAGTCCCCAGAAATATGAAGTAAAATTGATCGAATTCCTGACCACCCGCTAACCTTGCTGCTTCCTGTGGGTGGCTGCTGAGGGGATGGATGAGCCTGAGCGACGTCTTTTTGTGTACAACCTCAGGCCCCTGTAGCCCTTCTTCTGACAGCCTACAATCAATGGTACCTCTGCTCAGCTGTCAGGCTCACACTGCAGCAGTAACAGCAAATGCTCGAAACGAGTCCCACATTTGCGATAGGACGCTTGAATTTCACAACAACCGACTCCTTGACGAGTATTAGCGAGGGGGTCATTTCTGGTCACATTAAAAAGCATTGTTATTGTCATCAGCACGAGTGGTTTCCATGGCGTGGACCTTCTGCCAAAAGTCCAACAATCCAATTCACTTCCATTTATAGTTCATTCATGGAGCATGGATCGACACAACTCCTGGATGTAAGCCGTCATCGCTGGGTAGCGCCTTTAGGCCCGAGCTCGGGTTTGTTGAACTATTCTTTACTTTCACTAACGAAGACGGGAAACAGATCCGGCAGATTTAGTTTTAGACGTGTGTTTCGCCTTTGGTGTGTCTTAACTACTCCCACAGTGCATGGATGCCATACACTGAGAAATAAAACCAGCTCTGGGTTGAAACCAAGACCTGGTGGTAAGGACTGGGATGAGGGGCTGTTTCCTCTTCCACACAATAGGTAGCGAATCGCATTTTCCTGTCACACAGCTGCCGAGTGCCGTTGGTTGTGTGAAAGGCCTGCATGTCACCTCGATGTCTCTTAACGTTCCAATCTTTATCTCCCATTTGCTGATGTTTCACCTGCTACAAGTTCAAGTTGAGAAACTGCGTTAATCTTTGTAGAGAGGCGGGAAAAAAAGGTTTGGAAATATTACGTTCATGTAAAAAATCCCACAAGGTGCTCTCTGGCATACGTCATGCATTTGGCTGCAACAACAAAACATTGCCAAAGGACTGTTGAGGTGGAGACATTCGAATGCCTGTATTGGTTATTGCTAATGCATGGCAAAGATTAAAATGAAATCCTCAGCTCAGCTGTCTTTGACAATGTGGAAAATATGCCGGAACCAGCCCCCGTTTATGCAGACCAACCATCATTCGTTGAATGTTCAGGTCATGTGTCACTGACGATTAAGCACAGCGAAGTCTTTTCCACAGGTGCCAATAATCATTTTCCCTGTACTTGTTTGTTTGTTTGTTTTTTTAAATCTGTATTTTTGAATTCGCCGGAAGGAAGCTTTTGGTTGTTCAAGAACTGTGGGCAATTTATTAAACATTCTGATCATACTGTAATTGGTCCATTTGCACTTATTTCTGAAGATATTCTGAATTATGCCTTTGGAATTCAGGGATAGGTGTGAAGTTTTTTTTTTCACACTTGCACGAAGCAAAAGTCAGGGAACAGATTGTCCTCAAGAGGGGAAACTTTCAACTGGGTTTTCCAGCTCAGATCTCCAGATAGGACCAGCTTGAGATCTGGCAACTTTGCCAAGGTGTCCGAGGACTTGCCCCGACTGGTTCAGCCCATGGTCTCCCAGTACCTGTGAAGAGGTTTGGCACGTACTCACCGACGCCCGACGCACAATGTAATGTTACACAAGAGAACGCCAGACCACCGCCGCACGCACACACCGTTGTTGCAAGACTTCTTCACATGCTGGCACGCAGGTAAAACGCACACAAAACACACGTACACACACAAAAACAAAAAACCCGCGGTGACGTTTGTTGCGACATTAACGGTTTTGCCACAGACGCAGCTGCTCACACCCTTCACGTTAGTTATTTAACAGCAGGCGGACAAACAACATCTCGAACACAAAAGACAAAAACAAGATCATGCATTTTTATTCCTACCATGTTGACAGACTTTGTTGGTTTGTTTTTATTGTTGTGTGTATAACCAACAGGTATGCAGACCCAGTCACTACTTCCAATCAATCAACATGTAATGTGCCTAAGGATTGATTTTTAATGAGGATATTTACATCATGAGTATATACATACTGTATGTATACTATATATATATATATTAATCTTCATGTATAGTGTGGTCTTCCTGTGTATGGCCACGGAGGATGTTATACTGCTGTCAGGCCTCTCGACCCTGCAGGAGACACTGTAGTCCCGGAGCACAACTTCAAGTGACCCTTACAGTATTTTTATTTTTATTTTTTTAACTTTCCATCTATCCCTCGCGATATTTACACATGTAAAACTAGCCCATACCTACGAGGACACCCTCGTTCACTTTCCTTTCTCAGAGACGGCCGTGGCACCGAAAGCAGTCAGAACAAGCTGTGGGGTGTGATCCTCTGAAGACCCTGAAACACGTGTTTCGATTCTATGCACCCATTTAATCCAGAGTGAGGAGATTGGGAGAGTTTTGGGCCATAAAAATCGTAATAAATACTGTGTTTTTATTGATTGATTTATTTCTCTCTTTTTTTATATATATATTTTTTGAAATAATAATAATAAATAACTAATGGCCGATATACTTTGATTTATTTGTTTAGAAACGATAGATATTTGTTCTGGAAATGTGCTTGTTTGCAAAACACACAGTTCCCCCAGCAGGCTGCCCGTATCCTCGTGGTTGCAGTAAGCGAGGGGGCGGAACAGGAAAGAACAGGTACGGCATGAAATACGGTCTTGAGTTTGAGAAACAAATTATTCCGAGGACCTCCGACTGATGCCGCGGCGAAACCGATCTGGAGACGGATCGAACGCGATGCCCCGCAAGCGCCGCTGCTGCTCTTTGAGCGGGGCCTGTACCGCAGCGGCGAGGGCGGAGGATACCGGGCGTGAGGGATGAAGAGAAAGAGAGATATGACAGAAAATCGCTAGCAGTCAGTCCCCTGGCTGGCCTCTCCTGAGACCTGCAACACACACCCTCAGCTCGCACAACACCTTTTTGCCGTGCGTGTGTGTCTGCGCGTGCGTGCGCGTGTCTGGCATGCATGTGTGCGTGTTGGTGCTTGTTTGTTTGTTTTGGTGTGTGTCAGTGTGTGCGCGTGTACAGGCGTGCATGTTTGTGCTTGTCTGTGTGTTTCTGCGTGTGTGTGTGCGTGTGTGTGCCCCTTCCTCGGTTTCTTCACTCATCCCCGTCCCTCTCCTCTCTCTCTCCGTTTTGCTATTACTCATTCAGTGTGTGCCAGTGTCTGAAAGCACGTGCTCTGTCCTCTATTCATTTCTCCTCCCTCCCTCTCTCCCCGGAATTATTTTATTGCTTCACAGTTTTTCCTACGTGTCTATTTCTATACCCCGGCCTTCTTGGCCGATGTGGGTACACCTACCTCTCTTCTTCCTCTTTTTGCATCTCTCTCACCATCCTAAAGATATTGGCACTTTCTCTTCCCGTTCCTCTTGATTTATGAAGGCACCTCTACTTTCTTTTCTTTTTTTTTGCCTCTGCCCATGGCTGTTAACACTCTGCATACCCATCTCCCTCCGTCACACATTCATGTCAAGCACACACAGGCAGCTGTATGAATTAAACATCTTATACAGTGCACACGCTGAGCCCCTTTGGAGTGTCAGGATGAGCACTGGTGCTCAGATAGGGGGGCTCAGGCCACACACTGTTTGTGTGTGTGTGTGTGTGTGTGCGCGTGTGCGTCACTCGGCACTTGACACTGTATCACACTGAACAGCGAGGGGTTATCGCATCTCTTTTCCTTCATGTTTTACTGCCAGAAAGGGGGAGAGGGAGCAAGAATCCGTAGAAAAAAAATAAAAGTGTTTTTGGGCTTCAATTTTATCATATTCTTGTGCTCTGCTTGTCTCTCTCTCTCTCTATCTCTGTCTTATCTCTCCTCTTCTCTTATCTCGTTTCATTTCTCAGGACATGTTGTTTTGATCTAGTGGTCTGCGTCAAAATAGTTTTTTCTTCTTTTTCTTTTCTTTACCCCTCCCCTCTTTTTTCCATTTATATTAACTTGCTTTCATTTTACAACAATTTTGACTCTAAAGTTGTTTCATCTCTTTGCTTTCAATCCTTCTGTCGTCTCATCCATATCCCTCTGCAGCTCCTCTTTCTCTCTCTCTCTCTCTTTCCCTCTCTCTCTCTCTCTCTCTCTCTCTGTCTTTTTACACACCTTTATGCTGCGTCATCGTTCCGCATGAACTCAAACCCAGAATCGAGGATGGCCTTGTTGTTCAGAGCTGAATCAATGTCTCTGCAAAAGCGAGCGCTGCGCCCTTTTGGGGCCGCCATTGTTGGGCTTACGCATCACGTCTGGGATGATGGAAAACAGCGTGTTATTTCAAATCCCCGTAACTCCACACACCGCGAGTGGTCATGAGGAGAGCTCGGCCTCCTCACCAAGCGTCGCTTTGGGTCGGCCGAATATAGACCAAGCTGACACCCATCCAGTCCCCGCTCTCTGCAGCCTGGCTACCTGCTTTCATCTCCAGCGGCCACCATTCATTGGTTTTCTTTTTTTTATTTCGCTAGCTTTGCTGCGACCGGTGTCAGAACCGCAGAGAGTAATGCGCTCTTTTGTTGCCCTGATTTACCGTGGCAAAGTTTAAGGGGTCTTTTTTTATTTTTTATTAAAGAATCGAACCAGAAGCGTTCCCGATCCATGCATTTGGACGGCCGCGGTATGTAGAGCGAAATAATAATAGGTCCGAGAAATTGGAAATAGTATAGTAATAATATACAGAACTGAAGCTTCTTGGATGAGAGGTGAAACACACAGTCCAGTTGCCTACAAGTAACAAATCCTGATGAAACATCACAAGTGGTGGTTCCTTAGGGTCACCGTGGTGCCTTAATGCTGCACAAATTAGCATCCCGAAAAAATTGACACTCGACAATACATGTAATGTTAAAGGTTTGACGTCTCGTTACAGACCTACAGATAATTAACACCTAATTTAGTGTTTTTCTCTCAGCTCCGGGGAGCATTTTAGGGTCCCTCAGTTCATTGTTTTATTTTTATGGCCTGCAGCTTTACAACTTCTAGTTCACCCTCACCGCTCTCATTAGCATTGTTTTCGGGCAGCTTTTCTGAGCCGCGAACTCAGATTAACACGGCGCATGCTGCCCGCCCAGGGCCAAAAAGCGGACACAGTTCGCCACTAGCGGGAGAACAATGTGGAGAAATTAATATCGAACCGGTTGGCTCGGAATAAAATCCGCCAGAAAAAGAAGGGGCTCGGCTTATCGCGCCAAAAACCTTAAAGCTGTTGTTTACAGCTTTCCACATTTTGCTCAAAGGTCCTATTTAGTATTTAACGATTGGTCGGAGCTACTTCCATCTCTGCAAATGTGATGATGGTAATGACTTAAATGAAAGAAAGTGCCTGTATTTTTTTGGAATGTGTGCAGTATCGCAGCTCATTCTTGTGTTTACTGTCCGTTTTTTTTACCTGTAACCAAGGAATTCACAGATTGGCCCCCAGTAACTAGGCAATATGTGTTTGTAAGATCAATATATTATTTCCATGTGATTTGTTAACATTCCTCCAGGAAGAGATGTGAATAGGGACATATGCTGCATTATTCTCCTCAGGGTAATCAGTTATTTACGTCTCATGATTTTATAAAGCTCTATAATGTTTTATATATATCCGACGTGCATTTTTATCTTTATAGCTGTCGTTCACTCATATAATTCCCCGCTCTCTCCTATTCTTGTCGCTGCTGTCAGTTCAGTAGGTGCGTCTGACCACTCGGCCTTGGGATTCTAATCTTTCTCCATTCCTCCTGCTGCTGGATTCAAATGTTAAGGCGACAGCAGGGATGTTGCGAGTCCGCAGAAGCCCTGCTGCCCGCAGTGACTTTTCCCAGCACCTCACACAGCTGTGTGCGCCGCGGCTTGACATCAAGGGGGCAGCCGGGGTTATTACCACTGTGTTTATGTGTCAGGCAGAGTCAATTATACCTCTGACGGGAGGAGGGTGGAGGAAAAAAAGAGGGAACGTACATGCTAAGCCTCTCCTTTCCTCCCCGAGGCAGAGTGTGTGTGTGTGTGTGTGTGTGCGTGTGTTAAGGTTTTATTTTTAAAAGCCTGTGCATGTGCCTGTGAGACTGTGCTCCACAGGTGGAGAAAGAGAAATTCCGCTCTCAGCCCCCATCATACATTCAGCAGTGATGGGACTGGCTGGAGGCCCTATTGGTCGAGCCAGAACTCGGGGGGCCTCCAGCCGGCAGGCGCCACTGAGGGTGGAGGGCTGCTGTGAGCTTGCTCGTTACCCGGCCCTGCACCCGACCCTAATGATATCTGCCGGCACGTTTCCTCTCTCTGCTGCCCTCTCCCCCTCTCGCACACTCTGTCCCTTGCTCGCTCCCACCTCTTCACCTCTTCCCACTTTCACTCCCCCCTCCTGCTCTCGCTCCCGGGTCTTCTTGCCCCACCGTTTGGGCGAGGAACCCGTCTGGTGGAGGGGGGAGGGCCGGGGTGGCGGAGGCTCCGTCACACTCGCCGCCTAATGAGCAGTTGCTCTGCGTGCCACCGGCTCTGGCAGCAGCCCGCCAAAAATGGCCGACACGTTTCACGCTGCTGGGCCTTGATCTGTCGGCCGTGCGAGGTGCCGGCGTGATGGCTTCACTGCGCACCGTGCTGCAAAAACAGACATATAAATAAATAAATAAGCACAAAAACACATGATGTAACACGGTGCCTTTGGTGAGAAATCGTCTTTTCTTGGGGTTTTTTTTCGCCGTGGCACAGAACTGGGACAGTGTGGTGTTGCCGGCATCCTGAGGGGTTTAAAGTACAGGCCTGTTTGATGGACTCCTCGCTTTCATCCGGTGTGTGTATGAGTCACTATTCATTAAGAGGCTTTTTATTCTGCCCTTTCCCCCACCTGAGCAGGAGATATTTGATGACCGGGTATTTCCGCTGGTGAATGATTAACATTAGTGTCCTAAATCGCTCCCTTACCAGAATTGTTATTGAGGCAGAAGCAGTTTGTCCGGGGTAATATTTATCTTTCAGGCCGATGATTCATGGAAAGTGGACATTTATGGTGGGCAACCTCAACCCGAATAAACCTTTGCGTGAGGTGAATTTGAATCCAGGGCCTCAGAAATGAGGTTTTACTGCTCTCCGCTCTCTCAATTGTTCAAATATTATCAGAGGAACATTTGACCCTTCCGCAGTATCTTTATTCCATATTTAAGACTGCTGCAGGTAATGGATGAGTGGTTGGAATAAATAGAAACACTCCTCCTACCTATGTTGTGCAACCTCGCATGTGGGTTCTGGTAAACCACCTCACAACTCTTAAGCAATCATTTCGGTGCAACTCAACGGGTGCCTATATACGAGAGGAAAGACAGATTGTGTGCTTGTGGCTTTTCCTGAAAATCCGGCAGTTAATCTACCAAAATGCATGAATGACTGCAAAGTCCACCACCTGCAAAACACCATACTTTTGCGCACTTTCTTCAAAACAGTTCAAAACAGAATGATCGAAAGAATTCCTGCAGCAGCCGCACTGAAATCTATGGGAAATAATTTCAAAAATATTGACCAGAAAAGCAAATACCAACAATCCCAAACCCCGCTGAACCCGACCCACCCAGGCGACCTGTGATTGGCCTCATTGCCCATAGCCAGCAGATGGAAAGGGAGACGGCTTCTTTATGCTCTTTTTCGGAAATATGCATCAGAAAGGACAGGTTGGCCGATATTTTATATGTATTTTACATCTGCAGACATATTTGAAATATATTGATTGTTATGTGTTTTATATTGCTGTATGTAAAATTGAATGTAGGACGTTGAAGCGGACCTTTTTTTTTCTTTTTCGTGGCCATAAAAGAGAGGGAGAGACATTCAGGGGACAATGTTACGTTTGCCAATGTAAACACGGTCAGCACAACAATTGCCAAAGTAAACGGGGATGAAAAAGTTGCACGCGGTCTGCCTGTTTACCAGTTGTACCTCCGGGATCTCATCGGATGATGAAATACTGATTCCTTTGAAGAAGAAAAAAAATCCTCGTCCAAACTTTAAAGACGAAATGTCCTTTTCTGCCACGCTCTCTGTTGTTGGCATTTTGTAGGTCAGTGTGCCAAGAGTTCCTGAGTGAAACTTGTTGCCAGTGTGGCGGATGAGTGTGCTGTTTTTTTTTTTTTTGCGACGTCTCAATTCTGTGTTGTCGGCGAGCTGAGCTGTTTAGCCCGAGATGCGCGTGTTTGCAATGCAGACTGTGCGAGAAGTTTTGAAAAAAAGGCACTTTCAGTCGCCATCGACGCCGGCCTCAAGAGCGGAGATGGCATCCCGTCTACGCCTCACGCCGCCGGACGAACGCGGCCAGACACATTGAGCTTTTCCCGGTCTTCGTCTAGCACGGTAACCCATAGCGACGAGTATTTCTTCTATTTTCGAAGAAGCTGCCACGCGGAGCCTTCGCAGGCGATGGGCATGGGGGAGATTTGCATAATGCGTGGGTTGGAATAACACTGAACAATAACCGTTTCAATGTGAATGGGCAGTTTAAGATCTATGGCAACAAAACGGTGAATAAACAACAATTTCAGGGAACAAAAGTCTCACTCAGTTCTTATCCCTCCGCCACAGCTCAATGTCTCGATTGTCTGGCTGGCCTAGATTCTCTCTTATACATTATACCCTCGCTTTTATCTCCGAATTGTCCCCTTAATCCCGGCCATCACGATCACGCATTACCATAATAAATGCTCCAACGACATTAAAGATGACATTGCTTTTTTGTCCAGGTAGGAATGACTTGAACATTCCACCCCCCCGCCCCCCCGCCGCCCCCCACACACACACTTTGAGCTGTGTTAGGCAAGAGGACCGGTTTTATTGATTGAGGCCGTGTGTGTGTGTGCGCTGGGTTGCTCACAGGGCTGCGGAGGATCATGTAGCAGCAGTGCCATGTTGTTGACACTCGTGTCGCCTTTACAGCTCCGACATGCCACGACTTGTGCCCACCGTCCAAATGTGTGTGTGTGTGTTTTGGGGGGGGGGGGAATCGTGTGTGTGTGTCTGTGATTGTGCGTCTCCTCCAGGGACGGGTGGTTGAGGAGTGTTGGGGCCAGCTGGCAGCCTCTGGCTCCAGTGTGCCCTCGTGGGCATCCGGTTTGGCGCAAAATCTCTGTACTGCGACAGCTGGGACCTGGGTCCCGACCAAGACAGAACTCACAAACACACTCACAAAAGTCGCACACAGCAGGAGGACACGCAGACAACGGATGCCAGGCAAAACACGGGATGTAGTTTCCCAAAGGGTCAGCGCTGACAAAAAGTGATTTAGTTGCCTTACCGTTAGGTCGCCAGAGCCATGAAAGTTTATAATACCAATTGAAATGTGAATGCATTTGTGGCGATCACCCATCACCTGCAGTTTCCCCTCAGCTTTTATCTAATTGGTTTGGCTGGAAGTCCCGCACAGGGGCATTGCAGCAGGGTCAGCAAAGCAGGCAAAAGCTCGGGGCCCTGAGCGGAAACGGGACCAAAGATGACTATGACATTATTCCAACAGCAAACGGTCAGAAATATAAGCCAAAATATGAATAAGACACCTCTGTCATTTAAATAATAATATTTTAGCATTTGAGCTGTCCCTGGGTGTCCTCAAACCTTTTACTGCCTTTCCAACCATTTTACATAACTATGCTTTCCCGCTGGACTCGCCCATTCTGACTTTGCCATGAACAGATTTTATAAAAAGTGATAATTGTCTTGAAAAAGCAATGGAATGCTCCATTATTGATGAAGTTGCCTCTCAGTAGGGTTTACATCTTCAAGCAGCAGCTTATTTCTAACCCAGGAAATGTAACCAAATCTTTGGTGTGGGTAAATGGAGACAGTTTCTTTGTAATGTAAGAAAAGGGATTTTCTACATTTCCCTTTGTCTGGGATTAGATGGAGCTTTTCGGGTTAATAATTGCACGTGCCTTTTTCTTTTTTTGATTAACTTGCATTTTACGTCCATTAAAAACATTAATCAACCAGCCTGGTATTCCCAATTTATCCGGCCAGAAGTGTAACCAGCTGCCGAATTTCTATGTCAGTGGGTGGTGGAATAAGTACACAGATAAGAAAATAAATTAATGGTCCAATTTGCTTTGGTAATGACAATTTTCCTGTAATAGGGATAAAGAAACTATTCCGTATTAAATATGCTCATACAGGAAAGGGAGACGTTCATGTTTAATATGTCCGTGCATTTTGTGGCTGTGAAGCTTTGCATTTTCACTTCATTTACCTCCAAATGATGGTTTTACCAAAATCCAAACTCCATGATAACATTATGCGCTTAATGTAAGAAATACAGCTCATTAATGCAATCGTCACAGACTCGCAAAGGGATGATGGTCTCTTTCAGGGTACCACTTTCACAGGTTGTTTTCTCCATTCTCTCGGGAGCCAGAAAGGAGGACATGGTTTTTGGAGAGCAGGAGGCTGAAGTCATGGAGGTCGGAGACAGCCGCAAGCCGCAGAGGGAGCCGGGGAGGTTAATGGGAGTAAATCAGGGGACCGCTGAGGTGAGGTGGAACCTTTGAGCTTTTTTTTTTGTTTTTTTTTAATGCCGACTACCTTCCTCCTCGCCTCATTTGTCTAATTTGTCTTTAAGCAACTGTTGAAAATAGTAAGAACTGAGTCCAGTTTTTCCAATTTTATACACAGTTGTCATTTTAAAAACGTTTAATTAGTCGCACAGCGTTGACTTTTCTGTCCAGGCCGAAATCAAATCAATGGTTCATATCTTTACATTTTGACACAATATTAAGATTTGTTTCCAGCTCGTGTGGGGGACGGCTTCTACTGCTCTTGTGATAAGTCATATTAAATCGCCTGTGGTTCGGAAGCGAAGTGAGTGATTGTGTTGGCTCATTGAGATGCTGAAGCTCAGGCGTATGTGTTCTTCAGGCTGGGAGTTCGAAAAACAAAAATCTGGCAATGTGGGCTCTCTCTATACTGTGGGCCTAAAATCCCTGCTTAATCCTACAGTAGCCACAGCTAGTGTAAAACCCAACTCTCTGGGCCCCTGTCAACCGAGATGCATTGTGAGTAATGTAGCTGTGAGATCTCAATGTATATATATTGTATATATCTTTGATTATCTTCTCTCATTCCTGAAAAGTAAAAATAATATGTGACATTTTTACGATTAATGTCAAGATCCTCTCAATGTCACCAGACGTGTTCAAACAGAAAGAGGAGAGGAAAAAGGAATAACAAGAAGAAAAAAAAAAGTAGAGATCCTGTGTGTTGGGCGGTTACGGACCTCTGACCCTTGCGGTGTGAAAGATATTACCACCATCGCATCCATCAGCATCGAAGAATGTCCCTCGCCAGGCGACCCGGGCACGTTGTACCGCAATATGCGCGATCACTCCGATGTGTTCTGACAGCTCACAGTCCCTCAATATTAAACTCCACTGAATAGGCAATGAAAACAGCTGGGGCACGAGGTTAGATCAGCATCGCAGGCCCCTTCCTCCCTTGATGGTGCACACTTGCGCACTGTGGCAATCGCGCATTCAAAATGGCGTTCGATTTCAGCCACCCTCGTGCGTCGTGACAACGCGAGACCAAATGCGCCCTCGCACGTCGAGCCTCAAAAAAACAACAACTAGAGAAACAGCGGAGCGAAGCGATAACACACATTTGCGCTCACATCAGTCCAGTGCAGGGGTGGAATGGATTTATTTTAGATGCCGACGTGAATAAATCCAGCCGAAGTCAGGTGGGCCGCCCGGCGTAGTGTTTTGATAGAGCCACTTATGGACGCATATTAATGCATGCACATATAGGCAGGGAGGTAGGCAGACAGCTAGAGATGGAGCATTATTTATGAACCTGTCTCTTGAACTTGCCATTGAGCTTTTTGTGCACAGGGGAAGGCGAGCGGCCCGCCCACCCTTCACAAACACCAAAATCCTCAGTGGGGAAATATATTCATAAGCGCTCGTGCCTTCCCTTATCAAACTACCCGGGACAGCAGCACTTTGTTAGGACTCGCTTTGATTAATTGCCAATGCGGAGAACAGCTCTATTTACTGCATGTAGGTCAGGTTGTACCTGCTTAACCATTAGGTGGCAAAAGCTTGATGTGCCCAAAAATATGTGCAAGTTTACTTTTAGTTTACTTCCTGTGAGACACCAATGGGGGCGATGTTGCAGCTGGCACGTGGCCAGGTCTGGAGCTATGTACTTTCTCCAGAAAGGCATACATTTTTTTTTTTCCTACAATTGGACAGAAGTGGGCACCGCTGCCCACTTAGGTGTTAGTCTTCTTTGGCCATGCAAGCAGCATGACTCTAGGTTTGTCCGTTGGGCAGTCCAACCCCATAGTCCAGACTGTTGCCATGGGACTTGAATTGAGCAGGTCAAAGGTTATATTTTTTAACCTGTAAAATACCTCAGCACTTGCACGGCAGCAATACTTGCTACAGATTCACAGTATCTAGAGTCTATAAATATTTTTTGTTTTTGTTTTGCACAGCCTGTTCAAGTTGGGTTCAAGTTGTCTTTTATTTTGCCACATTTTTATTTTTATAGATTTATTGGGTTACTCTGTTCCGCCTCCCCTCCTGTACCCTCCTGGTGTCTTACTTCCTGTTTTATTTTGTAGTCACTAGTCTTGTGTGTCGCCGTTTCGTTTTTCCTCCCTGCCTTTTTTTAAAGTTGCCCTCCTGTGTGATTGCATGTCCCGCCCTCATTAGTTTCACCTGTGTCTTATCAGACGCACCTGTGACTCATTATCGGTTGTTGGTCCGTCCGTCCCGTTGTGGTTTCTAGCTGGTCTGCCATGTTCCTCCTGGATATCGCGGGTATTGTTTCTGATCATTCCATGCGAAGTTCCCGTGTTTTTGGGGACTCTGGCGTTGAGGAGTTCGCAGAGTTTGTCTGCCTGCCGTTCCCCGTGTGAGTTGCTTAATTTATAAATGTGTTGTTTTGAAACATCTGCGCATTGAGTCTGTTGCACACAGCCTTACACTTTCATTTGTCCCTCCACCTCTCTTCTTCTCCTGTTCAGGGAGAGCCAAGCTTCAGTTTTCCTCACTGTACCGTATGAAATGTACAAACATGGAGTATCGGTGCTGTTGCCATTACTTTTTGTTCAAACACTCATCTTCATTATCGAGCCAAAGTCTCCGTTTGTGTGATGACCAAATAGCTGCGAAACGAATGACATTCTCATCAGCCTCTATTCTACTGCCGTGCCAATTAACACATGCCACCAACAAAGATGGCAGACGCGGCAAACATTTGCCGAACGTCAACTCGTTGATAAGAAAAACGACGACACGCGCTATTGTTCCCGCGTAAACACTCAAAGCTGTGAATTTTTCGAGCCCACCCGTTTGCGACATGCGAGGCTTCCGTGGCCGCTCCCATGTCTTTAAATCATCGACCGCGTCTTTATTAGGGTTACTCAGGTTGAGGACGAGCAAAGTGAGCTTTAACGAATCTCTATAAAGAGGGGCTGCTAAAAAGTCGATTATCCGCTATTTTAAAGTTACTGGCTTTGCAAATTTGGCCTCCTTAAATGTCCCAGTTGATGAAGAGGAATATGGCTCCTGCAGGAAATAATTGGTAGGATGACGACCGCTGTTCTTTGGCTCCTCAAATCCATGTTATTTAACTCCGGCGAAATAGAAAGAAAAAAGAAAAAAAGCCGTCGTTGATAATACCGGGTATTGACCCCATTACTGGATCATTTCGGCTCCGTTTACATTTCATTTCACCTCAATAAGCGTTTTGTTTGTTTTCCTGCGGATGACACTGAGTGTAATTTAAAGTTAAGGGCCTGTTAAATTGCTACGAATACTCTGTAGGCTGTTCCTTTCAGTGCCGCTCTGCATTGTATTAGTGCACCGTCAGTCAGTTCCAGAATGTTTTTGTTTGTTTTTCCTCATTCAGGGCGAGCGCTGTCTCAAATTCATTTCCCCTGGTGGAATCCTCCCTCCTGCCTTAGGCGTACATGCTCCGCACACTATGAACATTCAGACGGCGATACCGCTCTCCTTCCGTCTGTCAATTACCTTCTTTTCATTTCTAGGTCTTTCTGTACCCGCCCTGGTCATGCACACACTAATGAGAGGGCAGCATTTTATGACCTTTTCCTTTGCGTCGGAGCCACTAGCCCTGATGTATTCTAATTCTTGAAAGTTTTTTTTTTTTTTTTTTTCAGTTTACTCTCAGTGAAGGCAAAAAGAATTTATTCCAAATTTTACATGTCGAGGAATTTCCTTCACCCCGGGTTCCATCGTGCTACAAGATGTGTGATAACCCTAATAACCTTCATTCGAGTCTGCTGCATAAATTGATGGGATTGGTTTATTGAATTGTGCCAATTCGTCAGGGACTAATCAGTTTGGAAAATCCTTGAAATGTGAGTTTTGCAGGGCTGTCAGTATATGGAATGTATCGGAGCAATACTTGCCAAGCTGTTCAGGCAGGCTTGAACTCAGGGCAGAGCGAGGCGAGGGGAGGGGGAGGGGGAGGGGGTGGTTTGGGGAGAGGAGACAGGCAAAAAAGAAAAGAGATGGATACATTTCTGGAGACTTGTACAGGCAAATGTATTGCGTTGCAAATCCAAGATATTATAAGATAAGACAACCCTTTATTGTCCCATATTGGGGAAGTCTGGGTGTTACAGCCGGAGAGTGACAGTACACAGGAAAAAATTGAAAAGATACAAAATAAAATAAACTATAGCTGCGGTGCAAAAAGTAGAAAATATACTGTCCAATATTTTTATAACTCCAACATTAACAGTAGATAGGCAGAGAGACGGAGAGTGAGATGGAATTTGATGTACACGCATCTTTTTGAGAAAAACTCCACACTTAGCAGGTTTTTTTTTCATAATTCTCCTTCATGCTTACTCGGCACAAAACCCCAAACTGCCCTCCAGCTTTCGTATTTCTCGCACCATTGCTCATTTTCCTTGTCTGTCAAACCGGCACACATTGACACACTCATCTGCGCACAATCTACCCTCAGCACCCACGACACACACCCCTTGGAAAATCTCACTCCGACACTCCTGCTCACAGGGAAAGACCTTGCCGAGAAACACTTTGTATTACTTGTTGGGCCACGCTGCTGTGCCGGGAACAGGATTCACAGGTTTATTTTTAAAAAATGGCGGCGCTGTGTAGTTCTGAATGCTAATTTGCATCGGGGGGGACGAGGGTGGGAAAACAAGCCACACTTAATATTGAAGCCGACCAGTTCAGCGGTGGGTAGTATGGGAGTAGTCAGGGACGTTTCAAGACACTCTGGGGAGACCTGGCAATTTAAAAAAAACAAGCTTTTCACAGCGCCCAAGTACCATGTTCAGGAACCCCCTTATAGGGGGCCCTGAACGTGTCATTCCGGTGCCCCCTCATGGCAAGTCATTTAAGGGGCTTTCAGGTTGTCGTTGCTGTGGACCAATGTAAACGGCCGTCTTTGGGGGTTCCCTTCGAGCTCGGGGCCCTAGGCAATTGCCTAGTTTGCCTGCGTCGTTGCGACGCCTGTGGGAGTAGTAATAGATGAAGTGCAGATTCACAGAACTGAAATATGGGTTAATATAATTGGTTTCATGTTGCCTGTGTTTTTTTTATACAATTGTAAATGTCCTGCTCTTTTATCCATGCTGCCTGTTTTTATTGCTCTCGCCCTCATACGCATCATTTATTGTCGTCCTTTTCTCTATTAAGTGATCCCTTTTCGTTTAGTGGCTTGGTGGGCTCCTGAGCGTCGCTAATGTCTCATGGAAATGGGCCTTGTGCGTCTTTGTGTGTTGGTTAATGTTTGTGCTGTGATGGCAGCTGTTCTTTTCATTTGTTGTCTGTGACCTTTCACTGTACATAGACAATTGAAATACTTTCCCCCTCTCGCAATTCATTACATGATAGATTCCATCATTTTAAACAGAAAAGTAAAATGTACATTTTTTAGGCTGCTTTTTTATCATGTGGATTCATTACATACATTTTACACAATTTGTACAATTTGTTCTTACTTAATTGTCCAGCTAGAGTATGTACTGTAAGTATTTTGTGTTTTAATTACTTTTTTTCACAATGTGACATTTGTGGAGTAGATGACGTGGATTCAACTTTATCATAAGCCAGAATTCTTTTTTTTTTTCTTCATCACATCATCCGCCAGTATGATCTGTTTTTCAGTTTCTGGTCTCGGCCTAAACTTGTCCAGTTGCACTGCTGCTGTTTCTCCAACTATCTCCTTTATTCTGTCTTCTCACTCGTCTTTCATCCTTCTTTATGAAGTTGTTGCTGTGGCTTTTTTTCTTCCGCTGTCGCTTTTTCCCCCTCTATTTTCATGTGGCATTTTGATAAAAAGGCAACACCAAAAGTTCAGCTTTGGGTGCATCCGAATTTCACAAAGCTTTATAGTGGACCTTGATTTACAATGGGAAGTACCCCCATTTTCTTTTTTTTTTATGCCACAGAGGGGAAAAAAAACAGCTGGAGGTTGGAAATCAGGGATGTGTGGTCTGAGCAGAGCTGACATTCACAGGAAATTGGTGTTAGAGCGTTTTTATCTGTGTGTCGGTTTTTCTCCGGGCTGTGATGCACCCAGCTCAAAGTCAGATGTTGACATTACTCTAAAGCTTTAACATGTCCCAGAACAAAAGCGTCCACGTAGAAAAGCTTGGAAAAAAAATAAAATAATGTTTTGTTGTCCTTGGTAGTCGGAGTAGGGAATGGGAAAATGCGTGGGCGGTATTTCATTCTAATACGACCCTGTTACACATTTATTCAATCTAACCTCAGACAAATATTATTAAGATGATGTGTTTAATTGTTTCCAAAATCTTATGAAGTAATAGGCTTCTATCATCATTCTGTAGTGTTACATACGCAACACTAATCATGTAGTTTTACAGATAGTCGGACGTGGAGGTGATTGCAGCTCATGCGACGTAAATAATGTTTCATCAATCTCTTTCCCTTATTTCTATTTCTTAAAAGGAAAAGCGCGTTTTTATGAGCTTTCTCTTACTGCAGTAATAAACATACAGCTCCAACATGTCGAGAAATCCGAAGGCTGACAGATCTGCTCTGCCGAGTTACAGTCGCTACGCTGTGATTGGTTAGTCACTGTTCGGAGGGGGACTTTAGCGTTTAGTCATTTTTATTTTGTTTTTTTTTTAAGCAGGTAATCTGTCATTTACAGTGAAAAACACAAACACCGTGTGTGTCACAGAGGCTGACTCATCGGTGATTTGACTTCACTCACGCCGCTCAGCTCAGTCCAACGCAGCTTCTAAAGCAACTGTCAAGTCGTCTTTGAACGATTGCTTTGATCAGAGAGACAATCTACAGATCTAAGTGTACGCAGCCATAATTCATCATTCCAAGTGAAGGGGCCTTTGTTGATGTGAACCTGTGGCTTGTAATTCCTTCGGATAAAAGCTCGACGCGCTGAGGCATCAAACGGGGGGGTTTGTTCGTGCTTGGCCTATTTGGCAAACGCGCCGCAGTTGTGCAAGGGCTAATGGTTTCAATGTGTGCATGTTGTCTGTTGTGATGGAGGCCATTGCTCAGCGTGTTGCATTCATTTAAGTTAATTGGCTGGCTTTTTGACCTTGTTTCAGCTTGTGCGTGTAAGTGTGACAATGTGTCTGTGTGTCTGTGCCTCTCTCAGCTTTGATTGCATTTTATTTCGGGGTTGCTCTGCGTTGCTTGCATAACTCAAATAACTGGGCTGGTTTTTCACGCGGAATACTCAATTTGATGACAGAAACTACCCAACCCCACTTTAATACAGGCTGTGTCTGAACATAACCTATGCAGTCTTTTTAGCTTCCAGGCAGATTTTGACAAACATATGGTTTTGTCTGATATGATGTGAAATGAAAGGAAATAGAATGTATGCCTCCATTTAGAATTGTGCCGTCCACTCTGAACTGCCGTTCTCAAGGTCTGGGTCTGTGTGTGGTGGATAATGGACCACGACTTACAAAAGAGACAGATTACAAAAGATGACCAATTTCAATTTCTGAGATTGAATTATTGATATCAGATATGTAGACCCTGATCTACAGTGGGTGGGGAATACATCTGATCTTCTCCAATTCAACGATTACAACTAAGCAAAAAAACAGCCCTCCCGATGAAGACCATGTGATACGATCGAAATCACCAAAATAAACCGCGAATGTGGTGGTGTTTTGTCAAACATTTCTGAGCAGCATTATAAGAAGCAGACCACGTTCCCAGATTGGTGCATCACAGGGAAACATCCCTGGTCTGCAACATATTGGAATTATTTGAATGGCCACGCTTTCCACAATGAATTCAAAGGGGGAACATTTCATTCTTTGCAGTGTGCAGCCTGCTTCTGGTTTCGTAAAAAATAGCCTCATGCATATTCTCTGGCTGGTGCACAAGCACACAAAGTAATCATCCAATCCACGACTCCCTGTGGACGGGCGCTCTCGCTATTACGGCTCTCACGTGCTACCATCTGGCAACATCTTTAAGAACTGGTGTATTTGCTTCCTGTTGTTGCACAACTTGCAGGACGAAGCCGTGAAGGATGTTTTCTCTTTTCTTTTTTCTAACCTCAAGCAACACTATTCATAGTCGTTCTCTTTGATCATTACCGTTTATCGAGTGTTTTCTTGATCTAATGCCTATATCCCCAGACAATAAAGAAATGAAACGTATATCATTAAAGAGATTAAAGGTTATTAGGGAAGGGGTAAGGTGAAAGGAGCATTGGTATACATCCTCCCGGTGCCGTGGGTTTGCACGTCTACCAGGTTTAAGTTAGCAGACACAGGCCGGTGTTGATCTTTTATATCCCCCTGCTTTATTTCTTATGTCTTATCCACATTTTTATGTATATTGTAATGGAGCAAGAAACATCACAACTCGCCTCTTTAGGCTCCGTCGCTTGGCATGTGGAGGATTTGTCATCGCAATGAGTGAAAAGAGTTGTTCTTATCAGTGTGCTGGCTATCCCCAGGCAATGTAGCTATGTGGCATGGATGTGTCACTGCATTAGACCAGAGTTTAGTGAGTAATCAGGAACTCCCTAACTGCTCAACATCATGCTAACCGATTTCTTTAAACTTGATTTGCGACTCCGCGGTACTTCCCGCCCGCGCGCTCCCTTCCTTTCTCCCTCCGCACCTTTGTCACATTCATTCTTACCCCCCCCCCCCCCCCCCCCCCCCCCCCCCCC
>JAFBJU010000095.1:299545-351979 GCA_016785305.1 Colistium nudipinnis
AGCCACGTCCCCCCCCCCCCCCCCCTCTCTCTCTCTCTCTCTCCTCCGCCATCTCCACAAATTAGGGAGTAAATGAGGAGGGAGGAGTGATATGGGTGATGAGGCATGCCAGAATGTCACCAGCATGACAACAGATGACAAGCACCGCAGATGGAGGGAGAGAGGGAGTGGGAAAGAAGGAGAGAGCGAGAGAGAGAGAGAGAGAGAGAGAGAGCGAGAGAGTATGTGATGAAAGGAGAAAGTATATTCCCTGAAAAGCCAGACTTGAAAAGAAATGATTAATGAGGCCAGATGTTAGGCTGCTTTTAGAGTGACTCATCACATTCATCCATGACAAAGCCAAAAAACTTTACTTATTTCCCCTAAACATAGATGCAGCGGGCCAATAACTTCCCAAGACTGTAGACAATGGAGAGAAAGCCTGGCACAGTTCTGCCTTGAGCAAATTTCTGCTTGCCAGGTCGAGACAGTAAATTGACGAAATGTTTCAGGCTTTCTGTTTCACGCCGACATCACTTTATTCCAATCCATACGTCTCCAGGTGAAAACACAGCGTCCCCTAAATAGATACACTCAAGTGGAACCACTTCTGAGTGATCGTTTGCCCGACCAAATTGACTATGCCATCGGGCCGATCAAATGTGTGTGTGTGTGTGTGTGAATCGGCAGTCGCTCGACGACGATATGAGAGCACAACAGATCTTTCACAGGCACATTTACCGGCCGCGCAGGACTGACATCTTTTTAACAAATCAATGCAGCTCAGCTTGTGGGCCAGAAATGTCGGCCTGGCAGCCTGGATTGATTCAACATGGTCGCGGAGAGGGACGAGATAAAGCCCTGGGGGGGTGGCTTTTCCTTTGGACCAAGTTTATAAAATTGCCCTTATGTATATGTATACCGCGCAAATTAGCGTGCGACATAATTACACGAGTGCACGTACGCGTGGCGCAGAATGGGCCGGGTAAAAATAGACAAAAATAATTAGCAACACAAGTGCTTTCTTGCTGAAGGCTCGATCCTCCTGTGACATTCGGAAGAATTTATTATCTACTTGCAGGCTTGCCGAATAAATCACCCACGCGAGTGATCGTTTGGTGTCGTGCGAATTAAAGAAGGTTATTGATCCCTTTCTGCATAATGACTCGGAAATTGATGCACGTGTCATTGACATTAGAGACAAATGTTTCCTGAAGTGGGCTGCTGCTGTTCATCTTTTCTGCTTGAGTAGCACGTGATATTGACAACTGCGAGAAAGAATTTGGTCTTGGTAATCTGAGAGATCAAAAAATAAAAATAAATAAATAAAAAGCCAACCCATAGCCCTTTTTTTGGCCAAAAATGGGCCAAAAAAAAAACTTTTATGCATTTACTTACTCTTGTTGCTGCCACATCTCAAGTTTGGCATGAAGATGAAAAACAGGAAGACACACTTACGCGGGGTTTATGAAATCCCTGTTATCACACTGATGAGGTTTCGGTATAATCACGATTATCCGCGGTGTGCTGATTATTCTTTAACTTTGGAGAAAGCCAAGCCACTCGTTTCTCCGTATTTTTACATCTTCGAGTTGAAGCCAAATTCAGTATATGCTGATATAACTGCTGTGTGACATGACCTAAAGTTGCAAGATGTTAGGGTTGCACCGAAAATAACTGTTGGTAGGTTTATGTTTTTACTTTTGATCATGGGCATCTAGCTGTTGCCATATTGTAGATCGGGGCTATTCAACTTCTTAGCCAGTGGGCCAAATATGAACATCAATGGGGGTTTGTGGGCCACTCGATACATCTTTAATAAATCACTGCAAATAACTCATGAATACTTATGCGCTGCATCCGTGTGTGTGTGTTCCAACAGGGGCGATGCTGAGGTGGGTTGCAGTGACACAAGTGACGTTACGAGATGTTTGCAATACACATATACATACAATACAATACAATACATGCCAGCCCGATTTTCGGGCAACCTCTTGCGCGTCAGACAAAAGTCCCGAAGGGCCTTATCTGGCCCACAGTCCGCTAGTTAAATAGAGCTGTCGTAGATGTTGATCCTCTCATCTCACAAAATGTCTCCAAACTATTCATTTAAAGACGGATTGGCATTCCTAATGTTTGGGGTGAAATCGCCACGCTTCCCCCAGCATCCTCTGGTCCCCCGGTTCAGTCTGGTTGGCGAAGTTGTATTGCTGGTTTTTCGCGGTCCTCGAAGGACGCGTTACGCTAATAACCCCTTGCGTAAAATGGGTCAGCCGTAAAACATGGGCTGAAAACGATAACTTCTAATGTCAGAAAGCTTGTTTCAAATCCTGAGTGGAACTCCGGCACCCCGACGCAACCCTCCAGCAGTAATAAAACATAAGAGGACCTATTTCCCATTGCCAGAAGGCAGCCGGGGCCTCAGTCGTCTCTGCGACTTAGTGTTAAGCCCTCGCCAACAGAGGAGGCCATCCATAATTAACCCTGCCCTGTCAAGTCGAGGCAGCAGTCATAACATGTCCTCGTGTGTCATTTTAACCTTTTTCCCTGCACCGTTTTCACTGCCGTCGACTCATCGCCCACATCTGTCGTTCGCCGCGTAAGGACCGCTCTTAGGTCAGGATGGGCGAGGGGGAGAAGGCTTCAATCTGCCGCGTTTCCTTCACAGCATCTCTCTCAAAGGGCTTTGCACAGCAAATGACATTCGAGACAGAGAGGGAGAGAAATGTGTTTCTTGTTTTGTGTGTTTTTTTCCTTTTTCTGTGATTTATTCCAAGGAGTGACTGAGCTAGTTGGCTACGGGGTAGCCATCTGTTGTCCCGAGTGAAGAAAAAAAAAAAGATATATATTGATGCATCGTTTTCTGTTTCATTCTTTGCATCCCTCTCTAAATCTGAGTAAACCTTTGAGTGAACAAAGATTTCATTAATTCCGGAGATGGAGAGATTGGTAATTATAATGTGTGACTCAAAGCAGACAAGGGAGAGAGGTACGGCGAGTGCAGTTGACTGAGTCAAAGGGTCGGGGAGAAAGAAAGTGCAAAAGACAGTGATTAAAAAGTGAAAGAGGGAGATTGATTTGCCCATCTTTGACGAGAAAATGAAATCAGGGGGCAATCAAATGTGTGAGGGAATGTATGGGGAGAAAAAATGTAAAAGCTCGAGAGCGAGAAATCGGAGACAGGAGTCACACAGGGACGGAAAGAAAGAGGATGAGTTTTAAAGATTGCTTTGCTTTAGTACTACAATAAAACCAAATAACCCCATAGAAGAGGAGAAACCATAACATTGGAAAAGCTAATAAAAGCTAAAAAAAAAAACATTTTAGCCACGCTCGCAATTTTCCACCACAGTCCGGCCTAAAATGTCAACAAGTATTAGATAGAATATAGGACGCTTTTGAGGTTCGCGGGTATATTTGTAGTATTTGAATAATTTGCACACTCGATAACCAGTTTTAATATTGACATTCATCCCGTTTCTTTTTTTTCGTTTTTTTATTGGGCTAACTCACCTAACTCAGAGACTGAACATGGTAAACATTCCAACCTGCCTAAACACGGCCTCTCAGGCTTTGCTGTAGACGTAAACGTTGCAGGTAGACAAACGCAACCGCTGCCGCCTAACAATCTCGCAATATTCGTGCCAATACCAAACAGGGGAGGACGCGGAGAGAGGTCGGGACAGGGAAACATAGGTCAGAGTTCAAAGGGCCAAGGCAGAGCGGGCGACTGCCCTGATCTTTGGCTGGGGAGTTAAAGCATTAGCATTCGCTCCGCACGGCCAGGCCCCTTACCTCTGCATCTCCTCAAAGGCAGGCAGGCTGCACGGCAGAGGTCGGCACTTGCGGCATATCATTGCAAATGTGTGTGTATCAGTTGTGAGTTGTATGAGCACGTGCCGCGCCACGACACGCGACGGAAGCTCCGGAAAGAACGACCGTATGTATCGCATAGGGTCTGGTTCCCTGCGCTCGCCGGCTCTATCGCGTCAGGCCGTTTAGCCTTCTATATGAGTGGCTTGCATGGGTAATTGTAAATTAAGTGGATTACTGTGCAGCACAGTGCCCGGGGGACTGACGGAAATCTCGGAATGGATGCAAAATCCTATCGCACTGTAGCCAGCAGGTCCCTGGGTAGCATCAGCACTTTCTGAAGCAGCGATATCAGCGCGAGCTCCTTTGAATGATACCGATTTAATAACGGCGCAATAGATTTAATGATACCGACTCTCATTATGTCTCAGCTCCCCGGAGTGGGGCCACCGTTTTAAGTGATTGGCACATTCAGCCGCAAGTGTGCTTAAGGATAGGTGTTTCGCGGGACGGCGTTTGGACCCTTTCGTGAGCAGGAGATGCTTTTATCACGTGCAGCCGAGACGGAGGTTTTGTCTTGAATCACAAAGTCGGAAAGTACCGGAGGACAAAGGATATGTAAAGTCGCTCTTTCAGGGCTTTGCGTGATACAAAAACTAAAAAGATGCATTCTTTTTCTTCTTCTTTTTCCTGGCTCCAGTGGCCTTATACCATCCAAATCCCCCAAATCAAAATCCACCTCGGATGAATTGCAGCGGAATACGAATGAGGAAAGAAGTGGCAGGGATTTCTGTTTTAATGAGGACGGGGGAAAAAAACACAAAAAAAAAAAACGTATCGCCACATCTAACCTGAAACGCTTCATTTGATGCTGCCTGCCAGCCGGAGCCTCCCAGAAGGATTCCGGGGTTAAAAACGGTGGAGTTGCGGCGCAGTTCGCTCAGGGCCCTGGCAACGACTGATGGCCTCCCTCCCACACCCCCAAACATTTAAACCCGGCTCAGTTTGCCCAAAGCGATCCCGGCTCGCGAGTCGAAAGGTCACCTCAAATAAATAAAGAACGGGGAGATCACTGAGCATCCCACACACAGAGTGAGCAGCACTTTGCAAGGATAGCCAAGGCTACACCATTTAGCATTCAGTAGCCTGGAGCGGTCCGTGAGGCTGGCAGTCTGAGAACACAAAGTCGGAGTCCACGTTTGACTCCCACTCACTCGCCGTCGCTGCATCGGTCGCGTCGCTCCTTCGGCTTAACCTCCGACCTGTTTGTCACTTCACTGTTTGCTGTTGTCGGCCATGAGAAGAAAAAGGACAATATGGAATTCATTTTTTGCCGCGGGTTGAATGGCCAGGGCTCTCGTTTCGTTCTTTTTTTTTTTAATCGCAATATGCAAATATATATCTATCTTTCTCAACTTACCAGGCTTTTGCGAGAATAAGCACACGCAGGGAAACAGCAACGCGGGGGCGGGCACTGCGCATGAGTACTTGGGGGCGGTGGTGGTGGGGGGGGGGGATGTGACGTCAGTCTCCGAATCTTCCAAATGAAAGCGGCATTCTTGCGATGACAGAGCACACTCCCTGTGTGAGCATGTGAACAAGATTACGCACCGCATGGGTGCAACTCTGCTCTCGGGTTTTTGGGGGGCCCACGTCACAAGCCTTTAAAGGCTAAACTCAAGTGGATGTGTCATTCTTTTACTTTATCCTTTGTCCCTCTGCACACACAGCCAACGCCGACATCGAAATAGTGTGTCAAGTGCATACAAAAGCCAGCTGCAGGGATGCAAAAAAAACGACAGCGTAACCCTGAGATGCAGTGTTTTGGTTGTGCGCAAATACATACACACATGCCCTTTGTCAGTGCAGGGGCCCGGCGTGTTACATCATCCAGAAGGGAGTTTATCAGCGACTGATCAGCTGCGGCCCGAAGAGACTCAAAGACTGTTTTGTCTTCCTCTTGCCCGAAACTGCCTCAACCCACAGATTACCTTCCAGCCGTGGGTATTTGTTTACCGCGGCCTGAATTTGCAAGTCTTCATCGTGGATGCCTGCCATCACCCAGGGGAAGTGCTTGACACGAAGTTCATCGGTTGCCAGGAGAGTCACAGAGGGTACACAGGCAATCCAGGTCGAGCGCTTAAGCTCGTTGATTCAGTCACAGGACATGGGACTATTAAAATTGCATTGCATCACACAGGTTATTGTCTTGAACAGATTATTATGTTATGAATCCGTTTTCCTAGAACATACAAAAAGAACATCTTAGTCATACTTGCCTTTCGGCAAATTATTACGGACATGTTTAGCTTTTTCTGTCATCCCTGAATGACTGCCAAAAAAACAACATGAATAATAACAACTAACAGATGTTCTTCGTGAAACCATTATGCAAAATATGTAAGCAATTGAAAATTGTTGAGTTTTTTATAAGAGTCAGAAAACAGGAATCAAAGGGCAATATTAGCAAAAAACAAGAAGATGTCACAATGTTATGGGTTGCATGGTCCTTAAAAGTAATGCGGCATTGCGTGTATAAGTCCCAGACATCAGCATAATATTTTTTCAAAGGGGGGATATTTCCATAATCGTCAGACCATTTTAGCAAATCCAACTTTTTTGGTTCGTTGTGCCACAAAAAGGACCCCTGAAAGGACCTACAGTCTTTCTGCAAAACAGAAGCAAGGTATTGAGCATATTTTGGAGGAAAACCTGAAGAGATTGATGGAGGACACGTATCAGAATCAAAAAGGCCAGGATTGGCACCAGAAAGTTATGCAGCATGTGGGCAGCACGCTGATGTGTTCCACCCCAGACAATGTTTCTTCCTGTCCTTTTTGTAACAAAGGAAACTAATGACCCAACACTTCACACTGAAGTGCTTGCTGTATTTTTCCCATGAATGCCAAATGTGTCACTTCCTGTATTTTCTTTGTGCGCCAGCAGAGCAATTTCCTGCTCCCTACATGCTGACCGTATGATTTCATCAGTGCCAAATGGGAAAAAATCTACAGCATAGAGATGCTCTTCACTTAATGCAAACCCCACCGTTAGAGTTTGGCAGAACACAATCGGGGTGTTTTGCCTTACAATCTTGCTTAGTCCAGCTTTTAAGGTTTCACAGCTGGCCAGCTTTGCTCATCTCCTCATAGCTCAGAGCGGCTACAGCCCTGCGAAGGAGGAGAGAGACCGAAAGTGTGATTGAGGAGGGGAATTTTGCTGGGGTGGAAATATTAGAAGTGTACACAAGAAAGGATGAAGGAGTGGCGTGAGGCGAAGCTCGCTGGAAGGAGTCCCAGTCCCAGCCACTGTCACGCGGAGACCACACAGCTACAACATGTTCTAAAACAGTTCAAGTCAGGGTAAATGTGGCATTCGATATGTAGCAGTTCATTTTGTGACTTTTATGGAAGAAGGGACTCCAGACAAGTCTACAAAAAAACGCTGCTATGGTAGTAGAACATGCAAAAATAGTCGCACTCAGGATACCCAGCCCGCAAAACTTTCTGATAAGAGAGCTGCTGAACACAGGATTACAACCACGGAGACAGACGCGGCCCCCTGGAACAGCACCCAGGCCTCTTCATCACCGGCATATTCCGACGAGGAGCGCCGGCCAACCCCCGGGATGCTGGCCCGTCTCCCAGCCGGCCCTGCTAATTAGTCCCCCTCTTCTGAGCTAATTGGCCGGTAAAAAAAATGAGGATGGCCTCTTCACCCAGCCCGAATGTTGTGCCACCAAATTGCAGTGGGGAGGATTACGCTGGCTTATGAGGCATGGTGACACTCAGCGAGAACACCTCCTCTGCTATTAATTTCCTCGTCATGCGGGGTCTCCTCTGCTGCTGTCACTTTCGCTTTGTTTGCGGTGGGTAGGGCAAAAAGGCGGACGACGATTTCTGACAACCTATTCCTGTGAGATGCCTTCACATCCCAACTAGTTCACTGGGTTAGTGTCTTGTCCAAACAAACAATGAAATCCTTCATTTGTACTGACGCGGATTCCTGTGGGCAATATAAGTGCTTCGACACGTTACAAATACCCTGCACTGGGCTTATCTTACTTTCTTGGCGTTTGTTTTTTTTGTTTTTTTTTCGCTGAATCCGGATTTCGATTATAACCTTGTTTGACGACAAACCTTGGGTAAAATTAGCGCAGCCAGTGTTTGCAAAAACGCGGGCCTGTTTTTTGAGACACAACACAATGAGACAGCAGCATCCCCAGTTTGATTTCGATACCGGCCGTCCTTTATTGCATGTCATACCACTCTTTTGCTCTCCCTTGCTCCTCATTTCCTCTCTGCAGCTTTCCAATAAAAGCAAGAAATACACAAAATGTGATATAAGAACGTGGTTCAGTTCCTGAGAGAGAGAGAGAGAGAGAGAGAGAGAGTGAAACGTTTGCAATACAATCTAAGAAATTGCAGGCCTATTCTTGCATATTCAAATAAAAACTATAACCAAAGTTCTCTTCAGAGAAATGTCTAATTAAATGAGGTAACTTAAATAAAAATATATAAAGGAGCTGATTTGTGTAATGCACACAATAAAACAGGTGGTGGTATTGGCCATCCATTTATGCTAAAGACTCAATGGAGAAAAAATGTCATTGATGGAAAGTAACTCAAAACATTTACTGAATTAATGCAACCCAATCTAACCACACTTTTGAGATAACGGTACATGTCATATTTCCATTTCATGCAGTTTATGAAAAAAAAAGCATTTGTAGAGATTTTAATACATGGCAATATCTAGGTTATATTTCAACGTTGGAAAAAGAACATAATGAGTATTTTGGTGCTGAATGAGATCAAAACACACGATCGCATTTTCAAACTTTCCTTCCTTCCCCTTTCTTTTCTATCTTTCTTTCTTCTTCTTTTTTTTTTTTTTTTTTGCTGCAGATGGGGTCATTGCTCTCTCGCTCTATCGGCCACATCTCCTCGCCGCGTCCACACTAACACAATTAGCCCGGCTCATTTGCACAGGCGGAGGACTCCGGTTATGAATGGGTGCATTCCCCCCAAGTCCCGCCTCTTCCGCTGCCGCACGCGGACCAATCGGCGGCGGCGGTGCGCGCCGACGGGACGTCGCGTCAGCTGCCGTCGTGTCGGGATTGGAATGTTACCGACTAACAATCGGAACAACTGAGCACTCAGTTATTGGACACTCGGATCAAGGAATCCCGTCTTTTGGGGAACATTTTCTCCGCTCCTTCCTCCAGGGCTGGAGCGTCGCGTTCGCTCGCCCGGCGCCGCCGACCGACCGGGGGAAGTTCGCCTGCCGCGCGGCTCCCCTCCGATGAGGCTTTTTGATTTGAAACCAAGCGAGGCTGCGCGTGGAGGTTGTTAGAAATAAGGAGAGAAATGCAGGGATTCGTCAGGTTACACTTGTACCGCTGAGCCGTGCCCCGCGCTGCGACGCTTCCCCTCCGTGGATTTGTGGGGGGGTTATTTCTTTATTTTCTGTTTGCCCCTTTTCACGCCGAACCATGGAGGGATAAAAGACGAGGGGGGGTCGGACGATTTCGCCCCGGCACATTTGGATCCGCGCGCGGCTGCCACACCGACCGGAGGACCTCGCGCTCCCCGGTCAACGTGTGGGCGAGTTTAACACCTGAACCGGGGTGTACCTCTTCGTCTGGGGAAGCCTCGGGGACCCCTGTCGCGCTTCATCCCGGGGGAGAGAGTTCCTATACGGGTCTTGGACAGCTCCCACCCCCCTCCCCAGCCTGAATGAGGCTGCGAAGAAGCGCAGGGGGGAAAGAGAGTCGCTGCCTATGATTTCATCCGAGTGGGTCCGATCTCCCGAGGCGCACCGCCGCAGGCGCCCTGCAATATGGTGAAACACTACAGAAGAGGGAGGACGGGGCACCACTTTTGAACAAAATAAACAAGTCGCCCACATGCACTGGATCAATCGCCGAATTTGGGAACCACATACGCAGAAGGAGGGCTGCCGGGGATCCTTGGAGGCTGCCGCAGGAGGATGGAGCGGTGTAGCCGGGGTTGGTGAGAGCCTAACTTCGGGCCACTTTACGTTTCTTCTTCCCAAACCACTCGCCCCTGCCCCCAGGACACATGCAGGCCAAAAAACGCTACCTGATCCTGCTCTCCGCCGGCGCGTCTCTGGTGCTGCTCTTCTACCTCGGCGGGGTTCAACTTCCAGCGGCGGGCAGGAGCCGGCATGACCGCAGCCGCAATGGATACCGGCCCGACCAGCCCTGGCCTCACTTCTCGGACCCTTTACACCCCGTCCTGCCCTGGGACCACACGGACACCGAGGAGTACAACCTGCACATATCCCCGAGCCAGAAGAGGGACGTCAACACCAGTGTTTACAAGGGCAAGCGGTGCCGCATGGATTCCTGCTTTGATTTCTCCCTCTGTCAGAAGAGGGGATTCAAAGTTTACGTGTACCCGCAGCAGAAGGGGGAGAAGATCTCCGAGAGTTACCAGAACATTTTATCCGCCATCGAGGGCTCCCGGTTCCACACCTCGGACCCCGGACAGGCGTGTCTGTTCGTGCTGAGCCTGGACACGCTGGACCGGGACCAGCTGTCCCCGCAGTACGTCCACAACCTGAAGACCAAGGTCCAGAACCTGCCCCTGTGGAACGACGGCCGGAACCACCTCATATTCAACCTGTACTCGGGGACGTGGCCGGACTACACGGAAGACCTGGGCTTCGACATCGGCCAGGCCATGTTGGCCAAGGCCAGCATCAGCACCGAGAACTTCCGGCCCCACTTCGACGTGTCCATCCCGCTCTTCTCCAAGGAGCACCCGAGGACCGGCGGGGACCGCGGCTTCCTCAAGTACAACTCCATCCCGCCGTTCAGAAAGTACATGCTGGTGTTCAAGGGGAAGCGCTACCTGACGGGGATCGGCTCGGACACCCGGAATGCCTTATACCACGTCCACAACGCCGAGGACGTGGTGTTGCTCACCACCTGCAAGCACGGCAAAGACTGGCAGAAGCACAAGGACGCGCGCTGTGACAGGGACAACGCCGAGTATGACAAGTAAGTCACCCACGGTAGTGTTGATTTCAAAACCCAGTTGTGTGTTGTGGTTGTTTTCCCATGTTGCGTTTAGGCTTTTACGCACGGAACGAGGCGCACCAGACGCATCCTCTCATGCCATAGCGCACAGCCTGTGTGTGCGTGCGTGTGTGTGTGTGTCTCTGTGTTTAGATGTGCACGTCTGTTAATGGGGCCTTTTTTTAATGCACACACACCGTGTCTTCTCTAAATGAAAATAGGTTCTCCTTTTGCATAAATAATGTTAGTTATCACTTGCTGGTTTGCCTACGGAAACGGCCTACTTTATGTGCCACTGCGTGACATAGTTTTTTTTTTAGTACCCTGCACTCCACCTACTTGCTCCTTCACATGACATCAAAGATCTCCATCCTGTCTATTAGCTCCCTGGACACCCCCCTCCCTCCCCTTCTATCCCATGAAGGAATTTTACCCCCCCCCCCACACACACACACACACCACCACCTCCCAGCTCCAACACACACACACACACCACCACCTCCCAGCTCCACTTCATGGGAGCACTGCAGCCTTTCTCCGGGATATGCATGGGCATGTTTGATTTGCACCCGGTGCTTAGTGCAAATTAAGTGAAAGCCGACAGTAGGAGTGTTTTTGGCTTTGAAATGAGCATTGGTGGTACGGTGACCTTGCTGTGGCAAAAAAAAAAAAACGCTGCTTCCCACGCTCCAAGGCGCATGCACTGTAGTTTATATAGGCTGTGGGGTGTAACAAGTTTGTCTGAATAATGACACCGTTTAGTGCAAATAAATCAGCCATTCATTTCCAAGTGCCTGTGCTATCCTTTTCACTTAAGACCCCGGGAGCTTGAGAGCAAAATAGGGATCGAATAGCTCCAACTCCTGAGGTCTCGGATTGGTCCAGGTAGTAATAAATGAGTCCTCCCTTTTGGATCAGCAGCTGTATTGACTGTTTGGTATGTGTTAACATAGAAGGCGGCGTTTGCTGGTGTTTACATAGCGGGATTACTGCCGTCAGGTTCACTCGTCTGTGAGTGACACGGGTTTGATCTGCATTTATCATCCTGTGGAACCCCGTGCCTTCGCCTGGATAAACTCAGACAAGTGATAACAGCGCTTGCCTACGTTGTTCTTACTGTGTGTGTGTGTGTGTGTTTGTGAGCGTGTGTGTACCCGTGTACGCACGTTGCGTGTCGGGGTTAAGGGAAAGGCCAGGTGACGAGCATATGGAAAGTTAACCTACACATATTTCCAGTCAGTCAGGAAGACGGACAGCAAGGGGCAGGCGTCGTGGGTCGGAGATAAGGGCTTTTAACCAAACACATGTTGTCTCGTGAGTGTGTGTGTGTGTGTGTGTCTGTCTCCTTGAACTTGATATGAACTCAAAAACCTCCTCGCAGTCGCACTGTATTGCCAAGGAAAAAAAGGGAGCTCTAAGAAAACTTCACATGCATGCACTTGTCAGTCCATTCGTCATCCTCCCCCCCCCTCTCTCTCTCTCTCTCTAACACGCACACTCATTCTCTCCCTCCGTCTCACTGGATGCCTTGGGCTCGGTGTCACCTGGAGAAATATGTCATCCATTATCTCACATTCCAGTCATCTCTGGACGGCCCGCCTTTCCCGACGGATTTTTTATTTATTTTTTCTCCCAGAAGTGCCTCTGTCTCTGGGACGTCTCAATAGATGTAATCAGCCGATCGCCGCCGCCGATCGCAGCGAGTTGGTGGAAACTGGAGCGCTCACTGCCCACCCTTTCCACCGTGGCGTGTTTCACGGTTGATTTATCTGGATCGATACCGTTGCCTGTTAGTCATTTCATTTCCATCGATAGCGCTCGTCCCCCACTCAAGCTCGATCAATCAAATTTCTATATTTACACAACACTTTTACCGTGTTTAGCACAGAGTTTGCATTTGCTTGTCTCAGGGATTTTTTTCCCCACACTTTCTATTCGACCCAGATTGGACTTTTTTTTTTCTAAAAACTTTAACTTGATTTTGCTGGTTATAACCCGCTTAGGATGGTAAACTGCTTTGGCGTGTGTCCAGTACGTTTAAGGCATTTTCCCCCCTTGTATGATTCAGCAACTTGTTTAGATTTAATCAAGCTGAAGCCTTTCATTTTAATCAAATGAAACACCCCCCCCTGTGGGTACCAGCTCATGCCTTTTTGACAACCCTCTCAGGGGCACGCATCTACAGGCGGCTGTCTTTAGTGTGGTGGCGCTTCGCTTCCAGAGGCCGAGGGCAGGAAAGCAGCGCCCTACGGGGCCGCGGTGCTGCAGACTCAGGAATGCACACACGTGTCAAAGCAGCTGTTGGCGTCGCACCTCACTGCCAAGGCAAGCCGTGTGACTGCGCGGCCTACATGCATGTACCTTGACGCTCCCTGAATGTAGCTTGAAGCGAGCTTTAACCGCAGAGAAAGGGATGCAATGAAACGCAGTCTGTGCTTCTTTGCGATCAATACGCACATACCCGCCGACCCCTAACCTACACCCACACGTATGCACGCACGCACGCACACACAGAAACACACACACACAGCCACGGCTGGTGCTGCAACCAAGCTCATCTTTGCCTCCTGACCTTTGACCCTGTTAGCTTCCAGAGGAATGCTGCTCTACAAAAGAATGTAGCAGCGAGAGGGCAGACTCGAAGGCAGCATATAGGCACCTGAACGATTCCAACCCACACATGTGTGTGTGTGGTTGTATGTATATATACACAAAAACACACACACACACACACACACACACAGACCACATAAACTGAAATGCAGCACACTCCACACATTTATTCAATTGATTTCTTCTTTTTTTTGTAGCTGCAATAGCTTTCAATTGGAGTCACTCTGGTCCACGTCCATGGCCAAGCGCTGATGAAAGGCCCCATTCACTGTTATATTATCCACTCAGTTTTCAGGGCTGCAGACAATGATCCTGGAAGAAGGCAGTGAAAGGCTATTATGGGCTCACCAACTGAACATTTTCACATAAGGTGCTATTTCGCTCTAACTCTGTTCCTTGTGGTGGATAAACCACCATTACTGAAATTCCCCTAACTCGTAATACAGCGTTTTTTTTTTTGCTTGTTTGTTTTTCCCATTGTTATTATAGTTGGGGAAACCAAGCTGGCGTTCCTCTCTGAATGGGAAGTCACTTTTGTCGGCTGCTACTTTGTGTTTATATGTTGTTTGTTCATAATAAATCAGTTCAGGATTTATTTCTCCATATTATCCTTTCAGAGGGCCATGGAATTGTTCTTATTTTTTCATCCATACTTCCCCATACATACAGTACAATGGTATACTGACTTCATATGTGTAACACCAGACCCACCCATAGGTACTGTAAGTGATCCATATTCCAGTTGCATTTAGATGTCAAAATTACAGTGTCGTCTCCTATCACAAGTCAGCTGCTTAAAGTACATCATTATTACTCTTAAGTGTTCCATTAAAGTCCGACTGCAAACATTCCTTTTATTTGCTCGAGGTTAAGTGTTTTCTCTGGCTAACAGCAGTGTCATCATCCTCCCCATTTAATACTTAACCAGCTTTGTTGGCTCATATTGACTTTGTACTTTAGCTGCTTCACTGGCATCTGCCGCTCAAGGTCACCCGGGGGGACTCGAAGACCGAAAAAAAGAGAGGGAGGGTAATGACGATAAGTAGAGCGGGCAATTAAGAGAATGAGAAAGTCAAGAGGAGGCTGAGTGTGTGTGTGTGTGTGTGAGGAGAAGAAGAAGAAGAGGAAGTGGGTGTGAGATTGAGTGAGACCGCAGCGGCGTGTATGAGTGTGCCGCATGAGTTGGTATGGATGAAATGGAGAGTCCAGAAAATGGCACGTGTAGTTGGATTTTTTCCCCCATTATGAATCAATGACAGTAACATCTACAGAGTGCTGGAGCATCTTCATTTTCACGACGGGGGGGGGGGGGGGATCCTCAACAGTGTGAGCACACACACTTTTTTCTTTCTTTTCTCTCTCTCTATTTTACCTTCCTCCATGGAGATGGCTCCCGGCCACCATTCCGTCGGCGTCATTTTTCGTTGTGGTTTTTTAAGACGGCGCGGCATTTGCCATTTTGTTGATTTAATAGACCCCAAAATGAGAGCCGGCACCCGATCTGGGCCGAGCGAGGGAAATGAGCGACGCTTCCTCCCCACGTTGTCACAGGAAAACCCTTCTTGCGTGGGGCAACTGACTGTGGACTTTTGCGCGGATGTGGAGGGCCGAGCAAGTGGCCAACATGTTGACGTGTTGCTGCCTCGGAGTGTTTCGGAGGGAGAGGGTGTCGCAGTCCCCGGGTTGCCATTGTTTGTTTTTCTGTCGTCCGATTAATAAATGATGAATATTTCATGACTGCCTGCTCCCTCTTAGATAAAGTACCAAGCTCATGATGGAGAGTGTTAATGATGTGGGGCATAATTAGTTTGAATCCAGAGCAGCTTCATTTGGACTCCTTGATGTTTTGGTTGGTCCATTATGAAGTTTAATCTCATCACGACATAAAAACCTCCGTTTGTTTGTTTATTTGATTTGATCTGATCGCCCATCCATCGCACGTCCCCTCTGACGTTCTCCGTCTTTTTCGCTCCTTGTTTCATTCTTCTTGTCTGTGTTTTGTGTGTGTGCGCGCGCGCGTGTGTGTGTTTGAGTTGCTTCAGCCTCCCTCGCGTCGCATTGTCTGCGTTGAGCATTGTGCGTGTCCCTGTGTTCATGACGGAGGTCAACGCAAGAGTTTTTCTTTCAGACTTCCACCAGAACACCTGTTCTCCTGGATCTGTTCCGTCAATGCGCAACAGTCATTTTCAGATTGTGAGCTCATATCATGTATATTTCATAGACCAATCGTTTATAGCATTTATAAGCTGATAACAAGGAGTTTGCACAGACATTGGGGAAGTTGCTCAGACGATTAACAATTGGCACTTGTTTCATCATTTTGCTTTCATCCGTGGGTCTTCGTGTTGGTACACGGGGCGTGTGAATGCGAGCGTGCGTGCGTGCGCGGGCTCGTGCCCGGTGACCGGCGTCCCGACCCCGCTGTCTGTTCCCTCGCCGAGTGACGGAGGCAAAGCCCCGCTCGCTGACCCACATTCATTGAGGGATTACCAGCCTGGCCAAGCCGCCCCTGCCCTCGGAGGTCGTGGCGGGAGGGGTGGGGAGCAAGAGAGGGGAAGAATTGGGGGATGGACGTGAACTCGGGTCACACGTGCATGTGCACACACGCACATTGGATCAGACAGCGAAGGATCCCGCGTACCCCCAGCCAGCTGCCGCCAAATAGATGGAGAGAGACTGATCAGCTAGAAGCCCCCCCCCCCCTCTAAAATGAAAATCGATGAGAGTATTAGAACGGCGGTGGGCCGCCCCCTGGAATCATTTCCTCCATTAAAAGCTGCTCACTTCCCCTCGCTGCGAATCCTGTCTGAAGGCTTGTCGTCATCTCCCGGTAATTGAGAGAACGAGGAATCACAAGTCTTCAAAACCCCTTTCATTTTCCACGAGTGTCGGGAGACGTTTCAGGAGGAATGAATTAATAAGGGAGATAGACACGCAGAAATTGTAAACCCTCATCTTATCCCTCTCTTCCTCTTTCTGTCACTCTTGAAGCTCCCTCTCATCCCTATCTAGTGCCGGGTACGGTCATTTTAAAGTTTGCGGGCAGAACTGGTGAGCGAGTGTCTGCACGGTTGCAGATGGCTCTGACGTTCCAGAGCAGAACCAGGGGGAGGTAGAGAAGCCGATTGGGTCCCCGTCAACTCAATGAAAGCAGACAGGCCCGTGACTGGCCGGGGGAAAAAAGCGATGATCAGGACAGACACGTGATTGGCTGCTCCTTAAAGTCTCTGCTGAGGACGGGGATAAAGGGACGATATGGCTGCTGTGAGCCCATTGAGTGGTGAGTTCCAACTTTTGTGGCTTCTTTTTATTGTCAGCAGAGACGGGTGATATATATATATATATATATATATATATTAAAAAAAAACGACAGCTCGCGACTCCGCTTTTCCAATGTGGCATGGGGCATGCTGAGACGGGGCGCCGCCGCTCTCAGCGTGCTTTGCCGTCTCCCTCGTTCCAGCGCTGGCCTCGTTCAGCTGCTGCTGTGTTTTGCCACTGGCGCTTTGGTTCTTGTATTTGCACATGTCCCCCACATTTGCCTTTTGCTCAGTTATTAGCTATGTGTCAGTGCAGCCAGAGTTACCCGTGCCCTCTTTACCCATATGACTGGTCAAGTGAACACAGGTTCAGTGCGAGTGAATTAGGCTGCGCTTGTGTGGTTATCTTACTTGCTGGCTGAACTGCAGAGCGTAGAGTGGGTCAGTGCATGAGGGGTCGGGGTGTTTGTGTGTGTGTGCGCCCGCGCGCGCATCTATCGAGGTTGCTGCTGGTTCCAGTGCCTGCAGGGATTTTGCCCCCCTCTTCCTGAATGACTGTGAAGTCCCGAAGGCTATGGAGCCCCCCTGGCCGGCGTTATCTCATCAATGAGGGGGCGATGGGCCGAAACTCTGGCCGGCTTACATCGTACAGTGTACGCCCACGCAGAAAGTGCAGCACGGAGATGAGTATTGTCCTCCGAACAGGGAAACCGACGCCGACTGATTAGTATACAGCCCATCAGCATTGTGGGCAGCTGTTCCAGATCTTGGCTTCTGTGAGCCCCCGTGTCTCCCTCGGGGTGTTGCAGCAGGAAAGAGGGGAGGTAGGGGAGTAGCTGCTTTTTATGGCCCCCTCCGCAACATGACAGATTTTATGAGCCCGAGAGGCCGTTCAGCAAACACCTACCGCCGGCACATCAGTGGCACGGCACAATCTCTGACGTCGGCTCGCACGCCGGCCTCCGTCCTTCACTTCTCGCCACCACGAGAGCGAAAACAAACACTTAACCCCTCTGCTGGTATTCATATTTAAATAGTAATTGGGAAAAGGGGGTGGGGGGGGGTGAGCAGAGGCAAAGAGGAGGAGGAGGGGTGTGATGGAGAAGGCTGAAGAGGGCAATAGCTTAAAAAAGCATTATGTCACTGAAGAATGTGTGCATGGCTGAATGTTTAAGGGGCCACGGCTTGGCGGGGAGAAAGAGGGTTTTGTTGGAGCAGATCTGGCGGCTTGGCTGGGCTGATGGATGGAAGGGCCCTTTTTTTTCTCCTTTCCTTCCCCCGTCTGGGGGCAATGCTTTGCGGCTCGGTTTGACTTCCACCCTCGGGGCAGCAAAAGTCGGGGCTGCCCCTGGGCACTCCAGAGGGGTCCCATTGTGCCGAAGTTTGCCCTCTTTCCCAGAGTGAATGCCTGCGCCTTGTTGACATCGCAGCATCCCCATATGCGCCCCCTCCCCATTCCGGTCTCTCACGTCTCACACCCCCGTCCGTCAACTCATCATGTGCCCTCTGGTCTTTGCGTGTGTTTCTTTCTGGGGCGACAACTGGCAACCAACGGCTGCTCGCAAGGCTTCCGCGCCGCTGACGACCGAGACTCGGGTTTGGCAGATTACACGGCACTTTGCGGCTCAGCCAAAAAAACCTAGCCGAGGAGGAGACGGCGGGGGAGAGGGTGGCGAGGGGCAGGAGGCATCTGGTCTCACCGAGGTAGAGTCTCCCGGTATACCCGGAGTGTGGGTGCATGATTGACCAGAGAGAGGAAGGAAAGAATCGTCTCTCGGCGTGTTGCGTTTTTTTCACAGTTCCCCTGCCAGTTTGGCACGGTGGTTATTCATGAGCTTAACGGGGGGCCTCCTTTTCAGATAAAGTAGAAGGAGTGCACGCCTGTCTTCGGGAGGCGACGTAGGACAAAGTGCAGCTGCTGGTGGTAATGCCGGATATATGATTTTTTTTCAAATTGACACCCACTCTCTCCCCTTCTCTTGAATTTCTTCCTGCCTTTTCTTCCCGCTCCCCCCCCCCCCAGAGCCCTTGTTGCCTCCTCCTCTAACATATAGTCATTTCTTCCTGTCTCACGCTCACCTTTGCCTGAAAAGCACAAATCCACAGCTTCACCGTGTCTGTGTGTGGAAAATCTCATGAAATGTGTTCTGCCCCCATAAAAAAAAAAAAAAAGAAAGAAAAAGACTTACAGGCCCGCATCTACATCAAAGAGAGTCTGAACGATTACGTCACGTCGTGGATGGAAACATTTTAGCAATAGCGAAATGTTGTAGCTGTTTGAGTCATTTCCTCAGAGACTCCGTTTAGCCATGGCCGCACTTTCCACTGGTTGGTGTACAGGCCCATCCATATTCCTGTACGCAGTATTCCACCATTTTTCCCCCTCTTATTTCTTTCTGCATCTCTGTCACCGACCCATAGGACACTTTTCGTTCAATGGCTTCATTTTTACCCTGCCGCATCCTGACCGTAGGTGTGTAACCAGCCGTAACCCAGTCCTCAAAGTGAAAAGTGATCAAAAAAGAAACAGCCTGAGTGGGGAAAAGCCAGTGGTCCCATGGAGGATTTTCTAAGGCCCGAGGCAAAAGGAGAAAAGGAAAGTTGAAAACAGGAGGTGGGGGGGGGAGCATGCTTTTTGGAGCAGCTTGAATGGGCGTGTTTTCCTTTGTCGAGGTGGCGGCGAATTGAAGTGTTTATATCCCCAGAAAGTTGGGACAAAACAGCACTTGATTTTTCAAAGTGTCGACTTCTTGTTTGCCTTTCGCAGCTCGCATAATGTTCTCTGGCTGCCTGAAGACAGGCAGGTGAGAGGTGGGAGGAAGAAGGTTTGGACGCCTCAGATTATGTCATATTTGGATCCTGAAATGAAATCCGATATATGCCAAAATGCACATTAACGCAGGCGGCAGATCACAAGCAGATGTCTGTGTGTGTGTGTTTGTGTGGTTCATTTTCATTGGGTAGCTTGTTGTGAGGACATAGTTGCAGATACTGTACGCTTCCAATCCCATGGACTCTTGTGGTGGTGCATACGTGGAAAGTGTTATTTTCGTTGTTGCCAGTATTAGGAAGGTATGTCGTGAAATGGATGCCAAGATGCAATCTTTCACAGGCTTCCCACTGACGAAAAAAAGACCCACCAATGATTGCGTCTGCTTGAGAGCTCACTACTTGGATTCGAACCCAGATATGCAGGGGTGGAGGAGTGCTCTGCCTCCGCATCACCTGAACGCACAGGCAGCCTAAGTATGTAATTAAATGTATGCTTGTGTGGCTTAAAGTCTGGAGGAAAAAAAAAAAAAAATCAAAGTGCTCCAAGATAAAGCCGGGTTGTTGGCACTTGGCAGATGGCAGATTCACACAGTCTACTGGCTGGCACATTCAAATGGCGTTTTGGTTTGAATCAGGGAATTCATTTGAAATGCATTCTCATTACAAAATACTTGTTTTTCTTCACAATAAGTCTGCGTGTTTTGTTTTTGTTTTTGTTTTGTTTGCGTTCAAATTCTTCGTCTTCCCCCAGTTACACGTGTGACATCTGCAGTGGGTTCCTCAAGAATTTGGTGCTCATTTAAAACGGTTGCTGTGCGATATGCTTAAAGCGCCTTCACTGTCATTGCCTCCGTATTGAGGTGATAGGTCAGGTTATCCTAAGGGTTCCCCAGGAACAGATGTGTGTGCGTGTGCGTGTGCGTGTGTGTGTGTGTGTGTCGGAGGAAGCTCCTTTATTTTCCAGTGGGCACAGGCCGGAGTTTGTGCAGTGTCTGGTGACTCGGGAGTATTTGCTCACAGCTCCATAGCTTACTATCTATAAACACCCACTCGTATTCCACGGGGACGCCGACTTTCCAGCAGCTTAAGCAAAGCGCGAGTTAATAACGCCTGGACATACCTGCCCTTTTATTGTGCGCGTCTGGAATTCCGCACCTTTCTGTTTTAGTTGCGGAGAGTGTGTATTTTGTCTTGGCCTGTGGCGGAGTGCTCTTTGGTGTGCAAAGTGTTTGCACTGTAACCGACGCAGGGGACAGACAGAAAGCCAGACAAGTATGTGTTACGTTTACTCTGAAGTCTGAGTTGTGTGTGTGTGTGTGTGTGCGTGCGTGCGTGCGTGCGTGCGCGCGTTAAATTGTGTGTCTGCATGTGCATATGTGCACGGCACATGCTGCTAGGCCTGCGTGCGTTCCCTACAGCAAGGTATTGCTGATTCAGTAGTGCGTCCGTCCACCCCTCCTTCCCCCCTTGCTTTCCCTCAGTGAGTGTTCTTCTTTTCAAGCCTTTCGGCAACCTCACCGCCCACACACACACACACACACACACACACACACACTCGCACACAGACGGACACACTCACACGTAGACGCGCGCGTGCCCCCTTCCCTGCCGCATACTCAGCAACATCTTGTTTGGCTGAAACCCGGCACTCTGTCTAACTGCGGCCACTCATGTGGAACAGCCAGAAGCTACAAAACATGAATAATGCATCACCGAGAAGAGTCTTTATTTTATTTTATATATATATATATTTTTTAATTCATGTATTTTCCCCTTCCTCAAGTTAAGTAGCTTGTCCGCGCATACCTGTGTAGCGGTGCTCCCTCATCCTCCTCATGAGGGTGCAGGCAGCCCCCCCTGGATTTCGCCGAGATTTCATCTGGATTTCATCCAGGATGAGAGAGCGACCTTAGAGTCCTGTTTTTAGTTTTTTTAGTTTTTTTTTTAGGGAAGAGGGCACTGGGTGAATTTACCGAGTTCACGCGCTGTGAGGGGGCAGAGGAGATTGATTATTCAATAAACCGCATTTAATGTGGGGTATGAAGTGAGACCAAATGAGCCTCAAAGCCGGCGACACGGGGGAGTTTTTGGGGAACAGCAATAGACGGACTACATGACTCAAAAAATGAAAAATAAAAATAGACTACTTGCATTGAACTTCCCAGCTTCCTTAGTGTATCTTTTGGGAGGGCTGAGGCGAGCAGCTCGGAGAGCTCCGTCATGGCCGAGTTTGTCGTTGCTACGTCATCGCTGCCTGATCCACTTTGCCTTTGCCCGTTTCCCATTTGAAGGAAATCAGGAAATCCCCATCTTCCAAGAAAAATCCTCAGAATCTTCCTTTCTCGTCATATACAGGTATATTGTATGAACCAGATCTGATTTATTTAAAAAAAATGTCTGCCTTTTTGATCCGTGTCCCTCCCGTTTTCTAAAAAGGGATAAAAAAAAAACGTCCCTCCGCATCAGCTCTTCTGTCACCGCGTTCCTGCCGCAGCCATTCTTTATGTGTTTCATTTAAACAGTTGTAACTGTGGAGCAGGCACCGGCAGCACAAAGCTGCCTTTTTACTATTTGACCTGGCTGCAGACACGCCGCCGCATCTGGCTTGTCTGATGTCGCGTAACAAAATCCGCAGACCCTGGAATGGGATGCCGGGTGTTGCGTGCAGATAGTGTGCGTGATGAACATCTCGGCGCCTCTGTGATCTGAGTTCACGCCCCGGCCTCGCGGCCCTCTGAATGTCCACGCAATGATGGAGCGCAAAAAAAAAGGCCGCAGTCATCTTTATTGCACGCTGGAAGTATGAGGGGAAAAAAAAAAAAAAACATTTTCTTCTCTGGACTCAAAAGCCAAAGAAGCCTAGCTCTTCACGATCGGCTGTTTTTCTTCATTTCTCTCTGCAGTTTTTCCCTGTCTCGTTCCCTCTAAGAGCGCTCGATGAGATGTTAATTATATAAACCGTGTTCGGTTATCAATACTGTAGTTTACAGGTGTTTTAAACAGACAGCCTGACAACTTTTTTTTTGCTTTATTATTACCCTTGCAACATGAGCCAACCTTGTGCTTTAATTAGTCTGTAGTTTGTCCTTTTCGGATGTGTCGTGGTTCTCTTAAGGGACGGTAACTTCTGATAAACACCAACGAATGACAATGCGGAGGCACAATGCAAACGGAGCGCATTAAAGGGGCACACAGAGGTGGGCCAAATGTGTACCTATCAAAAGGTCACCTTTTTTTTTTTTTGATTTCCCAGAGCCGAGCACACACGTCGGCATCGGCTTCAAATTTGGGGGCTAATCAGAGAGCAAAGGCTGGGACGGTAACTTCTGATAAACACCAACGAATGACAATGCCAGGCACAATGCAAACGGAGCGCATTAAAGTGGCACACAGAGGTGGGCCAAATGTGTACCTATCAAAAGGTCACCTTTTTTTTTTTTTGATTTCCCAGAGCCGAGCACACACGTCGGCATCGGCTTCAAATTTGGGGGCTAATCAGAGAGCAAAGGCTGGATTAGTATCTGTGTGTCCCGTTATCTGCTAATCTCTTCAAAGCCGGACACCCCCCCCCCTCCCCCCGTTCTAAGCGGTGGACCAGGCGCTCAACTCAAGGTGCTCTCCGGACACTAAGCATTGCTTTTATTCTCATGCATATTGCATGCGCTGCACTTTCACATAGCTTGACCTCTTTCATGGACGTAGGCTGTGTGGCTAAAGCTTTTAAACGTTGGACTTTTCACCCGAAGGCCTCATTTCCTGGGCGCACCATCGTGTCCCCCTGCGCAGGTCAGACTTGTCAATGATTGTCGGGTAGCATTAGCCAACCTGACCTGACCGAGGCCACGTGCGTCGGGTTGTTGCGCCTTATCAGTGTTACTACATGGACGGACGACGTTGTGCATGCGCATCAAACAAGCACGGATGGAGAGAATAGAAACCCGATCTGCAAATACAGGAAGCCGGTTCCAAGCACAGCTGGAAAGCGGTTCTCTTCTCTTTAATTTCCAATTTCTTCAGTTTTTCCTCTCATTTTTAATCTTCCCTTTTCACTCCCTCTTTTTTTTTCCTCTTCTCTTTCCCTTTTCCTCTTCTCCTCATTGCACCGTTTTTTTTTCTCTTCCCTTTATTTTTTTCTCCTCTTTTTCCCACCCTTTTCCTCTTCTCGCCTGCTGTGTTGATGTGCAGATCTGAAGTGACAAAATGCAGCGGGGGCCCATAAGCCTCCATGCCAAATCACTTGTCTCTTCAGTGTTCACTGTGTGCTTGTGTGTGTGTTTGCTCGCTCGTTGAACCGCCTGAACGTGAATGAATCCTTTTAACTGTATGCGAGACCCTCTGTTTGTTTCGAGCAAAGATCAAATCACATCTAGTTCCCTGTTGTTATAAAGCACTTCCAATGCAATTAGCTCCTTCCCCTGTACGCCTGCGTTTCCCTTATCAAGAAAGTTTGATCCGGCCGAACAAGCTGCTGCCATAGAGTGAAAATAGGATGTGGATGCAATACGTTAATGGGTCAGTTAATAGCCAATTGAAGGCAGGAGCCCATCAACCATTTATAAGTCAATATACCAATAAAGAAGTTCATATATCTGTGGAGAGCACACACTGGGTGTGGCTGGCCTGGCTGCTTATATGTGTATAAATATACAGAATGGAATGGACTTTAGAGCTAAAACTATTATTGTATGTCTCGATTAGTCAGAACGAAACTGTAACTGCTGCGACGAACACGGAATTTTATAGAGGAAATGATTAATCCGGAAAAAATTCCATTAGTCCTAGCCTCCTTTCTTTCATCCCATTTTTTTCCCTCCAGGTCGGGAATTTGAAAATAACCATCGCTTACAAAATGTAATTCGTTGGTCTGTTCCACAGAACACATTTTTTTTTGTACTTCAATATGTGCAAATTGTACAGGCATTGACCAGAGGCAAGTTCTCCAGCTGAAATTGGTAGCCCGTTGTAGTAATAATTTCCTTGCTTGTTTAAACTGATTAATTACAACCACTGTACATCATGACAGATCAATCAATTACCTGTTGGGCTGAATCAGACAGATTGTGAGGCATCATGTCTCATGAATCACTTTACAGGTACCTGATGACGGTTTAAACAATCACTTCACTCGTTAAATACAGAGAACGTTTTTTTGCCCTAAAGCCTAATGTTATATTTCATTATTTTATTGGCAGAGTCACTTCTTTAATTCGGGCAAATGTCCGCTATAAAATCCTGCAATTAAACCCTCAGGAGGAGTTAAGACTTGAAGTGTCCCTAGATGCTACTGTAATACTGTATCAGTGATTTTCTCAGAAAACTCTTTGGAGGGACTTTGAAATTTTTTATTTTTTATTTTACACATTAAAATCGTACGGTCTTAAGACAGCTTGCTGCCAGGTAGAACTGGCGCAGTGTTTCTTTAGGCTTTTATGTCTGGTAATTTTTGTCCTTTTTCCCTTTCTTTGCTGCCTTTTATTGCAACTTATAACAACACCCACAAACTATAAATCGTTCTCGCCTTCAGAAACTCAATATCGTTCGAATTTTTTTCTTTTGTCAAGTCCACAAGTTATGGGACGCAGGCGGCCGTATGTTTTTTTTTTTTTTTTACCCCCCGGCTGTTGTGATGCGGGTGCGGTTTAAGTTCCTCTCCCACAGCATGAATGGATGGGTTTAGCCCAATATGAATGGGAGGGTCTGAAATGGCCGGTCCCTGGAAACAATAGGTGTTGTGTCTGCTGGCAGGAAGGTGAGCGAGTTTGAAGCACCGGCTGACGAGGCGAAGGGAAGCGCCAAAGGGAAAAGTGGCCGACGTGTTCTCCTCTCGGAGCTAAGTGCTCGCTGTTTGTAGTGCTTTCTCACGCAAATCCTGTTGTAAATGTTTAAAGCCTGTCCCGGTTGTAATTAATGCGTATCGCTTTTGACACAAGACATCGCCTTGTTGTTGTTGTTTGCAACCAAGTGGAAGTGGCAGTTTAAAAGCTTCCTCTTACGCTATTCTTAGCAACTGCAAATGTATGTATTTTTTTTTCCTATATCAAGCAAGGAAAATTACCCAGTGTTACAGCATTTATATATTGTTATTTTCCTGTAGCGCCATAGTCGAGGACAGGCCGAAGGCTGCAACACCAGCCTCTCTGGCCCCCTCACCTGTCCTACTCCGATCGACTTCAACCCGCCTTTAACTGGTGCTTGACTCGTTGACGCGCACTCGGTCGGGGTGCAGCTGTGTAACGGAAGAGGAAAGTGCGCCTGGGATTGAGATAGCTGAATGGCTCTGGCGGTCCCGCCGCGGTCCGACGGCAGAACGTTTGTGGCAGTAATTTAGCACATGGGCGATTCCGCTCCAGGGGTTATTGTATCCGTCATGCTCCGCTGCGATCATGCCGACTCCCGCCTACCATCTCCCCCCCCCCCGTAAACTCGCTGGCGTCCGACAATAGGAGGCAAAAGAAAAAAGGAAAAGTGAGCTCAGGCAAAAGAGAGGAATACATTGTGGCAGGAGAGACGCACAAAAACGACACGCCATGAACCAATGACCAGGTCCGAACTAAAAAAAAACAAAAAACTAAAACTGGATTTTCTCTGCATCTCAAATAAAAACAGAGGCCCAGTATTAGAGTGGATTCAATAAAGTGAAGCCTCGGAGAGAAGCAAGTGAGATGTATAAAAGTGGAGAGAGAAAGAGAGAGAGAGAGAGAGGCAGCCAAAGAATTGTTACGGAATGATGTGATGGAGGAAAAGAGTCGGCGAGAACAGAAATAATGTGCTGGGATGGAAGGTGGTGTCGGGACGGAGCAGGGCCCGACCGCAGGAGGCCTGTGAGCCCACCATAAACAGAGAGCATGTGTGTTACTGAGCCCCGACCAGACCACAGAGGCTCGGTCTGCTGCTGCCGACCAAATCGCACAAACAGCCAGACCTCTGTGAGTGTGCGCGTGTGTCTGTGAATATGTATGTATACGTACGCGTGTGGGACAGTGACCACAACATAGCACAGTGGAACAGCTGTTCCAGCCAGTGCGGTCAGCGCCAAACCTCGGCCGCGTCCAGACCTCGCATAACATCGCATTTTCAGTCTCCGGGGTGTTTTGTGACTGGAAGCAGGCTCCTCGGCTCTGCCCGTATTAATTAAGGGTTTCTCAGAAGAGCACTGTTTATGTAAAGGGCTGTGATGTATGAGCGGCGTGCGGGAGGTAAGAGCGGGCGCCTACAGCGAGGATAAAAAGGCAGCGAGGAATGGACAAAATCTAGGCGGAGGCCACTAGGAACACCAGCGCTGTTGGGTGCGTTGGGTGCCTAAAATGTCACCCGTACGGATACTTGCTGTCTTTTAACATTTCCAATTTAGGAAAAAAAAAAAAAAAAGTTTGAAGGGGCTTTTTTTTTATAAATGTTTAAAATGCACGGGATTTGTGCACGGGAAGGGTCGGAAAAGCTTTTTAATTGAAGTGACGTTGTGTTCAGAAAGTCATAATTGTGTTGTCGCCTTGGAGATGCGCGTAAATGAATTTGGGAAATGGAAAAGATTCTGAAGGGCCCCCGAATACAAATGTCATCAAGTCAAGTGTTTTAGAGAATTACCTGAGCAGTTTTGGGGCTAATTAAAAGGCCGAAAATGTGTAGTCTAAATGAAAATGCGAACCCATATCACACTATGACATCATTTCAACGACTGGAGGGACATTTTCATTTTACTCGCAAAGTGACTATATAAGTCAGTCCAGTTAAGTCGTAATTGAACACTGGGGTTCACACAGGGTTTGGATGGGAAACAGGCAGGGGTGTTGCATAGAAATGCACAACGCGACACCAACAACCCATCAGGGTTTCGTCGGAGAGATGCAGCGTGTGACGACTGAGCGATGATTTAGATGATGCAGAATTCAAAGAAACCATGTGTGGAAGCGATAGAATCCTCCTTCAGGATGCTCCTTTCCCGCGTGCGCGAGTGAATCGCATCATCCAAATTGCTGCGAGGACGTTTTAGTTTAGTGCCAAGTTTCCTGCCTTCTGCTGTTTAATAATACTAATGAAAAACTGGCGCACGTTATTGATTTTTTGTTTTTACTGCTTCACTCCGCTCATTTGAACCCTCCATCAACACTGGCTTCCTGGGAGTGGGAAGAGGGGGACGGCCGAGCCGAGCCGGTGCCAGGGGCAAAAAGAATGACTGTAGCTGGGGGTGTGGACCTTGCCCCGATTGTTTAGCATATCAAAAGGAAATCTGCTGAGGGAGTGTATGAAGGAAGTGGAGGGATGGCAGGAGCGGAGGGACACAGGCCGGGAGAGTGGGCCCTGACCCCATCCCCAAGTTAGAGCTCTCGCCATTCCATTAGTTATGCCTTGTCACGGCATTGTTCCCCGCTTGTCCAGGAATCCCTGGTACAGTGCTTCCTGCAAAAGCCCCCGGGGACTCCGGACAATGCCCCGGCCCTCCGCACCCCCCCCGCCTGCCTCTCATTGGGCAAAAGCTTTTTGGCCAACAGTTGCCAAAAAAAAAAAAGAAATAACTGAGGGGGGGTGAAAGAAAGGATTTAGAAAAAGGAGATTTTTTCCCTCTCCTTCTTGCTTCTTCTTCCTCTTCACCCCTCCATCGCGCACGCACACACACACACACACACACTCACTCCCTCGCACACCCTCACACACACCATTATTAACCACCAGGGCTTTACCCCGTCCCAACCGTATTTCGCGTGCCCATCACTCACTGCTCCGAAAAAATGGGACCTTCTCTTCCGTCAGGGATCAAAGCTCAGAGCTCAGCCCGGCCGGCGAATGAGAAGTCGCATTCTCGGGGCGCCAGCTGGAAAACTTTCCAGTTGCAGCCTTTTGTCGAGGAGAACGCGTCTCACGCTGTACCTTTTTTTTTTTTTTTTTCCTTTTCCTATTCCCTCACCCCCTCCCCCGTCACCTTTCCATGTAAATCATGAGTCGCGCTCTCAGGGAATGAAGTGTGTGTCTGTGTGTCAGTCCAGTGAGAAATGATTCTCCCCGTAGGGTGACACATGGCGAAAGGTAGGGATGAACTGAACTTCCCTTGACCTTTTTTGGCAAGAGAGGATCAGGGACTTAGTGGCCTGCGAAAAAGGAAAAAAAAAATAAAGGTCTCTGTCAGGATGTAATGGGAGGGATGCGTTTGTTATGATCCACGAGGCAGGGGATGACGTCTCTCGTTTTGTTCCGAAGTCTCTTTTTTGTCCAAAGCAGACGACATTTATCTAAGGGAGGACAGCTGGAGTTGGGTTTCCTTTGTGGGGGAAAAAAAGGAGACAGATGTAAAAAGAGAGAAGTTATGGGATTTGTGTTTTCCGACAGACTGACCCATGAACTTCTAACATTCTTTCCAAAATTGCCAACACTGTATTGTGCAATTTTCTTTCTTTTTTTTCTTTTTTTTTCCTGCCCTTTTCCCCAAAATATCTTGCATAATTGTCAAATGAGTTGGTAAGAATAATGTCAGTCAAAACATTTCTGCTCCAAAACTCCATTGAAAATAACAAATTGTGTTCCTCAGTAGAGGACATGGCTCCATCAGAAATAACTTTTTTTCTTTACACAGAATATGGAAACACTTTTCCACCCGTCACAAAGTGGTAAAAAATGTATGGGTGCGAGGCAAGGAAAGAAGAACGCAGGTGGGGGGAAAATCCTTTCCATCCTTTATCCATTTAAAGCTTGATTACAAAAAATCCATTAGTTAAATGGTTATCAGGATCAGTTATTGATTGAACTGCAAGAGGCTGTGGCCTCCCTATAATGCACTCAGTGGCTTAGTGATGCCGAGTGTGGGAGAAGAGGAATGGTTGCGGTGATTTTGTTCTTTTTGATGTCCATGTTTGTTGGTGCAGGCACTGCCTGTTTATGTCGCCTTGAAGACAGATCGGCCATTTTGCTGAGTATCTTTTTTTTTTTTCAGAATAAAACCGTTTAAGTTTTCCCAGATCCTTAGGCCACAGGAAAATCTCTCTCTCTCTCGCCTTCTCTCGCTCTGACACTCTCTGACTCTCTCTCTCTCTCTCTCTCTCTGTTTTTAATCTTATTTTTCTCATCCACAGCATGACATCCAGAAATAGACCTGGACAAAACAGACTGCTCGCTAACTGCATGACTCAGAGACGGGGAGGGGAGGGAAAGATGGAGATGGAAGAGAGATGGAGAGGAGGGACGGATGAGCAAAAGAGAGAGAGAAACTGACCCATCATGATGAACTCAATATTCACAAGCCCGTCAACCCCTCAGACCTTTTTTTCTGCACGAAAAGGAAACCCCCTTTATTCTCAACTCTCCATCGCACTGGAGTTTATTATCCACATTCAAATGCAGGCGTATTATTATTAGAGAGAGAGAGCAGCTAAACAGCTTCATTTCAGAAACAGCCAATATTTTCTCTTTAAACTTCTCCGCCAACAGCCAATCATTTCTGTGGTTCTCCGCCAAATATAGTATGAATGCAGCGCTGGCTATTCACATTTGGATCTAGAATTTGATTGACCGCTTCATGAATTATGGTGTTTTGTGTGGTTGGGTGATATTTTGTATTTTGCTTGTGGCTTGTTGTCAGCATGGGTTTTCTTGATCCAAGTGTATGCTGTCTTTGTCGTGCTGTAAATCTTAATTCACAGAGTGATTTAGTGCAGGGTCATCGAGTGCTCGGTCATTTAAGCGGAGATGAAATCTGATCCAGCAAGTTTCAAGGCTAATCGGATGCAAAAAATACTGTGGCGTTTCAAAATATCCCAAAACAGGATTCAGCCGCTCTGAAATGTTCTCACAGCAGCAACTATTGTGTGTCTTTTGTTGTTAGGTTGAAAAAGTATTTCAGTCCTGTGTTTTTTTTCCACACACATTGGACTGGCCAATGCCGTGCCTTAATAGATGACTTTGTGTGCCAAAAGATGAACCTGGCTTGAACGGTTTCATTGAAATTGATTATGGTCCACACTGGCAACGTGGCTACGTCCGCATGAATATATTTCTGTTTATGATTTTAAAAGAAACCATTGCTCTAAGATAATTTAAAAAAGAGAACAAAGTTCTGACAGAATAACAATGTAGTGAAGCTGCATTCAGTTCCCCGTTGTATTTGCAACTCTTCTGCTCTTAACCAGGGACACAGTCAAAGCGTCATATAAACACACTTCATGACTCAGCTAACCAACACCCAGCAGGGCTTAAAGCAAAGTGTTTACTTTGAACTTAGGGGGAAAAAAAAAAAAAAAAGCAACTACAAGCCGTTATGGCAACGTTGCTTTCCCAACACGAACCCACAAACCAGAACAGAAAAGGTCGAGAGGTGGGAAGCACTCTGTTTTCCAGGTTGAGACCCATTTTAAATGGAAAATAATGAAGGCAGCCTAAGTTGCAGGGGAATCAACGAGGGGATTTTCAGCCAGCGATGCATTGATAACCTTTACGCCCTGTAAATGCGAATAAGTGTGTTTATCCTTGTGTGCCCGTGTGTTTTCGTCGCCCTTAGATAAAGTGCCTGTAAGTGTGAACGCAATCTTGAAGGGAACGTATAAATGAGTGCGGTGGCCTGCTCGCCTGTGTGCATTTTTGTTGCCGTGGTGTATTCTTAAGTGATTGCACGAGCACGGGGGTGACGCGGCCATATGGTCCGCGCAGCAGACAATCCGTTCCGGCGGCTCCTCGGAAACAACAGAAAGTGAACAGGTCTATCTTCGGGGAGGGAGCCGGAGAGCATTCCCACGGAGCCTCATTAGGGACTCTGGCAGAGAGGAGGAGGAGGAGGAGGAGGCTCGAGGAAGAGGCAGATGGCGGCGGAGGAGGGCTAGAGCAGAATATCTAGGTATCTGGCAGTGAGAGGGCAGAGACAGAGGAAAATGGATCTCTGGGGATAATCAAATGATGAGCATCTCGTTGTGGTGCATTGAAAAACCATTTGGGTTTTGTTGGCCAATGGTGAGGGGGGCGGGGGACCTCTAGGCCTCCAGGCCTTTGCCTCTTAACATGATTATTTATTTTCCTTTTTTTCCAATAATTTCCTCAAGTCCCGCCCCGTTTCTTAGCTGCTTCTCTTTTCCTTCCTTCCTTGGCTTTAGAAAATACCCCGGTAGGCCAGTAGCTTGGTCGCCCGTCCACTTCTCTCCACAAATTCCCCCTAACTGACATATTTGCTGCACTCTCAACACCTTTTGCTGCGTTGAAGCCATGTGTTGTTGACGGCATGTTGTGGCCCGTGATCCACATCTCGCGACGTCTTACAAGCAGCAGGTCAGAACAAGGAGCCGCCGCCGCCGCCGCGCGGATGCTTCACTGCGGCCTGAGAGGTGAGAGCACTTACAGAGATGAGGTGCTAATGATTTCGGTTTAGTTGGGAAGATGGTGGCACCTTGCGGGGACCCGCTGTTCATTATCTCACATGATTGGGTGTTGATTGGTGCAGAGCTCACGCGGGGGTGTGGTTCGCGTGGGCTTCGTGTCATCAGAGTCTGTGCAATAATTGGAGAGTGGGAAATGTAGATTGTAGATTCTATTTCTGCTCATTTTTGTGCAACCTGACCGTGTGTTCCTCGAGCTCGGAGGTCGATAGAAAATTTAGCCTATGCGCGCTTGCGTGCGTGATTTAACTTGCGGATACATGGTGGCTATATAAAGGTCCCACCTATTAAAAATAACCACCTGTCTGAGGCCTTAAACGCATTATTATGTACCTTTCCACCAAACAGCAACTGAAAATTGAGTTCACAGATTCTGCAAAAAAGAAAGATAAAGGGGAAATCGATGAAGACTGACTCGAGCTGCACGTTGTGCTTGTAATTTAACAAATCACATAGTGACATAAACAAAATCGTGAAACTTCCTTCGCCGGGACCTGTTATGAGCCAATATCTTTATATCTGCAGTCATTCCCTTCAGACCCCGATGCATTTGAAATCCTTCATCCGCCAGGCAGCGATCGGCAAATAATGAATCTGAATGAGGGAGGCAATCACCAAGGCTGTGTCCGATTTCACTCCCTTGTTTACCCATTCACTAGTGTATCATATAAGATCAATTGTTTGTATAGTGAGCGATACATTAAGAGTTATGCACACAGAATGCAGTTTTTATTTTGAGATGCAAATATATTGTCCCCCCGCCCTACGTTATTCTGAACCTTTGCAGTGTCTCAGGCACTGCTCCGCCATTCCTCCCAGACCTGAGCTGTGTGAGGCCAGATGCCTCATGTGTGTGCCGTGTGTTTCTCTGTGTGGGCTTCACCGGATGGCCTGCGAAAAGAAAAAAAGCCTGTGTGTGCTTCTCCGTGTGTGGTTGTATGCGTGTCTGCGTCCGGGGGAGAGAGAGAGAGAGAGAGGGGGGGGGGGGCGGGGTAACAACCACATTTCTTCTAAGCAGGGAGAAGCTCTGTGCCTTGCAACCCATCAACCACACAACACACACACACACACACACACACGCACACACTCTAATCCTCCAGAGGGAAAGTGGCCAGCAAGGCGCAGTGGGAAACATGTGGTCAGTATCCTGGAAGGATGTATCACGCTCCCTGCTTCCTCCCTCTCCCCCTCTGTGCCGTGCTGTATTGCCCCCCCCCCCCCCCCCCCCCCCCCCCCCCCCCCCTCTCTATCTCACCCTCCCCCTTTTCTCCCCCTCCCTCTCCGAAGTGAGAAACTGAGCGAGTTGTTGGAAAAATGCCCCCGTTTTGCTCAGTACGGCTGTTCGCACCGTTTTGTTTCCCCTCCTTGTGGCGTATATGTGAGGGGTTTGTACGATATAATAAGAGCTGGGCGATCGCCTGGGTGTCCGGCCAACTGGGAAACAGGGCGCAACAGCAAGACTATAGGGGCGATAGCTGCTCATGTGGCCCGGGCACACCGCTTCGTTGAATTACTCGGTTTCGAGCCGCAACTGCTTTCTTCCAGAAGAGGCTGAAAATGTCAGGTTTCCAATTGAGGAGTTGTTTTGGTGTGAAAGAAGGGGAGGGCGGAAATGATAGCACACAACAAAACTGCCCTTTTTTCTGTTATTCTGCCATGACATCCTTTTCGCCTGAGATTGGCAGATTTTTGTCTTTTCCCTTTTTTTTTTTTTGACTTCACTTGAACGAATAAAAAAAAGTCCCTGTCACAGAGACTCCGCAAAAACCTTACGGATACCGCTCCCTACGTTGGCTCCAACCCGGCATGTTGGCATTATGTTCATTTGTTTTATCTCAGCCAATGTGGGCCTTCAATTCAGCGCCGACTGTCTCTTACCAAGTGCACATTTTCTCCGGAACCATGACGTGAAGCGCAGTACAGTTGATTTAAAGCTGCCCTAATCCGCTATCTGGTGAACAAAGCACTTAAAATCCAGAGATCCAGATATTTCCCTCAGGGGTTATTGGAAACCAAAAACACAGGTTGAATACTGGACTTACAGTTGAATATATGTCATGTTTGTATACAGTGTGTGTGTATGAAAAAAAAAAACTCTGGCAATCACAATCCTCTGTGTTATTTATCTGCTATCGTTTCAAAGAAATGAACAAAAAAACAAACCGGGATTTAAAACAACCGTTACTACAAAATTGGAACCCCATGCTTTCAGGGGAAAAAAGGGAGTTGACCCGACAACCTTATGCTGCATTAAAAGCCTGTGCCACAAACAGATTCCCACTGGGGCCACGTAGGCTAAAGACAAAGTGCACTGTACTGTCGGGCGCTTTGGATAAAAGCACCCTGAGTTTAGTATTTGGGACTGAAGTCATAAGCAGTTACTTATGAGGTAAAAGTCGAAAAGATATGAATATAGAAACGGATGGACGGGAATTTTTGTGTTTGCATGTCAACCTCAGCCTTGCGTGTAAACCAGTCTCTGCGACGCATTTGTCAGTGTTTATTCTCATGGCTGCTGACAGCCACCGGCTCTGAAACGGTCCGGCAGGGGATTGACTCTGAAATACCTCTTTGATCTCCCCCCGGTGCTCCCCCCGCTGAACTCACTGCCTCCCTCCGTCCCGTCTTTCCTCGAATCCGTGGAGCCTCGCCCTTTCATCACATCGATATTTAAAGCCGCCGTCCACGTTCCCCTTCGCTGGCTGTCGCTCTTTGAATGAGAAGGTGCGCGTGCGTGTGTGTGGGCACAACAGCGCCCGCCTATGTTATTGTCTGTGCACGTGAGCCAAGGCCTATATTGGTGCTGACAGGTAGTGTTGGCAAGTCCAAATGTGTTGCCATGCTCAGGTGTCTAATGCTGAGAGCCCCGGGACGCTCGAGGCACCTGTGTGTCTGTGTGTGCGTGCGTGTGTGTGTGTCATTTTGGGGGAATTTCTCGAGATTTCTCGTTAACTTTAACTTACTTCGACATCTCTTTTGTGTTTTTCGTTTTTTTTAAGTCTCTTTGTGTTTTCGCCCGTTCCGTGTGGCCCTCGGTCTGCTTTGACATTCAGAGGCCGGTCGCGAAGCGAACTACTCTCCTGCCAAGTCTGCGAAGGCCCCTTTAAAGCCCCGATCTAAACTCAGTGCGCAGTATCCGATTTCAGACTCGACCACAACGCGAGTATTGGTGCAATGCTGTCCTACGCACCCTCACTGGTCACGTTCCTGATGCTGTATCAGATCTGTATTGAGTTACTGCTAATGTAAATCGAATGTTTTTTTTTATTGCTGCTACAAAGCACAGACGGGTATTTTATCGCGAAGCACTCGTGGGCAACGCACGTTATTAGTCAGAGGTTAAAGCTTGCGTAGCATCATGGTTAATTTGGATCAGAGCCACAAACGTAATTGTTGCCTCTGCTGTCATATATCCTGCAGAATAGCTGCTTTAGAAGTGAATACTGTTGTGTTAAACTACACTCGCTGTTGCCATGGTAACCTCGGGCATGGCCAAACGAAAGGGTTTGCCAACAAAAAAAAAAAAAAAGCACCGTCGTAATTGAAAATGGAAACATTAAACCGAGACCCGCCGCCTCCGCACCCACCACCCTGGCCTCGGCACCGTTGGCCTGCAGGCGCAGCGATTAATGCCTCCTGCACTAACGCGCGTGTTCCTTTAAATGAAGCAATTAAGCAAACCATTTGCCCGGCAAAGTATAAATGAAATCAAGCGCACCTTAGTAGCGGTTCAGCCCCTTTTCTTTTTGGCGCACATCTTTTATTTCCCGCGCTCTCGTCGCGACGGCGGTTTGACCTTGTTTGAGAGCCTGTGAGTCACCGCGGGGCTATTGTCAGCCTAATCCCAGTCAGCTTTATTTGCGGGAGCATGTGTATGGCCTCCGTCTAGGCTTAGAGTGACTTAATGCCGCCGAGAGCCGAGCCACTTCTCTCCCTTTGATCCGCGGTGGGAGCGACGGCGCGGCCGAGACCACACCGACGTCTCCCACCTCCGCCTTCTCTCTTTCTGGAAGCGCTCGCGGCCCTTCAGTCAAAACCATCCCGCCTGGTTCTCCTGGCTCATTTTTTTTTTCTCTCCCCGTTTCCGCTTTCTCCTTCTTTTTGATTTCTTGATTTCTTTATTTTTTATGGCACAGTGACGTAGCGGCGCGAAGCCCTTTCGCACGGTGCTAAATGCCATGTCTCAACGTCTGAGTGCTCTGAACCGTCCCGGGGCTAGTGCTATGTGGTCGGCCGGTTTTCATGACATAAGCAGACGGTGACGGAGAGATGTATAATTTTCTCCCTCTCGCTCTCTTTTTTGAGACTTCCTCTCTCCCGTTTCCATGCCGTCGACAGAAACGCGAGCCAGGGGCGATGAGGGAATACCCTGTGTTTATCCCCGGCTCTCTCATAGTTGGTGTCACTATATACAGTTGCGTGTGTCAGTGAGTTTGTGTGAGTGTGTGTGTGCGTGCGTGTGTGTGTGTGTGTGTGTACATGTGTACATTTTTACTTGTGCACATTTCTCATCGAGCTGAGGCCTCGCGATTCACCTTCACACCAAACCTGAGCCGATTTCTGAGATGAAAATGATGCAGAGCCGTGAGTAGTTAATACCGGAGGTCGCTGTTCACATACGAAGAGCGTCGCAGCCGGGGGGATTGTTGGGATCAGATGCGCTCATGACTGCGGGATAGTGTCCGGAACATTTCGGGCGAGGGCTGGCGTCTGGTTCGAGCACGCAGGAGGTGTAAATCCTCCGATCGCACGCCCACCCGCTCGTTGTGAATTTTCCGGAGAGTTTCCTGCGGTGCTTTCAGGAGAGCAGGCAGGAAAAAGTTTTGGGAAAATGCGCAGCTACATATATATATATACTGTATCTGCATGTCTCTGATTGAAATACCAGAACGAGAGAGAGAACTAGAACTAGAGAGGTGGAGCTGTCATAATCTCAAATTACCCTTCAACTCCCTCTAAATCCAGCACCCCCACATGCTTTCGCTATTTTCATCTGCATTCCTCTTTAATTTCATCTCCCCATCTCTCATCTTGCCACTCACTGTCTTTCTGTTCGGTGCCGTCATTCCCGCTTGCCTTTTATATATATATATATATATATATATATATATATATATATATAAACATTCCCTCCTCCATATATTTACCGCACACCTCATTGCTTTGTATTTTGTCTCTCTGCCATACTGCTCGCGTGTGTATATCATATTTCTCACCGTTTACCATTATATCAGTTCCTATACACATACACACATATTCTCTTTCTCCACACTCCACTTTCTCTTTTTCCCCATACGTTCCAATATTCCCCCTCTTTAATTGTCCCCCTGCGCACATATCTCCGCAGAACTGGCACACGAGGCATAAAGCCCCCTTTCAGTCTGATTACTCCGGCCATGCTCCAGATTTTTTTTCCCCTTGGTCACGCTGCCTGACTTAGCCTTCCACGCCGATTAGTCATTTGGCGTTTTACCGCTGCACGTTTATTTTTAAAAGTGCTTCCAAGTCGCCTTTACGTTGGTGCTCCCAGCCATTTTTTCAGCCATGCCAAGTGCCTGAGGTTAGCGCAGGCCAGATGATGTAATGGTGCGGATTTTTTCCACTGTTTCTACCTCTTAAGTTGGTCAAATGGAAACGGATAAAGTAAATGCATTCAGGCAAAGGCCAATGGCATAATACTAAGTTTTACATTAATACACGCTGAAGGGGTAATCATGTTATGGATAGCTACCCCCAACATGGACTGTTTACACTTCTGCCCTCAGGCAGAAGGTTCAGGAGTGTGAAAAGCAGGACGACCAGGCTGAGGGACAGTTTTTACCCCTCGGCCATCAGACTACTTAGCACCTCACACTCTTTCCCTTACCCACCCGTCCCCCTCCCCACTGCCAATGACTCTACCTCTTCTTCTGCACAGCCAGTCATGTTTAGTTGCACTGGTGTTGCTCCCTTGCACATTTTTGGAGCACACACCCAAACTCACTGGCACACAACTTCTTATGGACACTTTTCCACCTTCTCCGTATTTTTTGTATATTTTTTTTATTTTTATTTTTATATACTTTATATTTAACTCCTTTTTTTCTATTTCTTAATTTATTATTATAATTTTTTAATGCTTGGTGTTTGGAGAGGAAGGCAAAAAAGAATTTCATTGTACAATGTGCACATGACCAATAAATGCTTGAACCTTGAACCTTGAGATGATGACACACACACACACACACACACACACACGCACACAACAAACACACACTCGCGCACACAAACAAATGCTTTTAACCTTATACTCAGTCAGGTGATGTGTGTGTCTGTGTGTGTGCGTGTGTGTGTATAGGATGTTAATACCCTCATGGAACAGGCAGCCCAGTGTGTGTGTTGACATGTGCAGTCAGCCCTTAGCTTGTGTATTTACCCATGACCACAGAGCATGACCATAGGCTGCCATGCACGTGTTTGTGGCCAGAGCCGGTCAAAGGCGCACAATAACAAACCGAGTGTGCGGGTGCAAGTGTGTGTCCGCGACTGTCTGTGTGTAGGGAGACGAGGTCATTAGATCAGAGGGAGAGCAGGTGGTCTCCGCCTACTTATCCTTGTTCCCCCACCCCCCCCTTCCCCTCCTTGCAGGGGTTAGAGTCAAAGGTCAGGCCAGGAAAAGGCTGCTGGCTGGGAGCCAGAGACATTCTAGCATTCCTCTGCATGCTAAATCGGAGCCAACATGGCCTCTCCCTGGAGATCAATGGGCAGCAATGTTATTTAAGTACAAGGTGACCACAGGAGAGGAGGAGGAGGTGTGTGTTTATTTGTGTGTGTGTGTGGGGGGGGATCACGGCTGACAGGAGACACTCCAAAAAAAGCCTTCTTTTTTATCTTTCCCCAGATGACATCCCTCATCATGAAATCTTTCTTGGCTCATGGGTCGGACTTGACAACATACTCAATAATTTACATCCTCACAAAATACAGAGTTTTACGCCCCCCCCCCCCCCCCCCCCCCCCCAAAAAAAAAGGTTTTTCCCCCCCCCCCCCCCCCCCCCGCCCCCCACACACAGAATACTTCCTTCATTTCCTTCAGTCCCAGCTGAGTCTAAATGGAGACTGCATTATTCACTGTGATCAACTATACAGCTCCAAAAAAGAAAAACAACTGTTAAATTCTTACTCTTTTGTCCAGAGTAACTGCGGACATGACCTTAAACCCAGGCATGTGTTTTTTTTAAGCAGGCATTGCGAAATGACTCGAAATCCTAATGACTTGCTTATTATTATGATTAAGGTTGAGGATGGCAGTTTTGTTTTTGTTTTTTTTCATATCAGAGACCAGACACAGATGCCATGCATGGTAAAATAAAATTAAAAATTAAAAATCAAGTCACCTCCAAGAGTTAAAGCGAGCATATGTTCTGGTTGTTTTTAGGAAGTAGCCCTGCAGTTATGCAGCAAAAAAAAAAAAAGATAAAAAAGAGCAAAACCAAGCCGGTTGAGAAGAGAACAGGATTTCAGGGATGCTCATGAGCCTGTAATTTACACTGTGAGTGATGTGTGCCGCACCGCTGTCAGGTTCTGTGCTCTCAGGGTTATCAGGCACTAAGTGGTGCTAATTTTTGGAGTTCCTCCTTTGTGCGTCCGTGTCGTGTTCCTGTACAACACTTTCCCTCATTTCATTAATCTGCAGGGGCTTTGTATCTCTTCCGTTCACGCTGGGAGGTGTTCGGCCCTGGCGGCTATCGCAGCGCACAGAAACGACGCAGTTCCGACCACAATTTAAAGTTAAATGCGTGGGGGATTACTGAAAGTCAAATATTTTGATCTCGGCCGAATCATCCACCCAAGGAGTGGTTTATTTCATTTGAACCGTAATATTTTTCCTCTTATGTCTGGACCCGTTCCAGGCTGTGCCATGTCGACTGTCGAGGTGCGACTCCTCCAGACGGGCTATTTCAGGTTCCGTGTCGAGGAAAAAGAGAAAAAAAAATCATGATTTATTTCCTGTTTCAGCCGAATCTTGTTCTCGTACGCACGGTTACATAAACTGTAGTGGTCCCAAAGCACCGCAGGAGAGAGGGAGGAACAAACCTGCTCGACCAAAAATGTGTGCACTTGTGCGGCGCGCTCATTGTGTGTCCCTGGTCGTGGTTGTGTGTGGAGGGCAAAGCAGGAGAACTGCATGATTTATAAAGATTGATGGCCCGCCGTGACCGGCGAAGGCAGCAGCGAGGCGAATGTCACTCGGGTCTTGGGGGACCACGCAGCGCCGTCTATTTGTCTAATCATTTTTCCTTTCTGCTGATGTGGGCTCAGCAAATAAATGCGCATCACAATGAAATGTGGACCCGTGGATGATGATGAGCTGTGATCTTATCAGCTGTCGTATTTATGGAACTGACCAGAGTGTGATCTCTGTTTTTTGTCATTTTTCCTTCTTGAGAAAAATTATTATTTTGGTTTCTGAGCCCTTGCAAGGATATCACCTCCGTCTGAAATTAAAAATATATTTGTTTCATTTTTTAGGTAAAGATAAGTGTGAATGAGGTACCAAAATGTTTCTCCGACATGTTCCTGCAACAGCTCGATAACAACCTTACTGGTTTAAACCATCATTTTGAAATTGCCGGTTACTATTGTCACATGAAGTCAATCTCGAGGTCCACTATTAAATGAACCTTGATAGACTGTTCGGTCAGTTGTTGAATTATTCAGTCCAAAATAAATTGACAGCTGTTTAAATATCAGTCGATCGTTTGTGTCGATTTGCATGAAATATTCAAAACCCTCAAGTTTTGGCTTCTCAAATGTGAGCTTTCATACGTTTGTATGTCTCCATGGGATTTGACCTGTTGATGTGGACATGTCAAGAGACCAAAGGCGTCCCCTTGGCCAATGGAAAATTGTAACAAAGTGTCGAAGGATCATTTATTGACAAAACAATCACTTGATGAATTGAGATGAATTGCGACGGAATTATCAGCAGCATCAAAACCCGGTATATTGTATGTACTCCAGTACGGCAGCATTTTAAACCAGTCTTGCGGTGTACGAAAATAATTCAAACGGAGATGTACTTTTGAATCGTTCCATATAACTGCAGATGGAGAAGCTAAACCCAACCAGCCACGGCTGACCATATGTTAGTCCTGCCTGCTCTGCACACACTGTTCTTCTGGACGAGTGACACTGTGATTTAAGGGATTATGACACCGCAGTCACTGGCGGTTAACCCTGCACATTTCGGATTCATTTAAGCCTCCGCGCGTCCAAGCCTCTGCGAGACGTTTCATCACATTAAAACCAAGTGCCTGCGTCGACGGCTCCTTTCGACATGGCGTGCCTCTGAAGGCAGGCCATTCTGAGCTTTTTTGTTACGATCGGAGTCATCCGTCTTAATTCACAAACAACAATTGCTCTTCTGGATCAGGTACGGGCATGACTATTTTGACCTACAGCTGGAAACTTGATATTTCATCCTCACCGAATAATTAATGTTATTAATTAGCAACGGTGGTAGCGACTCTTAATAGACCACAATTCATTCCACGGCCTTAGGCAAATGCAGGCGATGCTTTTGGATGAGAGTACAAAGTGACTTGATGAGAAGTGGAGAGTTATAACTCGGCAAAATAAAAGCAGTATGATGGAGTGAGGTGAGAAACTCATGATATGTGCCTGGGCTCCTTTCCCTATTTGATTTTCCGCTGGCAGGCGTTTTTTTTTCTTCTTGTGGTTATTTTATTGTTATTATTATTATTGTTTTTATGTGTATTTGTGGATCTGCAGGGAGTGCAGAGTTTTGCTGAATATGGTCGCGTTCATCACGACCCATGAGGTTGCTGCGTTGCAGCATGAGGCCTGATGGCTCAGTGAGGCGTTTCCCGTCAAAGTTAATGTACGGGATTATGGGGAAATGAATTAAGCGCAGCAGACAGCCTCTCGCAAAGCAGGTGGGGTGGAACGTCCCGTTTTGTCACGGAAAGAGAGGAGGCGAGCTGGGAAAGAGGCGAGACGCGGCGGCGGAGAGTGAAGGTCATCCCGTCGGCCGAGGCGGCCCGGGCTGTAATGGATCCCTTCAACAGTCAGACGTGCACGGACACAAACTGTGGCACCTTTTCAGAATCTCCTGTCTGCAGTGTCTCTCTCCTCCTCCTCACACACACACACACACACACACACAGAAACGCACATACGACATGCACATGCTGGCAGCCTGGGAAATGAAGATGGATGATGAGGGACCTTGTAAGGAAGGCTGCAGGATGACGAGAAGGAGATGAATGCAGCTTTCACAGCCACCTACGTCGTTTGCGCAGATTACGGGAGGCGAAAAAAACCTCACGCTGCATTATTTGACTGGTCATGTAAAATGGATGTGCTCGGATTAGTTTTGTGGTCGCATTAAACCGTTTGGCTCATTGCAGCGGGAAGCGTGAACCGACGCCGTCCTATGGAGAAAGATGATTCCTATTATTGGCTGAGGGGCAGAGCCGTAAACAGGAAGGTTTAATGTACTCCCACACGCCAAGGCCCAAGAGTCGGGGTTGACAAAATGGGATAATGGTATATTGGCCATATGTTTTTAAGACTAATTGTGGGACACGCAGTCTTTGTTCCACAGTACAGCTTTAATGCAGTATCGTGGATCAGGTCTTCAATTCACTGTCGTCAGATACAATCGGTGAGATGTGTCAGGCTCAGTCGCATTTTCGTTGCCACGGTGATCACTGGCCTCACGTTGCTTAGCATTAAATGAAATCGATGCGAAGCGAAGTTCCGCGCACAAAAAGTACAGATTTAATTGGACATCGGGCATGGGCAAATATCCAGTTTTCACATATCAGATATCGAAAGGGCAAAAAGAAGCTGTTCGAGAATCACCCCCCCCCCCAAAAAATGTGGTATACGACTGCATTAACAATTTAACGTATGATGAACCACGCTGCGCAGTGTAATGATTGAACAAAGCAGTGCCAAATCATCAACACAAGGAGCTATATATATATACACACACTTGCATCAAATGGATGTGCGCGCGCACACACACACACAGGAAGCGAGAGAGTTATTAATCACATCAGGGGCTTGTTGTACTGACAGAGCTCCACAGAGAGAAATGCTTTATTAATATCAACCCTCAATCCCCTTAGGTAGCAGGGGTGCACACACACACACACACACACACACACACACACACACACACACACACAAACACAGAGCATGTATATGTGGGCACGGAGACGTTATACATTTAAAGGGAACGCAAACGCGCGCACTCCACATTGCCCCGTCTCGACCTCGTATGCACATCGATCTCGACCTGCCAAGCATATCTCCTGCTGATTCATGCATCGGAAATGTGTGCAAAAGACTTTCATTTTCATATAGTACCCACACACACACACACACACACACAGACACCCATACAAACATACGTGCAAAGCTGCGAGAGCTGTGAGAGTGCGGGGGTTGCGGCCTCTGTTCAGGTCAGGTCATCTTCAACGGCTTAACACATCGGTGGCTCAGCCAACCACTCCGTCGCTTGGTGTCTGAGGGCTGACGTGAACACGCATGCACGCACACACGCACACACACACACGCAGTCAGCTCATGACTGTGCGCTACGCTGCTGCTGTTGAGGTAGGGAAACTTGGCCGAGCTTTGATTTTCTCTGACTATATCTCATAGGGATAGAAGCGCTCTGTGCTCCCATGACGTTGACTGTTTTTCTGTTTGATGTTTTTATAGAAACCCTCGCTACAGATCTCACTAACTGACCCCCCCCCCCACAGGAAATGGGGGGGGGGGGGTCAACAGAAATACGCACAGAATGAAGTGAAAAGGAAGTGACTGGTTGCAAAAAACACAGGAAGTGCTCAACTTAACTTCCGGTTTGGAAAGACTTTTGTGTTCCAAACTAGCAAAAGACGCCTGGCGACACACACACACACAAACAAAAGGCAAAATTAGATCAGCTTTTTGGTGCCAAACTTCTACTCACAAACAAATGTATGTAAAGCACACAATAATTAAGTGTCGGACTTGATACCACATTCAAAAGGCCTCGACCCAATTTGCAATTTTAAACAGACTTAGATGCCGACTCCGTTTCCTTCAAGCCATTGCCAGTGTTTTTTTTCCTGATGGTAATTGGCCTTCTGATCTTTTCTTTGCTGCGTGGACAGAATGTGTTGTAGAGAAATGTCTGTTCAGTTGGTCGGGGGTTTTTTCTCAGGGCCTGGGCTTGTTGATCCTTGAAGGCATCGCTTTACACAGGTACACACACACACACACACAGTACACAAAGTCAACTGTAAGATTGCCAATCAACGGTGAGGCCTGTGCGTCTGCTGTCTGGTTGACACGAATATTTTTCGGTCCTTTAAATATTTCCACCTGTCTATCTATAATTTTTGGAGAACATTTAATCAATTTCTTGGTTTGTTTTTTTGCCATTGTACCAGCACAATGACATCTACATCCCTCTGCTCTCTTGCTGGTTAGTCTGGAGGCACTTTGCACATGTTGTAAATACACGTGTGCATTGAGGTGTAATATTTGACCCGATGTCTATACTGCCCCACAGTATCGCCCAGTGGATGAGGCTGCAGGTTTTAAAGAGCACGTGACACCGGTCTCGATCCTGGGACCAACAACTGCCTCGGTGCAGAACAAATGCAGCGAAAGGCCGCACAGGTCAAGAGCGACAAAAAAGCTGAAGGCGTGCGACAGCACTTGTGGAACCCACCAAGTGTTGCCGTGTTCCACTCTGCCTCACAAGATAAGGGTGCAGGCGGAAACCTCCCATGCTGTGATTCCAAACCTAACCTTACTAGTTCGATGTAATGGGGAGTAAATGTGCCCCCTGAATCTTTGGTGCTGACGGTGGGCTTGAAGCCGAACGGATAATTGGCAGCCGAACGGATAATTGGCCTCGTTATCCACGCTGGTGCCGAGCTCCGCGGCGAAAAGCCTTTGTACAGGGAAGCACCACAGTATAATCAAAGCTCAAAACAGGCTGTTGCGCTTCGTTCGTAAAATCATTCAACTCGTGAAGCTGCAGCCTAAGCGATGGCATGATAGTTTTGGAACAACAGGACATGTAAAATTCCCACGTGGGGAATGCGCGGCGCGCCATTATCGTTTGCTGTCAGGAAACGGCTCTGCTGCTTCGTTGGCCCGTGGAAGCCTCGGGGCCAAAACCCAATGGAAGCCGTAATGGACATACATCATTTGACATTTCGTCGATATGCTTCAAGCAGTGAATCTGAGGCGTCGGCAGCACCGACTCTGACCGCTATGCATACACCATGTTTGATGTTTCTGTGTGTGAGGGACATCACATGTGTGCACCCAGCTTAGTGGTGTAGGCTGTTCAGTTTTGGAGTCGAGACCTAATTTATGCCAGATTGTTTCATTAAGTGTGTCCTTGTGCTAATACGCCGCGTTATCGGTGACTTTTTCTGTTGCTGGTGAAATGGCCTACTTAGATGAAAGGATTATTTTTAGTAGTTTCTCATCTAAACCGATTTTGATGTTATAATTATATTTCAGTGGCCATTCAAAGAACGTTACACTTCAGCCATTCGCACACACTTAAAAAAAAAAAAAAAAAGCACACACACATCATGTATTCGCTACCAACAATGTCTTGCCCAAAGTCACTTTGGCATCTGGACCGGAGTGCGTGGACCGACAAACTAATAGTTAGCGGAAGACCTGCTCTACCCCCATAGCCATAACAATCCTAACAATTGGATGTGATGTGGGGGGCATATATTATGCAAATAAATGCTCATCAAACAGCATACTCACTGTTGCAACGGTATTAGGTTGTTAAGGGTATCCTAGTATTTTCTGACTATTCCCTCCTTTTAAAATACAAAATAACACTTGCAAATTTACACCGGGGTTCGCAGTCAAGAGATTTGTCTTGTGAGCGTAACCTTTAATCAAAAGGTGACGCCTGCTACAGATAGGTATAGTGTGTCCATTCACCCCGCAGGGTAGAAACACTTAATTGTGGTGATTAAAATTGCACACTGTTACTCAAAGGGCAACGTGGCGAGTGAGCCGAAACGCGGCTTTTACGGTTTCAGCGTATTAAAATTCCCTGGTTGGGAGAATATATCTTAGTGTTTTGCAGCTACAGCCGAAATGAATCCAGTTAATTTGACTCCAGTTATATAGGTTCTATAATACTGTATGCTTTATTGCTGTAGGTCCGGCAGCCTCTCTGTTTGTTCCTGCAGTTTATGAGTACATTGCTGTGGTCTGAGCCTAACCGGAAAACACCTGGTATGCTGAGGATGGTTTCTTCAATCTTTCCGCTCTCTCTCTCTGCTCTCTCTTCTCTCTCTCTCTCTCTTTCTCTCTCCTCTCTCTCTCTCTCTCTCTCTCTCTCTGCCCACACAGACTTTCCTCTGCGCTCTGACACCTGAGTGTGTGCAGGTTTCATGTGTTGCCTTATCTAAGAAAAGCGGTGGGTGGAAGGAAGCCGTGCAGCACCTCGGCTCTTATAACGGGAACACATGAAGATACACACACACACACACACACACAGACTCACACTCGCTCACTTCATGCCAAGAAGAAGACAAAATGTCAGGCCTAGTTGTGGGAGACAAATGCCGGTGCTGCTATCGCCTCAGAGGCTGCTCTGGTGTAGGGTTGCGGCAGGAGACCGCCGCGCTTAAATTCACTTAAAATGTCAAAACACCTGAGGGGGGTGAAAGCTGTAGCTGGACCTGACAACCATCAACCTTTCTCTGCCTCACGCACACTGGCAAAAATAGTGGTCGGAAACCTCGGTGATAACTGTGTAACCTTTTCAGTAAGCAATTTGCCCTTTATTTGTTTTCAAATCATATTCTTTTCTGTTTTGCTTTACACCGACATGAATTAAGGCGGTGTACTCCCCCCCCCCCCCCCCCCCCCCCCCGCCCTCCGCCCCCCCCCCCCCCCCCCCGTTCAGCATTGTGCCCACAAACCAACTGGCCTAATAAAGACGGGACGCGCATATTTCAAAAGCGCATGACTATTAAGGGTCCCATTACGGTTCCTCTAGGCTTTGCTCCGTCTAATTTATTGCATGTTAATTGACAGAACCTTGCTCGATAGTTAGTGTGCTCTGCGCTCTGTGGTGCGGCATTTAATAAAGACTTTAAGGAAAAGGGGACGCTGCTGCTCATCGTTCAATGCCGGCCACAGCTGTTCCCAAGATTTATGGCGGGGCTAATCCAGCAGACTGCTCCCGTTCCGTGTAATTTTGTCACAGTGGAAACAATGCGGTTGTTGTCCTGTAGTCACGTTTCGTCGTATGACAGTAAACTGTGTATGTTTTATCGTTTATTTTCTATTTCTATTTCATTGGAACCCGCCACAAGCGGGAAAATTTTGGTCAACGCATTAATTCATTCTTTAATTAATTGAAAGAATAATCAGCAGATTAATCAGTAATGATTTGGTGCAGAAGCACACAGTGTATTGACACCGTGTACCTCCCTCTATGTCTTTTTTTCAGTTTAATCATTAACTTGACTTAAGGCGGTCTAAATGAGGCGCATCTTAGAGTTGTGTAGATTACCCAGCAGTCAGGTCCCTGTGTACTGGCACACACCTAGCAGTACTCTTCTTATGATTACCTAATGAATTGCTCTATTAATTAACACCACACTTCATTGATTTTTTTATCACGGCATCTGTCATTGCCTGTATTCTCTTTTTTGAGACCACCGACACACCCTTTGCCCGCTCACCTCATCACACAGCTCTGACATACAGTAAACCTGTATCTCAAACCAACGCTGACACAGGTTCGCACCATGTAACACTCACCAACCGGCAAAGCTGACTCTCTTTTTTTTTTGCTTCCTGTTTTGAGCGCAGGAAATTTCCCTCCCCTCGCCGCAGGCTCCGCATGTCTGACTGAATGGCTGCCTGGCGGACTTAAAAGGGACTTTCAGACCTTAGGCTGCTGCTAAGTGTCCTCAGCTTACAGTAATTGGCAGACTTAGGTCTCATCATGCAAAGGCTGTCGTTGCCAATGTCAACTCCCCAAAAGACATTTTGAAATATTTACAGTAAGGACTGATTGGTCCCTGGAAAGGCATTTAGGAGTTTTTGGCTGTGTGTGCGTCTGTGTGTATGTGCGTGTCTGTGTGTGTGTGAGATTATAGCTCTCCTAAAGAGCGACTAACTCTTACTGTTACTTTCTGTAGCATTATAAAGTCTACACAATTATTATTATCCTAATTGCTATAAATAGAGATTTACTGCGTATAGGGCGGAAGGGGCTGCATATTATTTCTCACTGGATCCATTTTCTGCACTCATGTTATCTAAATCTTTTATAACTTCTTATCTCGTGATCAACATTTGCTTATTCAGTGTGAAACCACAGTTTATGTTAATCTTGGTTGTTATCAGATTTGTTTCCCCCATGCATTTCTTTTCAAACCACTTGTCATTACATTTGGAAGGTTTAAGAAAGTATTTTATGTGGCAGCGCCTATAGTGACACCTCAGGCATTTTTAAGGTGGTTTTTTGAATATGTGAAACTGTTTCTGGCGGTTTCATTTTAAAATTCTAGTTTAATACAGTCTGGTATGCAGTTAGGTTTTGCTTTATCTGTTTTCAGTAAGTATTCAAGATTCCTAGAGGATACATTCTAATGACCAATTGTAACCCTTATGTGTCCTGTAGTCCTATAATTACTTGCCCTTCACCCTCACCTGTACCATATATGTTTATTGCTAAATGACACCCGAAAAACTGTTCAGTGACTACATCTCAGGGGGTTTAGTTTCATGATCATGGAGAGCAACTAGGCATACGACCCATCATAGTGACTAGGGATGGATGGATTTCCAATCCAAACTTCCAGCCACTGTGTTCAAGTGGTAGTTAAAATGAACTCGGTGCCACCACAGCGACATACACTTATAATCCCCCCAGAAAACCAGATTAGGGTGTTTATCCAAGTAATCAGGTCTTCTGTAGGAGTGTTGTCAAGGTTTTTACTAATCCCTTAACCTGTAAGAGGAAACCCGTTACTGACTCCAAAAACCAGGAGGCCGCTGAAGGCGTAGCATAATGAGATTGCTGAAGTGCGTCCTGCAAAACCCACTCGGTGCGGCTGGGGGCAAATAGCAATATGGAAGAAATGCTGATTTACTTATTTAAAAAATTCAAAAATGTAGCACATTTTTTTTTCTCTATGGTAACCATCTGGCAAGTCTAAGCCTATCTGTTCAGCCCATGCTGCGCTTTCCTTCCAGCTCCCTCCCAATCTACCACTCGTATTTGACCCCTACCTTTGGGTTTTTGATGTACATCTCCCCAAAGGGCAGTGAGGGGCGGAGAAATTGCACTTTTGGACGGCTTCTGACAGGAAAGGGAGGAAATAAAAGGACGCGAGGTGTAGCGGAGGGTCACGTCTGTCATGTGGAGCAGTTGTAAGAATACCCACCTGCTGGCTCCGCGGCGTCTAATTGGGGTTTTCACTTCCTTCTGCCCTCCCAAAGGGGTTGTTTCCTGTCTGGTTGGTACAAGTGGTGAGGGAGATGCAAATAAGAGGCTGCAGAGAGCACGAAGGCAAGAGGGGTTAAAAAAGGGAGAAGTCCAGCAGGAGATTAATGGACCAAATGAGAGGATGAAATAGCTGCGGGGGGGTATAAAAGAGCAATTAAATGAAAAGTATAAGGAATCCAAACAAAACCCGAGTACGGGCCTTTCCTCTGTCAAGATGGGGAGTCTGTGGAAACGAGAGGGATAAGAAGGAAGCAGAGGAGAGGGTGTTTTTTTTTTTTTTTGTGCTTTTACCCGGAGGGATGCACGCCGGATTTGTTAAGGCATACTCCCGGCATCAACATGTGCGAGCCGAACAAGAGAGAGCAGCTTAACGCGCCGTAGGAAAGGTTACAAGTGTTGAACTCGCACACTAATCAAGCTTTTTCCCCTTGTGTTTTCTCCTTCTCTCTGCCTGGCTGCACCACCTGTCATCCGCTCCCATCAACACCATCTAGGTAAGAAAACTTTTTCCTTATCTTCCTGTGTGTGTGTGTGTGTTTGTGTTGTGTGGGAGGTTGGGTGGGGCGTGAGAACTGGCAGGGTGGCGGGGCGAACGTGCCCGGTGTATCAATGATGCTCGAGTGCGCACACAAACGGCTCCCCAGCGTATAGCACACATGTTTAAATAAGAGGCAGGGTTTCTTTTCAAAAAAAAAAGGGGGGGGGGCACACACCGTTGTGCTTCTCATGGACCCTCTTTTTTTTTTTCTTCCCTGGGCCGACTGAATAAAAAGACACTTTTGTCCTCTGCGGTCTGCCAAAAAGAGAGATTATCTGCTCAGACGCAAAGGAGACAGGCCGCCAGAAGGATTCTTGGAGGCAAAAGACAAAAAAAAAAAAAAAGATCAAATAGCATATTTGTGTCCGTTTTTCCAAAAAATGAGCGGATATTTGAATTCTACCTGTGGGCATTGTGCATCATTTAAATGTCTTTCAAAAGAGGATTAAACCCTTTCAGGCATACTGGGTGTGTGGACGCCTTCAACCGACCGTTTGTGGCGTGCTACTGATCGTAGTGCGTTGTGCTCTTGAACAGCCACACACGTTTTCAACAAGCCCACACAGCAGCAGTTACTAACTCGCTGTGATTTATGACATCGCTTTACAAAATTAAACGTTTGTGTGGGATGCATTAATCCCCGATTTGAATCATGAAGTGCGGTACAATCACAAGTGGGGCACAAGCAGCAAAAATCCTTCCATCGAAATGCAGATTAATATTAAAAAAAAAAAAGAGAGATCTTTCTATTATTCTGTCTTCAACTCAGCCTGCCGAAACAGGCCTGTCATCGCTGCTCCCTCGTATGACGCCTCTCGGCTTTTCTCTCCTGTGCGAGTAGAAAAAAAACGTCTGTCACTCTCTGAGCCGCGCGCTAGCTGACAGCCGGCTACTGGTCATATTTTAGTGCTGTGGGGAATTGACAATTTAAGACAATATATGAAGGCATAGTTTTGTTTTGGGGTTTGTCTGTGTGTGTGTGTGTGCGTGTGCGTGTGCGTGTGTGTGTAGGTGATGGGGGAGGGGGGGGGTGGTATTTGTTGTGAACTACAAATCGATTGCCATTGAAATCTCATCCGACTGCAGTGATGCTCCTGAGGCTTACTGGGAAATCCCAAAACCAGTTTACACGTTGCCGTGTTTGTGTTCGTTCCAGACGACAGTGAGGACGTCACCTGTGAATTCGTGCGCATTCACATGCCGGTGCTGTTTGTGGCTTGGCAAATTACCGGCCTTCGCAGAGGAAATGACAGGGTCCTCAATTAGCATGCACTTTTGCTTACATGCCCACACATCGGTAATAATACATACTTGATTACTGTACATGGTGTGCATGGTTTCCTTGCTCCCACTTGTTTGGGGGCGGAGCAGAAACACATTTACATATAAACTTAACGCAGTGGGCAACATCCTCCCCACCTGGAGTTTAACGATGCAGAGGTGTCCTCCTGCACAACGCTACCTGCTGCTCCCGCCTCTGTGGAGTCTGGTGCCGTTTATACTGTTTATGCCAGCCGGTGGGAGGGTGTGTGTATGGTCTGCTCTCTGTGGACTGTTTGCAGACAAACAGCATTGAAGTCCTCCCCACTCTCCCACGCCAGTTACTGGCAACGGTGCGGTCAGCGAGTGCACTGATTTGCCCGGAATGGGGCACCTTGACCCCCCCACCACCCCCAACGAGGAGGAGGAGGGTGTGTGTCTGCGTGTTATTTCCGTGCTGTGGCTTAAGGATGATTTTCAATGGCAATGCTATTTTGTTATACATCCACTGGCGTCCTCAAATACTGCAACCATCGGAAACTCTTGACGGGCAGCTGGGACCTGCAAGGGAGGGGGGGGGGGCTCGTGACAGACGGTGGCAGCTGGGGAGGTTATTGGGCCGATTGCCAGTTTTGTTAGTTGTACAGTTGAATAAGGTGAAAAGTGAGAGACTTTTTGACAAATAAGGTGAAAAGTGAGAGACTTTTTGACAACTGTGTGTCAAAATGCATGACATAACCAACCGGCTGCGTTTCTTTCCTCTTCCACCTCTATTTCGGTAGGACAAAGTGCAAACACAAACACTCCTTGATCGGACTTGTGAATTCAAATATCCCTTTTAAAATACATTTCATTGCTGCAATCAGCTGGCCTGGGAATGCGTCCATTTTAACATTTTGCAACAACATCTCGTAAAACAATGTAATTAAATAACATTTCAATCGCCAGCTCAGTATCCATCTGTAAACATCCTTTTCTGTCCTTTCATCTCCTGTTTTTTTTTTTTTTTTTTTTTTTCCGAATGCCTCCCAACTTCTTCTCTTCATTTACTTCCTTTTCTTTCAATGCCGTAAATAATGAACTTTTCCCTCATTCTTATTCACCCCCCCCCTCCGGTCCCTCCCTCCCTCCCTGTTCAGCAAACCCCTTCATTCGACGTGCCTTGCCATAGTGTTGCAGCAGGCTGTTTGGCAGTCACAGAGCTGACGGCTGAATGCGGCGCACCGAGCACACTGCCTGCATTGTGCTTTTGATGAGGCCCTACATCTTAGTCACTCGAGAGCCTG
>JAFBJU010000095.1:352429-384540 GCA_016785305.1 Colistium nudipinnis
CCCCCCCCCCCACACACACACACACACACACACACAGAACCGTCTTCCCACCTGATTGCTTTCCCATTTTTCTTGCGGAGAGATTTATGGTTAGGGTAATGTTGGAGACAGGCTATTACCATGTCCTGTTTGAACTCATCAGTCAGACAAAGTGATGGTGGTGGTGGTGGTGGTAGCTGTGGCGGCGGCTGCGTTTTTGCGGGGCCCTCACCACGACACACTCCCACCTACACGCCTCCACTGCACTCACCCATGTTCACACTGCTCCGGGGGCTGCCCGGTCTCCCACACTGTCTTGTTTTTCATCAGCATTAGGCAGCAGCGCAGTTCTCTCCACGCCTCTCTCTCTCTTTTTTTTTCTTTTCTTTCATCTGACCGGAGGCTGGATGGGAAGTGCCGTCTGCCCTGCTGGGAATCAGGTGTTCAAATGAACCAAATCACCTGATTGATTCTTACTGAAAGTGTCCATTTTGACAAATGTACAGGAAGTTGTTTTGATGACTTTGATGCTGACATGTTGTGATTTTTGTTTTTATTGAGCGACAGTTTTAAATGAAATTGATTTGCTTCATAGCTCATTGTCCAGTTTTTTTCAGTCTTTAAAAACTTAAATCCTTCGGTTATATGAGTGTTTGATGAATACGGATCAGACTTGAAACACTGAATGAAATTCTTTCAATTTACTTGAATTTAAAATAACAAAGTTATGACACAGTTATGAAATCGATGAATCACCAACAACTCATAGTCGGGTGTCAGCTGCTTTTGTCAGATGCAGATGTCCATTTAACAGGAGACAAAAGTAAAGGGTAACAAGCTTACTTAATTTCGGCAATTATAACAAATTCGAACATTAATTAATTTGAAAAGTAATTAGTCGAACTGATATTATTGCCAAGTTTAGATGTTATAGTACCCGCAACTGCATGAAATAGACCAAACAATCAATTCATTGTGAACATAATTAGTAGATTAGTCCACTATACAAAATTATAGCTGGTGGCAGCATGAATATAGATTTGCATCGGGGGGGAAGTGTTTTTGTCGAGGCTGTCAAACAGCCCTTACTATTTATCTTTTGCAGTCGGGAAGAAGATAAATTAATTAGAGAATATGGCCTGGGCTTGTGCCTCGGCACTTTTTACTTTTCACACCCTTCTATCCCTCTTTCTTTCCTTCTGCAGCTTTATGTAAAACTCCTTCAGTGTTTGTATTGGTTTGTTTAGTTCTGGTGGCACAGCTCTGCCCCTCATCACTCTGTCTGTGTAGCCCTGCGTAAATTAGAAATTGAAGCATCAATTTTTTTTTTTGCTTCGCCTGGAATAGTACCCATAAACCTCCCTATCCGCCTCCTGCAGAAGGGACTGTTAGCAAAGCAGGGAAGAGTTTATAGCCAGTTATTATATAGCAAGGCAATAACTCCCCAGTGTTTCCTGAACTTCCCCAGTGGACGCCATTGCTGAGGGACATCAGCTGTCAGGTCCTCTCAGTTGTGCATGGATTTTCACCATATCTGGAACGCACACACACACACACACACACACACACACACACGCACACTCACTTCCATCGTGCTGTCAAGCCAACCTGTCCGGTTCCTGTACATTTAATTAGAAGTGAGTGTGGTGTGAGTTTGGTTTGAGATGTACAGAGAGGAGACAGCAGTCAGCTGCTGCGGGGGGGATATCTCACCAGCGACCGGCTCGGCCAGCATGAAGTAATGAAGCCCACACAGCTCACTGCAGCGCGCTGACATTGTTAGAGCCCATATATTTCTTTCCGGCCCGCGTGGCTCACAATAGCTTGCTCGTTTTTCTTTCTGCCCGTCCCGTCGTAGGACGAATGCTAATATTGTTTTATAAGCTCCCACTTCCACGGCCCCATGCTGGCAGGCCTCAGTCCTGGCCGGTGGTCGGTTATCGCCGCGGCCACGGAATCCGTTTCAGGGGCGGCACGCCTGCCACCGAGCCTGAATTCCACACTTATCTACAGGAAGCAGAATGGGTCTCAAGGGACGGGAGAGTGAGGGATTTATTCCCCAGTGCTCATAAGCCGGCGCCCCCTCCCCACCTTCACACAGTTGTGTTCAAGGACTGCGGCTTTAGCCAGTGGCATAGCCATGTATGTTCTTGAGTACGTATCAAAGCCTCCCAGAAAGCCTCTTTCACCGCCTCGTCCTCCCGCTCTTTCCTCGTCCTTTCTCTCCCCCTCTGCCACTCCTCGCCACGCCGTCCATTGGAGTAAGGCCTTTTGACAGGGGTGTGTGCCCACTGATAAGTAAACACTCTCAAGGGGCTTATGGAGGAAACACTGCAGAATATTCCCCGTCGGGTTGTGGTGCGATGCCGACTCGGGCACAACCGGCGGTCGGCGGGCTAACGTAAACAGATAACCGAATCAGGCCCACGATGAGTGTTAAATAGCCGAGTATGGTGAGTGACTCTCAGAGTGTCCTGTTAAGGAACTGTGGAACAGCCGAAGGCTTGTTTTGCTTCAGTCAACACAGGAGCCGTTTGTCATCCCCCTCGGAGGGCTCATCCGAGAATCGGGGGCCTTCCTGACAAGTCACACTGAGTGAGATAGTGGAAGAAGGGTGGTGAGGGGCGGTGAGCGATGCCAGATTGGCTTTCCGCTGCTGCCTCGAAAAAGCTTGATAAGTGTAGCGCAGGGATAGAGAGGCTGTTAACGGCAGTGTTACAGGTGTCATTCATTTGAACGAGGGCTAGATTTCTCTCCAACGACTCCCCGAGTCCGTGTCAGGGCTCTAATCCGCTCCTGATAGACGACCACTCTGTCGAGTGGACACGTTAATCTGAATTTTTCAAGTGCTGTAATGCCTGGTATATCTCTAAACTAAGAGCTTCCTGCTCTTCACAAAGTTAGAAAGGACGAGGACTGCCCCTCCCTTTAGAGTCGCATGCTTGCATCCCTGGATACTTTTATTTTGGATCTGTTCGGTTCAGTACGAGCTTGTTGGACTCAGACTGTACTGCCGACCGAACAATTACATTGAGAACACGTAAAGATGTGGAAGATGGCCAACTTCCAAAAAAAAAAGGTGATGAAGTCTCATTCAAAAAATGCCTGTAGGCAATATAGAAGCAATCTACTGAATATGATTATAAATGAGCAACCAGGGTCAGACAGTGAAAAGAGGTCGAAACTGGGATGCATTATGCGTTCATGGCATACACTGTCAGATCCTCAATAATAAATAAATTGACGCGAGCCACACAGCAACTGTCCCCTCTCCGTGTTATTATGGAAGGAGATTCCTGATTCTGCCCGTAATTTATTTTCATTATGGAGGTGCAGTTAGTCTTGACTGGTATCGCTATTTTCAGGGATGCACAGATCCATCTTTTTCTCTCCAGGAACAGATTTCAATACCTCTACTCTTAAAGAATCTGCTCATACTGAGAAACAACGTAAAAAGGGTTATTTTGTTGTGTGTACCACACTGCGTAGACCACATTGGGATAAACATGCCTCATTGTCAGGGATGTGGTGGTGCTATAAGAATTTGTTATCAACCTGTGGGTCCATGTAGTGCAGATGATGGCGTATACCGTAAAAACTGTGCATGGGTCCACGTGACCTCATCTTCAACGTTTGGCGCATTTATTCTCAGCCAGTGTCAACACTAAATGTATATGTGAGATTCTTTGGTTCAGACCAGCTCAACCGACTTTACCGACAGAATACTGTTGTACAAGCAATAACCCTGACTTTATAGATAATGAGGTCACAATCCATGAAGTGTGTTTCTTTAACGGAATAACAAACCATTGCCAAATGCATAGTTGTAGCTCTTAATCACATTCCTGCTCCCAGCGTGAGTCCCACTGCCCCCTCGGGAGGAACGGGAGATTTGTGACACAAATGTCTATTGGATGCGTTGAACAAAAGTCGAATAGGTCCCAACAGGACCCCTACGGAGCTTGTGTTTCGCTGCCTGGGATTGTGTGTGTGTGTATGCCTGTGTGTTAATGCGTCCTCCCTCCTTCGTTGTTTATTTCCTCTCTCTCTGTCTGTCCCCTTGACCACCGTGCCCTGCTCTTCTCGTCCACAAAAGTGTTCATTGGTCTATCTCAGCCGTCTCCCAGCGGAGGTCTGTGGGCCGAGGAATCCCCTTCAGAGTGGGCCTTTATCTGGAGCTTTGCCAGCATCAGCAGCAGCAGCAGGAGAGGCCCGCTTTCAAAAAGGACCCTCTGTAGACCCGCTGTCAGGCACACAGAGAGAGGCAGACCTGATGGATATCTGAGCTTCTCAGAGAGGCTGGCGCAGGGACTCCCAGGCCATCCAACAAAAAACTGCTGGCCTCCATCACATTCTCCCACTCTTGTTCATTCATTTCCACTCACTGCCTTTCTGATTCCATTTCCCTCGCCCATCTGTTTCCTGTTTTGTCTTTCTCGTGGTGCGTCACTCCCAAACATTTCATATTACATTTAGTACACAGGCGGTTGTGCTAGAATCCCCTTTTAACACGTTGAAGTTGCCGCAGAGGTTTGGTGAAGGTTTGCCAGCAAAGCGAGTTAGAGCAAAGGGGGAAAGATGTTTTAAATGTTGTGGCTGCGGACAAAACAGCAGTGATATTACAACCGAGTCCCGTCGTATTTTCTTGCCGGGCTTTTGCTCTGACCCAGATTCACCTTGTGCGGGGAAGAAATCGAGACACCTCTAGAAAACAAACCAGCATTTCTTTCCATTTGTTTATTTGAAGTTTCGAGTCCATTTGAATGTGCATCGAGTGAGTCTCAGCTGAGTGATGAGCCCATTAAGCCAAGCCGCCGCGGTAGTCTGATTACTGGAGCTTACCGCGACGATACAGCCTAATTCGGCAGTAATGAGCGAGGCTGAGGAGGCTGGCATTACTCACTTTAAAGCCCCGTTTCAAAGATGAGCTCATTGTGTGCACTGTTGTAGGAGAACCTGGGATTTTACAGATATCTGCCAAGTCCACACAGAGTCATTGTTCATCCCCAAAAGTCGGTGTTGTCATAACAAGGTGAATCATGACACAGGCAGCACCCACTGCGTCATGTCGAAACTACGTCTACGGAAAAGCTGACGGGGAGCTTTGAAAGCAGAGACGGCGCACGCATGGAATCTGTGGAGACACGGCGCCTACACAAGCGGGGCTTTTCTGAAGACGATTGTTTCAGACCTTTTTTTAGACTGTTTTATAATCAACGAATTTGTTATCGGTCAAACGGATACAGTGATGAAATAGGTCGCCATAAACCCGTGGCGTAAAGGTGCACACCGATGAACAAGCGCCGTGGTTGTGTTCTTACACAGCGCGTTAAGCCAATTTCGCGTCACATTGTTGATGAAGCGATGTCCAAACAACATTTGCATATTAAATATTATATTCGAAGAGGACTCAGACTTCCATTAAAAAAACAAAAAACATTCACAGTTTCATGCTGTGTTGCTTGGTACTAAACTCCAGGCAGAACTCGTCCCGATCGGCCTTGGCCAATATCCTCTACTGCAGCACACGCAGCAGCAGACAAATATTGGAACAAAGATTCATTTCCTTCGCCATTACCGCAAACTCACACCCCACCCAACGGCGGAGCGAGGACGATAGGCTACCTGCCTGCCCATCGGAGGAGAGCCCTCCATTACATAACAGGCAGCCAGCAGATGGTACTTTGGACGGGGGTTAGCGCTCCACCAGCGTCCCACGGCTACTATCAACTCATGCGCTGCCTTGCCCGAGGAGCTTAGGAGGTGGAATGCCGTCTTTGACTCATTAGAGGGGAATCGGCGCGGCTCAATCACAGGTTAAAAGTTTTCCCCTTCGGATCTTAAGCCGAGCAGAGGCCCACCAGCGAGTCTTGGCATTAATCACAGTCTGTCTGCGAGGGCTTCACTTGAGAGATAGCGGAGAGGAACCTCTAAGCCTTTCCAAGCAGAGGAGGAGGAGGAAGGCGAGGCCGTGCGGGCACCCTTGGGTGTTCTCATGCGCCCTAATTAGTCCTGCATTCCTGAAATGCTCGGTGGATCTCTCCCCAACCGGGTCCCTTCGCTGCCAGTCCCACTCTCCATCCTTTCACGTATTTACGATATACTTTCCCTCTGCTAAACATATGAATGTCCCCAAAGGGGATGGGTTTCCGATCCAAACGCTCACAAAGAAGACTCAGGGGATTTCGACTGGCACTGAGAGATGAATGACCGGGAAGATAATTGCCATCAGCAAATAGCTAACCTACGAGGCTTTTCCGAGCCAACATCTCCCCCAGCACAGAGGAGAGAATACGTTACCTCAAAGATGGATCATTATGTAAAATATAGTACTCGGCTGTATAAGGACCCGGCCAAGCTCTAAATCTGAGTGTTAACTCGGCTGTAATGAATAAACCTCAGATCTGTAAGAATGTGAGAAAAACCGCAGCAGATGAATATGCTTTACTCTCAAATACCTCAAAAGTATCTTTTGCAACCAACACTTTTTATTACCGTTTTCCCTTTTTGTAATTTACATTCAAAGAATGGTACCACTATTGTGCGCTTAATGTGAGGCGACCACCCAGCAACCAGTCAGAAGTGTATCATATAGAGACTTGGGTAAACCTCAAAGAGAGGTTTAAGAAACACTTACCGAGCGCGAATATATTTCCCCAACTGTCAAAATAACCCCCGTAACACTCTCTCGATTTACTTTGTCGTCCGATACAGGATAAAGAGGTCTCTTTTGCCTAAGCCACGGCGCAACTGAAAGTAAAGGCGACGAGACCCCCGCTGCTGCTTCCGTGTCGGGTTACTTCAGAGTCATTTGTCCAGCATTAAGACAAACACGTGTTGAGCTCACCGGAGTGTACCTAATGCCTGTGTCAGACTGCTCGCAGAAACAAACCCAGCATCCATTAGCTGTACAGTGGGCTGCCATTAACGCTACATTAATTGAGTTCCTCATATCAGGCCTTTGTAAGCTTCTGGGTGCACAGCCGAGTGGAGGCGCCCCCCCCCTCCACCACCATCTAAATATAAATCTCTGTGACCTTTTTATTTCCCCAGATGTTCTCCCGCAAAACAGAGAGCGCCTCGGCCTTATTTTCTCTTTATTTTCTCCCTTGTCTGGTAAATTGCTCTTTTCCAACCCAGGTGAGGGTGATTTGTTCCACTGTTCTGGTTTTCTAGCAAGGGCATGAAAAATGAATTTGCCGTGTTGCTTTGTTTTGTTTTATGAAGTTTTATTCGGATTTGACACAAAGCGCTGCACCTGCCGTACTTTCTGAAGAACCTCATTTCCTGTTGTCTTCATTATCCTCCAGAGATAATCTGTGGTACTGTTATACCAGGAATTTCCACTCATTATCTGAAATATGCAGTTTATTGCTGCATTTCTTGTCACCGCATGGCTTGTTATCTTTCCCTCGTCTCTGCGAGCGTCCTTGCAACACTTTGAAACGCTGCATTGTATAGTCTATAATCTCCCATGATTTCCGCCCAAGTACCAGCAAAAACAATGGAATGTGACCAATTGTAATTGTAAAATCTTTTTTTCTCAACTACTTTTTTAATACTTTCAAATCATTCTTTCTTGCTTATGTGGAATATACTTGCTTTACCCTCTTCACCTACCTGTCTGGAGTCTGCACACACACATTATCCTTCAAGGCTCTAACCTGCTGCATTGCACTCCCTTGTTTCTACAAGGACCCGTGTAGTCTTTAGCAGTGCACTGTATGCTGTTCATTAGCAAACAGCCAGGCTCCTCAGGCCTGCATATCTTAGAATATCCTCCGTAAGCATATTGCATGTGCCTCTCCAGATAACTGCTCACTCTCGCTGTCAAAAAAATACAAAAAAACAACCCATTAAAGACCACCACATATTGACACTCCTGACCCAACGCTGTACAGAATATGTGCAGCAGAAACTTGACAGAGGCAGCACTTTCAAAGCAAGTGGCTCCATTGTGGGGCCCGCTTTAATATGAAGAATGATCAAGGCCTTAAGTTTGGAGAGAGGAGAGTTCTATTATGTCTCACACTAGCAGTTTCGGTGTGTGTGTGTGTGTGCGTGCGTGCGTGCGTGCGTGCGTGCGTGCGTGCGTGCGTGCGTGTGTGCGTGCGTGCAAACACTATTGTCTTTAGTGCAACCAGACCTTGGACCAGACCATTGGAATGATCAAGTCTAAGGAGAGTGCAAGGCCATTTGAAATCCAAAGTCACCTATTGGGAGCCTACATGTAGTATGTACACACTCGCGCTGCTTACGCATGTCCGTCTCTGAGCAGCCAGTGCGGGTGGAGGGGGGGGCGGCTGTAGGTAGGTCTTGTGAGATCGTTGATTAAATGTGTTTAACCCCAGGTCACTCACAGAGCCGAGCGACGGAAACTAAAGAGACTCGGTGAGGAGTCCAGACTCGTAGCAGCGCAGGGAACCCTGGGAGATGGACCGAGGGAGAGGGAAAGATACAAAAACATGCCAAAGAAACAGATTGAGAGTGAAGAAGGAAAAAGATAAAGGCTTAAGCACGTTGTAAATGTTTTATTGGGCTCCTTTGAACTACTCCAACTGAAGGCGTGTGTGTGTGTGTGTGTGTGCGTGTGCGTGTGCGTGTGCGTGTGCGTGTGCGTGTGTGTGTGTGTGTGTGTGTGTGTGTGTGTGTGTGTGTGTGTGTGTGTGTGTGCGCGCGTAGGTAGGTCTTGTGAGATCGTTGATTAAATGTGTTTAACCCCAGGTCACTCACAGAGCCGAGCGACGGAAACTAAAGAGACTCGGTGAGGAGTCCAGACTCGTAGCAGCGCAGGGAACCCTGGGAGATGGACCGAGGGAGAGGGAAAGATACAAAAACATGCCAAAGAAACAGATTGAGAGTGAAGAAGGAAAAAGATAAAGGCTTAAGCATGTTGTAAATGTTTTATTGGGCTCCTTTGAACTACTCCAACTGAAGGCGTGTGTGTGTGTGTGTGTGTGTGTGTGTGTGTGTGTGTGAGCGTGCGCGCGCTAATCTCAAGAGAGCACTAATGCCTCTCCCACAGATGACCCAGTTAACATTGAGGATGGGAGGTGAGTCAGATAGTTGACCAGATAGATACTTCCTTGGATTTTACTTTTTTTTTATTTTTCTAAATCCAATCACTTTTCATTTAACACATTTGTTTTGTTTTATACAGCCACAGCACTCCATTTGTCAGGGTAATACAAATAGTAAATTAATCAACATTCACCCCACTTCTAATTACCTCTGCATACAGTGTTTCATTTTTAATTAGGGCTCTGAAAACAAAGTCAATAGATTTAGACACTAGTTAGTAGAAAAAGGCCCACCATAATTTCCGAAAGCCCAATTAAATTATTTCAGTTTTCCTTTTTTGTCCATTTCTTCTCACATTTGGCAAATAAAGGAGAAAATCCTCACAAAAAACTGGAACAATGGAATATTTGGTGTTTTAGCAAGTCACTTATTAAATTGTCTGTTTAGGCTTTGGGATTTTTTTAAATATTTTTAAGTTACAATGAGGAAAATTATACTTTTTACAATAATTTAAATAGCAGACTAGTCCTGGTTTAACTTTTTATTAATTATATTTACTCATTATATAAATGTGTACATGTTATCCTCTGTGTTACCCCTATTTCAAGCATTAATTGTTTCCAATATATCTCTTAGGTTGAACACTAAAACCACTATTTAGAGAGAATATATTTTTTAAAACTGAAAAAAAAACTGCAGCTGCTCTAATTAATATTTATACATTAACAGTAGATGAACACAACCATGTATAATGTAAAAGCTGCAATCTGTAACTCACTGTGTTTGCAAACAGTGTTTATTTTTACCCTTCTAGAACATGTATTAAACACATTTATTGAATTGAATTTATAGAAATTAGAAACAAACAAAAAAGTGAGGCACTACCGTTTATGTCATGTGAGGGAAAATAATGAGTAGGGAGGCGTGAATGGTTGTGATAACAGATTAGATCAGCTGGAGCTTCCTGGTTTGTGTTTAGTCGTAACACTTTTGCTGGGTGAAACCAAGCACCGTGTCCTAGCTAGCGGTATTCAACCATAATGCTGTTGTTATGATTAGCAATAACATTAGCATTTAAAGCTCTTGCAATTGGTCTCTCAGTCGGAGGTAAATCCATTACTGAAGGATTAAATGGCGTCTCAGCTTTCTCAAATGTTTTTTTTTTCTGCTTGTGCACGTAGGATGGGGGAAATAAGTGTGCGTGCGCCTGCATCAGAGTGTGTCAATGAAAAAAGAAAAGATTGAATCTTTTAACACAAGCAACCTTACATGTCCCATATGTGCGTGCACATTAACAAAATTGCTGCTGAGTGAGTATACCACGTATCACACTGTTGCATCGGCGTCACGTTCTCGTGCATTGTGCGTTTGTGTTTGTGAGTCGCCCGCCCGAACGGAGGCCCATTTGTCGCGGACGGTTAATGCTGCAGCAGCGGTGGGACTGTTACGACTTTCAGGAAGTGGAAAATGTGCCGTTGCCAGAGCAACGCAAAGCTGCTGCCCCGGCGTCCCGGTGGTGAAAATGACACGCTCGGATTGGGGATGACTTCCTCTCGCCCAGTCAGATCAAAACGTCGATTATTTTCCTCCTCCTTGTTGAGTTCCTCTCCGTTTGTGTGTCTTCACATAAAGGGCCACTGCTTAGTGTGTGAATTGAAAAAAAAATATCCCTGTTTGCTCTTTGATTAACTGCGGCGTTGTTGAAAAGGTTTCCCTCATCTTGCGCCCCTCTCTCCTCTGTTGGCCTTCATATGGTGTACCTATTTGTCCTCTCCCTCGCTCACCTCCCCTTGCCATTTAACATTTGTCTCTGAAATGAAGAGGCAGGAATGCGCCTTTGTAACCAAAGTCCCGGCTCTGCTGCACACAATATCCCTCTGTTACAGGCAAAAGAGGAGAAGGCTGCTTCTCTGCTCGGCTGCACTGCAGAGATGCCTGGGAGCGGAGAACCAGGCCAAAAGGGGGAAAAGGCCCCCCTTTTACACCTTGCATTAAGAGTTGTCCGCTTCCCAGATTGTATCCAGATACCAGTAATCCGCCGTTCCATTTGTTCCTGGCATTAAAACTGTCTCCGCACTATCCAGGGGTTTGCTCTTTCCCCCTTGCGGGACTCTTGTGACCCCCATGTGTAAACTGAGATAGGCGGCAAGGGAGAGAATAGGATTTTTTTAATCTCATCACATCCACATTATTATAATATTCATGATGTGGTTAGATTGCAGCGTGTAGCCAGTGGTTCTCACTATATGCTACTTATTTATATGAACACATTATATCACAAAAAGTAATAAACCTGATTTGGATCCAAGGACACAAAACCTTCTCTATTGTTAAAAAGCCCCGATTTTTGATTAATCTCAACAGATGAAGGATTGTGGTGTTAATCAAATATCTTAAAGCCGTTGGGTGTTTGTGTGTTTTGTCACCATGCACCCACAGGTTTGCGCTATATAACCTGAAGTAGTAGTTTCATGGACGGAAACGCAATTTTTTATCATTGTTGTTCCGGCGGCTGGATGTGAATGTCTGGTTTAGGTTTTCCCTGTGATAAGAAGTCGAATAGCAATCTTTCTCATTGGTAAGCAGGTCGCTTTCGCTGCAGGGACTCGATTCCTCCCTCAGTCTTATTTCCTCTGTCAGAGTCATTTTCTCCGACCGTCTTGTTTAGCTCATCATCGGTGACAGCTGTCATTCTTGGCTGTTTGACAGATTGCATCCCCGCTTCAGTTCATTCCCGCAGTAAAGACACTCTGAATGCGGCATGCATTTTTTTTGTCCTCTGTGGGAGCAAAAAAAAAAAGAAGTTTCCCTTGCCCTCAGAAACTCCTGCGGTTAAACTGAGTTCACACTTCCCGAGACAAAACAATTGCAACATTGAAATGATAAAGAGCCCACAACCCAATCCTCTCTGTGGCAGAGATGCATTACATAACATCTGATATAAAACACATGCTTTTATTGTTCGCAAATATTAAAACAACCTATTTTGAAAATAATTCCATAAATATCTTACTCTGCCTAATATATTTTACTGTAAGAGAAGGGTCTCTGATAGCTGAATATGCAGTGATTCTGTTATTGTTCAAATCTGTGCATGCTCTGACCCATAGCGTTTCATTTTCTGTCTTCGGTCCAGCGATTCTGCCGGTTTGATACAAATGTGACTTCTGGTTGACTTTTATGGGGAAATGGCTGCTTGTTTGAAATTGCTGTCACAGTAAATGTAAAGCAATTGCCTCCGTTTGTGGTGCGGAGCCACGACGGCAAACAGCCGGCCTGTCACGACTTTGACAGGACTTGCGGATTTATGAGGATAACAGCCACCTCAAGCACAATGTTCTCTGTTATATTCCCGTTTAAAGGTCTGAGTCCAATCTCTCTGGGTGGAGAAGTGACCACCCCACATCCCCTTTTTTGTTTGTTTCTCTTTCGCCCTTAAACATTTTTGTTGGCTGCTTGCGTGTTTGAGCGCCAGTTTGTCAATTAAAAGTAAATCTCCCCTTTGATATGTCAGGGCACGCTACTAGGATACCATTTTATTGACTCTCCCCCCCCATCTCACTCAGACATAAACACGTATGTCATATACACAATATCAAAGAGAAGGATGCACACAAACACACACACACACACTTAGAAGCAGACAGCTTATTTTAATTCTCTGTATTCACAGGGTCGGCTCAACCATCAAAGCTTAAAGTCAAGCCTCTCACCACGCAGCTCATCTTTAACATTCGTCCCCAAAAACGCACCTCCTCTCCTTTCTTCTCATTTGTTTTTTCTCCCCCCCCCTCTTCTTTTTGACGCCTACGCCTGCTCATACTTATACTTGTTTTTAAATGGTTTGAGGGCCAATTATTTTACAGATGGCCATTGTCTGGGTTGAACCGAGGCATGCGAGTGAGTCGAGTGGAGTGAGTTTTTCAGGAGCGCACCTGGACCAACTTTCTCTCTATTTTATAAAAGGTATTTTCCACATTAGCCACAAATTGGCCTTTGGCCTAGTTCCATCTCGCCATTGCGCTATTCCCCTGCATGCATTTAAAATGTAGGCTCCAAACATTACTCTCGCTGCAGATATTATTCTTTTGCCAAATCTTTCTGGCAGAAGGGATTTAGCTCAGCATAGATGAGCAAATTTTTTTTCACCCCGTTTTCTTTTGCTGGTTCTTGGAAAATGGTGTACAACAACTCCCATAGTTTTTCTTTGTGCGTCGGAGAGATGAGCCCATTTCTCTCCCGAAGCACAAGGCTTATTAGTTTTCCCTGTCAGCCCCTTTTCCTCTGCTGCTGGTTTCTCTCTGTCGGAGCGGGGCCTCTGCTCTCAGCCGCTCATGATTGTCTGTGCAGAACTATAAAGTGATTCCTCAGACTTATCACATTATGGGCTGTCCTGAAATAAGCATTATCTCCAACAGTGGCTCTTTATTCGAGTTGTTCTGCAATTGTGGCTAGAGGGGGCCATTTCTCCACCGACAAAATCAAGTTGTTTATGAGCTAATAAGCGTGATTCATTTTCTTTAAACAACACAGCTTTTCTCAGAATGTTAAGTGGCCTTTGGTTGATGGCTCCAGATCGGGTTTGTTGGAACGGAGCCCTCGGTGTACGTGCTTCTCATCTCATGTTTCTGGGCAATGACCTTGTGGCGGCCCACGTTGCCTGGGGTTCTGCGTCCGGCTGCGGCTCTAGATGAATTGAACACGGAGGGACGTCCTTTTTTTCTGTTTTACTTGCTCTTGTCATGTCTCTTCTGATGTTTTTTTTTTCTTTTCCCTCTCATCCCAGCTTTCCTTGCTGAATCTCATCTTGTGCACCCCCCCCCCCCCCCCCCCCACCTCCTCTCGTTGTTCAAGCCATAGTTCCCACAAGCCCCAGGGCCACAGCTGTAGCTCGGTTGCGTCTCCCCCTGACCTCCCCATGTAGCACTGAGGAACAGCTGTTCCCTGTGCATGCGCACACACACGCGCGCGCTAACCATCCGGCCAAGTGCAACGCTCCAGGGGAGGCCTGCAGTAGGGGCAGTAGGTTTGCACTTTGGGTTCATCATCACAGTTTTTCATACACACAAACACACACAGACATATGTGGTCTGACATGAACATGAGCTCTCGCCACTTTGCACTGAGACAGAGAGACATGTAGGCTGTCTTGCGTGTTCATCGTAACACAAAAGTCTATGCACCCACTGCACACACACACACACACACGTTTTGCTTACACTGCTTCTGCAGACACACACCCACACGGACAGCGCAACTCTCTCCAGTCCGCCTAAATCTAAGCCACCAAGACCTTCACTGAAAGGCTTAGTCCTGCCTTTTGTTCTTCAGGGTGGGGACCGTCCTGACCTTTGACCCGTTTGCCATGACCCCACCCAGCTTTGGAGCCTGAGTTTGGTCAAATAAGACCAGGTTAGCCCCTCAGAGGTGTCAGATGACTAAGCTGCCATGGTTGTAGCCGAAAGGGACCTTTTGTAGCAGTGATATAACAGTGTTACAAAGGAATGTAAACAGACAACGCAGACACAACAGAGCACTCGCACACAAAGGGTAATCCATCATCATAATATCATAATATCAAATAAATGTTTTAACCATTTCCGTTTTGCTGATTTTATCATTGATATTTAATGTGTTTTCGCTTTTTGTATAATTATTTTATTAAATGTAACAGTTTGCCGGTCAATCCGAAAAACATTGATCTGCGGTAATGACTTTTTTGAACGACATTTTATTTTTGGTTGTGGGACATGTTGAGAGAATAACAAGATCCTTTTTGATTGTGTTGACCCCCTGGTTGTTCAACACGGATCATCAATTTCAGACAAGTGATTGACATGACTGTCAGAAGTCTGGACCACAGTTTAGAAATAGACAGACATTGCCACGCTTAAGGTTATGCAGCTGCCTTGGCTGTAAACACAATGATGGCCATATTTAAGCACAGATATCACGCCTTGGCCAAGATGTGTCTCTAGTACTGGATTTGGAAAATTGTATTCCATATTTGAAAGGTGGCAGTGAATAGGTCAGATTCTCAGTTATCATTTTACATTTTAACTCCAGCTTTGGCTTAGGGTTGGCTTTTATGGTGAAATGTGGATAAACGAATGGATATAAAAGTAAATACAATTTCCTGTACGTGAGAGATTCAGGTGATGCACTGCATGTAATGAAAAAAAAAGTTCTAACAATAGAGAGTGTTATGTAAGGATTTGGATATGCTCGAGTCTATCATTGCCAGTGATTGCATTCCTTCCAACTTATTGAATTGTTTTGTTGAATAACGTTACGACACAGTGTTGAGCAGCTCGGCACATCATCTCCACCCACTGATCCACATTCATGCAGACACTCAAATGTTAGAGGTCAGGGGTCCACGCCGACAGCAGATACATGTAAACACACATGTACACAGATCCAGACAACTATGGACACACACACACACACACACACACACACACACGCACACATATAGAGCCCGGCCAGTGCTGGTTGGGCGTGTTCGATGAATCTGAATGTAGACCTCCAGCTGACATCTATCCATGATTAATGAGAGAGTCCGGGTGAAGTTTGCCTCCTTAATGAATACAGTTTGAGAAGTTGAAAAGCCTATCAATATTTGACATGTCTCTTGAATATGTTTGCATAATTGATGCAGGAATCCAAATTGAATCATAATTGCATCATTGTGCACGTTTCGCCCCCTTTTCTCTCCCTCGTTTATTTTCCTCGTCCTTTGTGTCCCACCCCCGTGATTTTTCTCCCCAGACCAAATGTGCCCCCTTCACGATCATTTTCTCGCACACATGCATCCCAGGTGCGCACGCACGCACGGGTGCCGACAATCAGTGTGATCCCACGGTTTGACTGACACATGGCACTGATGAACCCACTAGGCAGCATATCGCTCTGTATGCCTCTCTGCTTGTGATTGACAGCTGTACCTCTGCCTCCACATCGCTCTCCTCTCCCATGCAAACACCGACACACACTCCCACGCGCACACACACACACACACACACACACACCCTGGCAGCACGGTCTCAGACCTCATGCTGCTCTCCAGTGTCATGCGGCGCTGACATACTCTGGGTTTGATACTGATGTCAAACTCACTCTCATGTGATTGTGTATGCGAGTGTGTATGTGTGTGAGTGTGTTGGAGAGAGGAGGATCCTTTAAAATGGACACATTTGTAACCTGAAAAACATGAACTGCACAGTATGTGTCATTAAAAAAAAAATCACTGTTTTAGTTTACACTATTAGAAGACACTCATTTGAAAGCTCATGTGTGTAAATGTGAAGGTCCCAGTTGGGCTGTTTCAATTTCCGACATGGGGGTGAAAACAATGTTTTGGAAAAATAAAGGAAAAAAACTGCACCTTTACCCCACATCAAATGGTCCTTTGTGTGTTCTATAAAGACACTTACCTTGTGCTTAAGAAACTTGCGATGACTATTTTTTTACAATTTTTCTTCTTCTTCTCATTTTACAGTCTATTAAGTCATTATTCGTGAACATAATGAGTGCAACGCACAAAAAAGTATCTCTTAGTTGTAGAATAAGAGTGTGTGTGCATGTTTGTATGGCAGCCTTCATCAGCATTTCTACAGCAGGATAGATGTTACTACAGTTCTGCATGTCTTACTGTCTTCATCAGCATATGGAGGTGGCTCAGTTGTCATGGAGATGGTTCGATTATTAATATGTGACGACTTCGGGTTAGTGTACATGCGCATATAATAGTAATCGTACTGTACATGTTCGGTGCGTGAGATGAGTTTTTAAAGCTTAAAAAGTACACCTCGAGTTAGTTTCAGGTTAATCGACCAGCTAAAAAATAAAAACGAAATTGTCCATGGCACAGATTATGGCACGTCTCTGTCACTTAAAATTGTCATTGTTTTCTCTTGTACATTTCCCATAGATTCCTCTTTAACACGAGTCTCAGTTTACATCATCTCCTCTGCTAAAGTCTCCTGACCCCAGGAACCCCCAAGCTAAAACTCCACAATGCACGGCCGTGTGTCTCAAAGGATGTTTTGAATTCCTTGCTAAGCAGACGTTTCCAAGGGGCAGTAGTGACTGATGTGCACCTCTCCATGCAACGCCGTGCGGCCCAGCCATCCTTTTACTGAGATCGTCACACAGGCCCGCTCTGGTGGGCTCCTCGCCATCTCTGATTGGTTAGTAGTGTGATGAGGGACTCAGGTGGCTCTGGGACCGGGGTTTATATTTTGATTTAGGAGGGTCTTCAGAGGGAATACATTAAAACGTGTTTGCAGACAAGAAATTGGACGCGATTAAGTTTCCACTCATCTATTGGAGGAGAGTTGGGCTGGCGTTTGGCGGCAGATGGGGCCCAGATAATTGTTGGCGGTGCTTTGAAAATAAGGATGTTATTGTGTCTGGGTTTGTGCCATTTAGACATGTGAAGGTGCAGGATTATGTTTGTGTGTGCGTTCATTATGTGAGTAAGTGTTCTTGTGCCAAACAGAGTGTGTGGTATATAAATTCTTAACTATTTTGGAGAGCGATTTGTCTTGAAAAAGCAGGCAGGGAGGAATGTAGAGGGAATGAATTTAAGCATTACACTCCCTTTCTCCCATCCCTCTCTGAGGGTCTCGGTGTGGGTGGGTGGGTGTGTGTGAGTGTGCGCGCGCGAGGGTGTGTGTCAGATGAAAGGACATTTCAGTGCGGGGTAACTCCGGCTTCCCCCGCGCTCCCCGTTTCAGTGGCTCTGATGACAAAATGTGTCAGTGTTTAAAAGAAGGCCGCCGCAGAGCGTGTGCTGACATGTCTAAATCTGAGACTGTCTCCCACATTTGGCTCAACAGACATACACAAGCACACATGTGGACACACAAACTAATGTGCACAGTGAGGCTTCCCGAAGGCCATCTGGAAGTCCAGAGGAAGGCACAGCTGGTCTCCAGTGAATATCCACTGGAGTCCGGACCCCTCATCTTCAAGATCACACTGTGAGGCACCAATCACTGACTCTGTGCACGCGCGTGTGTGTGTGTTTGTGTGTGTCCGTGTGCATGTGCGGGTGCGTGCTTGTGTGACACTGTAGAGGTGCACTCCTCCATCTGCATATGAAAAGAAATTTCCTAAATATTCCTGGATGTGTGTGTGGAAAATGTGTCTCGTTTGAAATTGACCTCACTCCCATCTTTTGGTGTCTGTGTCTGTGTGTGTGTGTGTGTGTGGGTGTGTGTGTGTGTGTGTGTGCGCACATGTGTGTGCAGCTGGGTACTCTGGCTACTGCACAGACACTAAATGTAACTGAAAAATTGCTTCCGTCTGTTGGCAGTGGAAAAAATCCAAGAGGACAAATTGAAAAGATTGCAAGGATAAAGCCGTCATAGTGAATTAGTATTGTGGCACGAAGGCTTCTTGTTATCGGGGTATTTGTAAAATATTCAGGCTTACGTGTGTGTGTGTGTATGTCTTTGAGTGTGTGTGTGTGTGTGTGTGTGTGTGAGTGTGTGTTGGGGGGTAGCAGGGGCCGTGGCTAGAGGGGGATTGAACACGCCGTCGACTTGAACTGATTCAAAAGTTTGTGCGAGCGTGCCGAATGTGAGCCTGCATGTATATGAGCCCTATCTTTATGCCGTGTTTTTCTTCTTCTTCTTCTTCTTCTTCTCCTTACCCTCGTGTGGCCCACACCCACAACCTGCAGCTGTACTTGCTGCCCGGCTCTCATTTGAATAGTAATATGGATCCAGCGTGGCTATGCAAACTGGCGTGACATCTCAGAAATGCCCGACACCGAGTTACACCCGAGCTCGGGCTTCCACACTGAGCTGCCTGGACTTTGCCGGCAAGAGTGGCGTTCGTTTATTGGCAGCAGGAAGGGGATTCATGCACGCTGGCTGTGACGGGCACGGATAGCCGCCATATACGATACAGGGCCTCTGTCGAGTGAGTCTCTCGCCCTAACAGGGGCTCTGACTTTGACTTTTGAATTCAATGTCTCTGGGTTCCAGTGGCTCTGTGCTCACCCAAAGTGAGATTGAATGAGGGAAAAAAAAGAGAGAAGACTAACAGAGATATTACCGCGGACCTATCAGTCAGACATTCCCCTCCGGAAAAGGAACTCGACGGCGCAGAAAGACCTGTCATATTAAGTCCCGCTTCGGATCTTACACCCAGATATGCACGTTGAAATCCAGGCGAGACTCACGTCCAACTTTATACCCGGTGTCCAAGGACCTCCAGGTCCGTCCTCACGTCCCGCGTCGTTGTGGAAATAACTGCCCACACGCTACTTTCCCTGGGCCTCACATTCAAACCATCACTGTCGTCTGTCGATCAAGCTCGGGGGTCTTTGTCATTTCCAACGCGCCCTCCTTCTCATCCCCCATGCGGACGATGCTGACAAACCCTTGGATGTGTTCCCCTCGCCCCTTATCCGGCACACCTGTGCTAACAGCTGGCCACTTTGTCACGCAGTGTCATCTGGCTAATAAGGTTACGGGCCACATTACAATCTGGATGCGTTTGTTTTATTAATTTATTGTGTGACGGTTCAAGGCTGCTGAATTCCAATTTGAGGGCGGGCGTTGCACTTAAACCCACACATTAACTCAGGCCCGTCATCAGTGACAGTAGTTATAGTGGCTACACACTCGTGTTTACGTATATGGGATCATGTGTTGAAACTTAATTCCAGTGCGCAACATAACACCGGTTCTGCTGACATTTGGCCTCAGCGTGTTCTATAACTGCCATGCCGTGATTTCGGAAGCCGACCCGACATCATTTTCTTCCAAAACACACAACTGTGTTGTGCCCTTTTGTGTCAAACTTCACTCTGACCTATATGGGACAGTGACTGTCGTTGTGCTTTACAGTGCCGTAAGTGTGTGTAATCAGCCTGCGGACAGACCTCAGGGTCGTCACGGGTTTGACCACAGAAAGCCTGTTTGTTTGGCCAGGCAAACCTCTGGGTCGTTCCGTGCTAATTGGAACTAGCATAAGCTGGCTAATGAGTACTAATTAGGCTGATGAATTTGCTGCAGAGTGCGGAGCATGCGTTATGGCGGAGGAGGAGAAAGATGGGGTGAAATGGACAGGCACACATCTGGATGCACACATACGGATGCTGACTCGCTCGTTTTCGCTTGGCTGCGGGGTAAACAAGTAGAGAGGGTGAGAGTAAGGGGGCACACACCCACACACACCCACACACACACACACACCCACAAACACACGCACACACGCACACACACACACACACACAGACATACTCTGCATTCTGGTCACACACAACCGATTCTTCCTCCATGCTCATATTTGTCACTTAACGTATGTGAAACACATCATTATCTGCAAACACACGCATACAGAACCATATGTGCAAGCAGCCCCCTGAACACACACACAGACCACCCCCAATACACACGGCCTCTGCTAGGGAGGGGCCAAAGATGCTCTCTTTTTTTCCCCACAAGCTCACGTAGCCTGCACATCTGCTGTAGTCTCATGGGAACCCATACAACAATACGCTTCGACGTAGACGCTTTTTGGATGGGGAGTGTATTTGGAGTACAAGGCTCCTGTTTAATTACCGCTGGCTTTCGTCTGTTTGGGAGGGATTCACGAGACGAATGAACACATCTGTCGCCTGACATCCATGATTCGAAATATTTATTTCTATTCTTTGATGATGCTGCTGTCATCATATTCCGCGGCATACATATGTTCTCATGTGTAGAGGGACACGGCAAATGAGTGCTTTCTTTCATCCTAAATTGATAATGTGATGGGTCTAAGTAAAACACCGCATGCACACATACTAACAAATGCAAAACAATACAAGAAGTAAGGGCTTTGCCAGGGTCAATTGAGGACTGTACTTTTTCATTGTATCACAACTAATTATTATATGAATACTTCGCCCACCACCGGTCATGTGGGAGAAATTTGGATGGTTGATGGAGATGAGACGGCATCTGATTTGACAGAGTTTCTTGCAGCTATCAGAAACATTCGCTAGACGGTGTGTTTATTAAAAAAAAAACACACACACACGCACATTCATTCTCACTCCTCACCCCTTACCCCCTGTTGATGTGGATGAAGCACCAATCCCATGTAATTAAGTTGCCTCAAATGAAGGCACTTAATGACAGGTTGTCACGGCAACAGTGTGGGATGTTGCCATCGGGGCTGGCGGAGAAGTCGCTCTCAACTGCGCCACAGTTGTTGGACATGTGCACTCGAACGCACTGCATTGCTTTCATATGCAAAATAAATACAAATGCACACAGCACCAGCATGGGGGTGAAGAGGTCATACCCTCTGTTTTATTAGAGGAAGTGTTGTTTTGTGGCTTCTTTATATGTTTATTTGCATGCTGTATTTGTTTTCTGCTGTTTTGTGTGTGTCCTTCCAGCAGGCCACCGCCTCCCTTTATTCAACACGCTCACTCTGCTTCCCTCAACACACAAGCACGCCGCTCTTATGGAGAGTCGCAAGTGCGCTCATCTAGAAAAATATAGATACGCACACACAGTCGCACCCTGCAAGCTCAGAGTGACAGTGGCTCTGTCAACTCAAGTTCACACGGACAAAACAGAAAAAAATGTAGGGAAGCAGGGGGAGAAACAACATTGCAAACGAGCTGAGGACTCTGAGCCCTGCGTTAAATTCAAACTAGCAGGAGGTTTAAAGGAAGGAAGAGGAGTGAGGGACAGAGGAAGGGAAGTGAAAGGGGGATTACATGGCAGGGGGGCTTCCTTGTCGAGGCCTCCTCCTGCGACCCCCCTCTCCTCATTCAAACCACTAACACTACTTTGGAAAAAGGAATATTGTCTCCGCAAGGCACAGTCTCAGTCATTTAATTTTACCCGACTTTCTCAATTTCTCATATTGATTGTGAAACCTTAAAAAGTTAGAAAAATGAGTCAATGAGTTATTTCCACGACAGATTCAAGCTATAAGAATGAAATGGAAATGCATCTAATTAAACATCATACTTAAGATCTCAGTAGTCAGAAGATAATACAGGGCTTCCGTGTGTTAAATCCACACATTGATATTCAGTGCAATAAGATGGTGGCGTGTCTCGCATGCTGTTGCACACACACACATGCACACACGCACCGCCGAGGCAGACAGCTGGTGTGGAAATGTGGGATTAGATGGCTTCTTCGTCTCCATCGACAGGTGATGGAACGTCAATGTGAGGGCGCGCAGCTGTCGCCTGTGTTCACACATGCATGTGTGTCTACTGGTCGGCTGGTGTGCGATGTGCAACACAGAACGCTATGCATGTAGATATGAATGAGGGCCGGATTTTTATCACAGCCCGTCACGTCCCTGCACTTCATTAGAGCTTGGCTAAAAAAGAGACAAGGCGGTAACATCAGCGCCATCAAGTGTGTGTATGTGTACGTTTGTGTGTGTGTGTGTGTGTGTGTGTGTGTGTGTGTGTGTGTGTGTGTGTGTGTGTGTTTGTTTAGTGCTTCCAGCTTCACCCTGTCAGCTCAGTCTATATTCACAGGCACACAGAAGGCAGCATCAGCAGTCACTGTCACACTTCTGTACAGGCTACAGTACACTCACTGTGTCATCAGTGAAGCAGAATGTGGGTGTGTTTGTGTGTGTGTGTGCCTGCCTTGTAACCTTCACCTCTTTTATACAATGGCTAAATGAAAAATGATTTTCTGCCTAAGTAGTCTCTTGACCCACAACCTCGACAACCCTTAAGGCTAATTATTATTTAAATGTTTATGTTTTTAAACAAAGGATAGGAAGGAAAAAAGATAAACAATTTCATTAATGAATACTTGTGTGTGTATATTAATGGCACAGTCACTTACCTAACTCTTTTTTGTTTTGCTTTTATGGTTTGAGGGATTCTGGTGCAATTTTTCTTTTCTCATATTTTCAATTTAGGAGCTTCCATTGTTGCAATGTGATGATGTTTTTAGAGTGCTGTGTTCCCCTGTGGTGAGAAAAAAAAGTCCTGCCTTTGTAGAAAGACTGACTTTTTATTTCTGAAAAATTGTAAAAATTTGAAAATCATTGATTTTCAGACAGCTGCTCCATCAAGCCTGATTCTGCCCTGTGGACTTGCATGTTAGCTTTGATATTTGATGATAAATATAAGGTATACTGTTTATATATGAAATTATCGACCAAAGTAAAGGAGGATAGAAGGCAAGAATAAATAGAGATGGAACAGAAAAGGAGAAAGAAGATGGACAAGGAGTAAGAAGAGGGTAAAATCTGAGGTTAGGCTGATCCAGTGGATGAGAAAGCAAACAAACATCTTTATTTCTTCGTGTAGCATCAAACACAATATACATACAAACACACACACACCATTGCTCCCCTTTGCACACAAATTGACAAAATATTGAAAAGCTGTGTGCATGTTAACAAGAACACAGACTGATGCACGGAAACAGTGTTTCTCTATTTCTGTTGTCTACACCCACAGACAAAACACACACACACTCCTGGAAGCAGGTGTCGCTCTCAGCTCATTACCCATGGCAGGGTTGATCACTTTGTTTGGAGAGCAATAAGGTACACCTCGCTGAAGAGATAGAGGGATGAGAGGGCAGGAGGAGAGAGAGGGGAGGGATGCGGGGAAAGGCCTCCAAGTTTTAAAGAGTTGGAGGGATCATGAAATGCGTTGACGGAGAGACCATGAGAGGAAAATAGAAATTAAGGAGAGTGAGAGGAGAATAAATCAAAGAGGGACTGAAAAGGTTTTAATGACATTTAACACTAAGTGTTTGTGTTTAAATTAAAGTAAATTAACAAAAATACTATATCGTTTTATATAATATATATATAAAAAAAAATAGCCCCAGGTTACTCAGATTTATTTGGAGGGTGCTTAGTTTTTTCCCGTTTACTGTGAAAAGTGCGTCATTGATGTGTGCACAATTTGTGTGTGCACAAATATATCAGTATTGAGACAGTAACTGTGTGAGTGATAATGACATCCTCATGCAATGCCTATCCATATTTGTTAAACCATGATACACCTTCAACAGTGATGTTGGCATAGTTCATAAAATCAAGCAGCAGTGATGCATGCACTGTGTTGCTCTGAGTCCATACATTTTCCTCAGGCAATACACTGGGTGACTTTAGGCCCGATTAAGGACCCAATATGCCCCGCCCCTACGGTGGGCGTGGGCCTTTTCGACGTTGCTCGCACTTTTATTTTTTTTTAATAATATTGCATTTTGTGGTGTCAGTATGGTTATCCAACTGATCCTGGTCGGGTCGCAGCCTCCCTGATATCGAATCTTAGCATGCTGGATATTCCTAGATCGGTCCGCTTCCGGCGGAGTACCCGCAATACCCAATGAGCGAGCAGAAGGGGAGGTGTCACCAACCGGATGTTGTGGTATTTTACCGCGGGAAAACTTTGCGAACAGTAAAGCAACTATGCTCTTAGCCAAGAGGGATACTCTGCACCCATACCGTCTTCCCGGCCAGGATTTCACGCATAAATGTTTTTCTCTTTGTCGTTTTTCACTGTAAAACAAACTGCACGCGAGGACAGCCAGATGATGACGGCGACCACGTTTGTTTTTCTTCTGAAGTCACGTTTGATCTTGTGCGTTTCTGTGACATCTCGTGTCTTCGAACGGCAGGTGTGTGGTCTTGCGGTGTGGGCCGAATCGTGCAGTGTGTGTGTTTCGGAGGATTGTACTGTTAAAATAAAAATAAAAAAAAGTTGGAACTGTCCTCATGCGTGTCGCTCTGGTTTGTGGCATGGAGCTCATCGTTTGTGTGTCTTGTTTGTCTGCAGGTACGATTACAAGGAGATGCTACACAACTCCACCTTCTGCTTGGTGCCCCGTGGCAGACGTCTGGGCTCGTTTCGTTTCCTCGAGGCTCTGCAGGTAATCAAGACAAGCACAAGCACACACACACACGCGCGCGCTGTAAATTCATGCGTATCAAACACATTATGTGGAAGAAAAAGTGCCACTTCCCACACTCGATTATAATAAAAGTGTGATATACCTCTACTATTAAAGGATCATTACCTCATTGCCACCTTAATAGTGTAAAACATACAAACAAACAAACAAGACTTGGCTTGGAGGGTTAGTCTCTTATAACGGTCTTTTATAGCAACGCTGGAATTTAATTTGAATATAAACTGTTGATTTACAGTTGACAGTGGAGGAGATATTGAGATTATCAGAGGCTGCAGGAAACATAGAAATGGGTTGGTATAAAAAAAAAAAATAACGGCTTGTATCTGTTTTTTAACAGCTGTTTTTGAATGATTTGATTACCGGACCAGGTTAAGTTCTCACAGGCAGTATTGGTATAAATATGTGTCACAAACCGTTTTGACAATCCTGATTAGCCCCGTTATGATAGGATGTGGTGCATAAACTATGTTTACGTATGGACGCATAAGTGTCCTGTCTAGCAATGTATGTTAAATATGGGGTTCGTGGTAAATTAGATAATGTATCATAAATCCTGATACATCTTAGCAAGCAGTGAACTAACATCGACCCATTGTTTTTTTCATTTTCTAACTTTGGGTCTACATTAACCTCCTCTTAACTCGCACTTCACATCTATTTTTCCCATTCATCCATTTCCATGAAACCACACTCTTCTGCATTAGTTCCCGCACTTTACCTCTCCTTAACTTACACCGTCATCTGCCGAGTGCACTCACGTAGCTTATCTCACCATCGGCTGGCGCACACACACACACACACACACACACACACACACACACACACACACACACACACACACACACACACACACACACACACACACACACACACACACCCATGTAGTGGCGCGCTTCACTCAGGAGGAAAATGTGCCCTCTCGTCTCCTCTCTCCATTTCTGTGACTCACCCCATCCATCGACTCACACCAGCTAGAGAAAGACGGAGGGAGAGTATTTACAGGCTTTGGTTTTAGCATGAGAAAGCAATTCCTAATAGAGGTCAGATCTGTGTGTATGGTTGGGTGAGTGTGTGAGTGGGGGTGTGTGTGAGGAGACGGCAGCAGAGCCCGAGGGCCACTTCTGGTTTAGCTGACACCTTTATGACCTGAGAGTGACAGGACAATCATTACATCAAACTCCCACCACAACAGCTCTTCTCACTATAGCTCCTCTCCCACCCCTCCAGCTCCATGCCAATGCTTTGCCAAAGGTCACATTCAGCTTCACCACCTCTCTTAAACGTTTTTTTTTTTTTATCACCTAAATCCGCTTTCTTCTGCTTTTTGATCTCTTTTAATACTTATTTTTCCTCTCCTTGTCATTTCTCCTGCTCTGACTTATTAACTCTCCTGCACCTGAAGTTACCGTCTAATGTCAGTGTGTGAGCAGGTGCGGCTGAGACTAAAAGAACTATCTAAATCAAGAGTGCGAACTTTCAGACCCAAACCAGACTGAATTAATCACTTTTTTAGGCGTGTAAATGATTCAAGCAATTTTTTTAACAAATGAACACAAACGGAATGAGGGACGACTATTATTCAAATCAACTAAGAAATTCTTGTTCTGCACTTTCAGTTCTTGTCAGTCACAATTGTTTTCTAAGATGTTAGCGTGTGTGATCCTATCCCAACAAATGGCATCTGTATCATCGCATCATCATTGTACTGAAGTTCTCACAATCTCTGACAATATGCTGCCTGCTTGCTTATCAATATTATAACATATTTGTCTTCCTCTGATTGCTCAATTGCCGTCTGACAGATTGTTGTGCTTAATGTTTTTTGTATTTACCATTGATATGTTTATTGTGGATAATGTGAACGGAGTTTCCTCTCGTGGAAAACCCGCTCTATGCAGAGAACTTTCTCTTTGTGCTCGTTGCTTCGGTTTTAAGATCGGCAACTTCAATGTTGGAATTCACTTTGCTTGAGTCAGCCTTGTTCCCAGAAGGTCATAAAGTGGTTTCCATGTGAAAACCCTTTCAAATGACTCTGCTTTTAGCTGGTCGACTCATGCAACACATGGCAGCCAAAGAGTAAACATTTGACTTGCATTCATTTGTTAGACAGAGACAAGGGCTCCAAAAGAATCCCAATGATGCGCCGTAAGTGCTGGGTGTGTATTGTTTGCAAGCGCATTCAAAAAGCGATGATAACACGTTAGTGTTGTGTTTACAAAATATTACTGCTGCCCCTTAGTGGCCAAAATGATAAAAGAATACACTTTTAACTAGATAATGGCAAGTTTGTGATTGATAGTCTATTAAATACTACAAATAATCTATTAAAATATTCTAAATAATTTAGCTATTTTTCAGTTAAATTAATGAAAATATAGCTCATTATCAAGTGGCTCTCATGTATTGTTTGTCGTTGATATACACACTTATGTAACAGCTGCTACTTTCTCAGTTGTTAAATTTCAGCCATCTGATGAGATGAAAGATGCATGTTTGCTCTGAAACATGCATCTTTAAATATAATGGTATAAAAAGGAACTGAACGTAGCCTTGATTGATTTTATGTATGCTGTGTTCAGATATAAACACAAGGGGTCATAGAGATCAGCTGTGATATTTTGTTAGGTTCCTGCCTAAGCTTCCTTCTGTGTGTGTGTGTGTGTGTGTGTGTGTGTCAGGCTGCCTGCGTGCCGGTGATGCTGAGTAACGGCTGGGAGCTGCCTTTCTCCGAAATCATTGATTGGAACACAGCGGCAGTCATCGGCGACGAGAGGCTCCTGCTGCAGGTAACGGCCCGAAGGCGCGCGCTCAGACAAAACCACATGCTCGGTACACATGAAAGCCGCAACAGGCGGAGACACAGCAGCAATCCCACGTCTGAGACAAAACCCTTTTCCCCACTGTTGATAAGTTGAACACACGGCTCTCTCTCCTCTGGGCCACCGGGGTGGTCGTCTACCAAACAAAAATGGAAGCAGCATGATAAGTCAGCCACTGTTGGAAAAATGTCACTCAAGCCCCCACCGTTGTTGAATGAGGTTCAAAAAACTCGAACGTGAGAAAGGATTTGGCTGAAATTGCTCGAACTTGGGTGGGGTAAAAGTAATGATATGCCCATTACATTTTTAATTTGAATGAAGTGTGTAATAATATTGTTTGTCATCGAGTTTTTATATAACATTTTTATAATGAGCTCTCTGTGTGCGGAACCAAATTTGCCAGAGACGCCCTGCTTGTGTCTGCGGAGTTATTCTTTCTTACATGACGAGTGGCGCAGATGCATACAACACACAGTACACATGGATGGTGTATATACACTCACACGGCCGTTTACGAGGAACACCCTGATAGTTATGTGTAGGGCTTTCCATTTATCTCGAAACACCCTCAATACATTAATAATAATGATAAAAATAAGCTTTATTTGTATAGCACTTTTCATAGACAGGATGTAGCTCATAGTGCTTTGACCATTTTTAGAGGAAAGAACACTTTACAGAATATACAATATATCCGCACATAAGAAAAACAAATGTATATTTATATTATATATAACGTTAGTTCCATACACATCTAGACACGGACACAATCTCCACTGCCCAGTCGTTAGTCACATTAGTAATCATCTTATTACTATTATGGTCCATGTTGACGTGGCTGCATCAAATCATTTCTGCCGATTTGTCCATGCTGCCAGTCTCCCGTTCTACACAATCCCAGTTTTGTTCTATTGGTTGGTTCCGAGTTGCTTGCTGGGGAGGCCAAAAAAACATCCCCCTCAACATTACACTACCACCACCAATAGCCTGGACTGCTGCCCCATGCAATCTGGATCTATGGACTCGGGTGGGTGTTGACGTCTGATTCGGATCTTAAACCTAAATTCTCCCACATATATCCAGGTTCATCAGATTAGGCCACGTTTCTCCATCATCTACAACCAGTCTTTCCATTGTGCCTGTTTTTTACGTCAATTTTACACATGACACTTCTGCCATCTAATTGCCTTATTGGATAATTGCCAGAATAAGCAGGTCCAGCAGTTTGCGTGTATTAATTAGGTGTACGAGCACATTTTGTGGTATTTTGGTTATGGGAAAGCAGGTGTTGAGGAACTTTAGAACCAACAGGTATACTGGGCTTCAGTTGTGTCAGTGTTGTCATTGTTATTTTTGTAGAAATCACAGATAAGGATCTGGTTATACCCATGCACGTCCAATCCATGCAACTGTCTTGCATGTAGTTCCTAAAAATTTGGAAACTCGACATAGGCTTTTCCCATGAAGGCCTCTAGAAAAGAGCTTTAAAAAAAGCTCTGAAGACTTTCTTTGGGACATTTGCGACTTCGACTGGATGCATATTCCCTAAAAATAGTCGCACCTCCTCCTCAAATAAACTGCATTCGGCGTACAGTGTCTGCTTCCGCCTCGACGTTGTGCGAGTTTCCCGAGTCTGTGCTCGGGACCAATTTTAGTCTCCCCGTCACCACATTTAAGGTCCTGGTTCGATCATTAAAAGCGGGCTACCATATTTACTGCTGACTGACTCTTTGTGGTTTTACAGATTCCGACCACGGTGCGCTCCATCCACCAGGACAAGATCCTGTCCCTCCGACAACAGACCCAGTTCCTCTGGGAGGCCTACTTCTCCTCCGTGGAAAAGATTGTGCTGAGCACACTGGAGGTGAGGACCCGAGACACGCGTGTACACGGATGCGCCGACATACATTGAACCTACCACCCTTCGGGTCCCTCTGCCCTCCTCTCCACCTACTCCTCCATCATTAATATTTCTCACAGAGACCCGTAGTGTCACGGCAGACCCTGCCGTCTTTGCTTTATTCTCGGACATCACTTTGGTGCAAGGCTAAAAGCCGAATAAAAGGATGGAAAATGTCATTTACAGAGCGCAAAGCGCTACATGGTCATGAAGAATTTATGACGGGCTGGTTATTTATTTTTTGTCTTATTCAAAGTGCACAGGAAAGGTATTGGACCCAAGTTGTGACCCTGGAATCTTCACTTTTTTCAAATGTGTAGGTGAACAATATTTTTAATAAAAGCTAGGGAGAGATGCAGTGATCCCAAAGCAACCCATTACAAAAAGAGAGACCCATTACATCAGTAAACCGGATGCGAAACACTACATTATAGTCATTTATTATTTCTACCGGTCGGATGCGCTTTATAATTTGTCCTTGTTTGTTTGAAAAATAATGAAAAATGAAAAAATGAGAACTGAGAGAGAAAAGAACTATTTGCACACATGCCTAAAGATGGGAACAGTCAATAATATTTTGCAAAAGTAATGTTTTTCAATGAGAATTTAAAAAAAGACTCTATACATCGTCTTATTCCAGCCCCCTTCAAATCTAAAAGAGGATCAATATTTAATTTCTTAAAATAAACTATTCAGACTACTCAAAGTCAACGAGCCTTTTATTATTATTATTATTATTATTATTATTATTATTATTATTATTATTATTATTATTATTATTATTATTATTATTATTATGTTCATTTACTTTCATAACGATAACTTACTTTAGGGAATTTGTGGCGGGGGGGAAAAACAACTCATCCATCCAATCCTCAGCTCTCATTATTCAGTTTAAACAAGTAGTTCATAGATGTAGGGATAACACCCGGGTGCTGGAGTCGCGCTGTGGTTACAAATGTCTTCCCCTCTCTTATCCAAGTATCCCATCACGCATTTCATTTCCTCTCTTACTGCACCTCCAAAGCCCCAGAGCAGGACGCTCCTCAATGCTACAATCTTATTTGCAATATCACCTTCTAAATCTGAATTTCTACACACACGCACACACGCACACACTCTCAAATACGCACAATATGCACAATACGCATAATCAGTTGTGGCATCAGTTTCTAGAACCTGTCTGATTTTTAGCAAGTGTTATGTTGCTCTGTTCTGTTTGTTTTCTATCCCCGTCTCCCTCCCTCCCTCTCACTTTCTCCCTGTCACACGCGCACACGCACACACACACACACACACACGTGCGTTTAGAGCCGAAAACACATCCCCAAATGTCAGGTGTGTCAGCCAAGATACACATGGCACCACCCAGCCATAACCTTGCTGACATGTTGTCACTCCGGCCTAAAGAGCAAGGTGACATGGTGAAACCCTGTGCGGTGACTCATTGTGTATTTGTCACTGTGCGTGCATGCGTGCGTGTCGGTGTGTTTTTTTGCATACGTGTGTGTGATTTCTCACTGAGCGTGGCAAGGGCTAAACGCTTAATCCTGAGTGACTGTCCTGTAAAAAGGAGGAATGTTGGGAGGGAAGGCGAGGAGAAGAGGTGACATATGTAAATAGTGCTGCCGTGGCAGCCCCCGAGATAACGAGGGACATGGTTTATTCATCCTGTCGAGCCTGTGCCCCCCCCCCCCCCCCCCCCCCCCCCCCCCCCCCCCCCCCCCACCCCCCCCCCCCCGCATTCCACCCTTCTCACAGATCTGTAATGATACACACACCCTCCAATATCTCGACAGATTGAATCTCCTCACACACATTCACCAATGCACGTTGTAATTACTTCCAAGAGCCACTATAAAGCGTGTGCGTGCGTGTGTGCGGGGCAAGCATGACGGAAACACAAGTTCAACCCATCATGCCGTGTTTCCTGTCATTTCCGACCAATTGCAAGGTCAATACAGCCGGATCTGCGGCCCTGGTGCACCTATTAAAGGCACCTATTAAAGCCGAGCTCATGGTGTACTCTCAGCGAAGCAGGATTTATCTATCATGCTCTAATTGGTTGATTGTGGCCGTTCTGAGGTGAGATTGAGTCGTCCATCATGTCCCGACTGAGGGCTGCCGGCGGGGGAGGAGCGGCAGCCATGCGAGGGAAATTGCCCTCTCATAAGGTGTAAAGGGCTCAGGGTTTTTTTTTTTTTTTTTTTTTTACAGCGGCAGCCACTTTTTTTTTTAGAGAGAATCGTATTTCGAGTTGATCTGTTCGGCCGAGGGAAATGGTCATTAACTACCTTGAGGGACAGGTGAAAACAAAACGCAAACCTTGCATCTTTTTTTTTTCTTCCCTCCCTCACATCGCTGTCCCCAAATGAGTGTGTGTGTGTGTGTGTGTGTGTGTGTGTGTGTGTGTGTGTGTGTGTGTGTGTGTGTGTGTGTGTGTGTGTGTGTGTGTGTGTGTGT
>JAFBJU010000095.1:384577-410086 GCA_016785305.1 Colistium nudipinnis
TGTGTGTGTGTGTGTGTGTGTGTGTGTGTGTGTGTGTGTGTGTGTGTGTGTGTGTGTGTGTGTGTGTGTGTGTGTGTGTGTGTGTGTGTGTAATATATATATATAATGGCCTTGTCGGTGTTATTGCATTAATCCCCCTCTGGCTATATTATTAACTTTTTCTTTACAATTTGTTCAGCTATTGGCGGCTCAGCCGTTGTTCATCAGACTTCTTCTTCTTTTCATATGTGCGTCCTAGCCGACAGCTGCCGTCACCTCCCGTTTCAACGTTGGCCGTAAAGCACAGCGGCAAACCTGTGTCTGTTTTTACTGAAGCAATTTAGCGTGACTCAAGGGCACGGTCAGCGCCGTCTCCCTCCTGCCCGCTGGTTCAGCAGAGGTTGATGGCGCGCAGCAGCCGGGGAAAGATAGTGCCCGTTCTCAAAGAACGGTTTCGGAACAGGGCTGACTGAACGGTGCCTATATACAGCTCATGACTTTGTTTGTTTTTTCTTTTATGTCTGTTCTTTTTCTTTTTTTTTTTCCGTCCGTGTAAGTGAACAGCAACCATGCCTTTGACCCGCGGATCTCTGTCTTTCGGTTTGCGTGGTTTGCAGAGGAAATATTAGAGATTTATTATAAAAACATATAGATTTATAGATTTCTTTCAGCAGTTCATTCCTGATACGATCAATAGCTGCTACCCAGGGAATAACAAATCAAACATTTGGAAAAACCTCCACCAGCTTCTCACTTTCCTCCAACACCTGCAGAGCCGCTTTTATTTCAGTTTTTTTTTTTACTCGCCCTAAATCACAGTTTTCTGTTTTCACAGTTTTGAATATCATTTTGGATTCAAATGGGGGTTATTGGAAGTTGTAACGTGAGGGTGATTAATTCACATTTATGACATTTATCTGCTTTTGGCCTTTTTTGTGGGGAAACTCATTTTGCTGAGTGAAATGTTTTATGGAGGTGATTGCGAGGCTCATTGTTCAAATTCTTGATATTTTTTCCCCCCTAGTCTGAAAAAACAAACGTTTGTTCCTTTTATTACCAGAAATCATTCGGATCTTATGAGTTCTCTGTGATCTGGGTGAAATGTTGAATGTCATACGTACTTGAGTTTGTGTGTTCATTGGAGAATCATTTTTGCAAAGTCATAACTGCACTGAGAGGGAGAGCCTTAGAAATGGCAGGGTGACTTCGACCTAAGGGAGACTGCGCTGTCATTAAAAGCACGCAGGCCACACCTGGCAATTTGTGGCCGTGTGTGAATTCTGTTGAAAAGCTAGAAAAGTTCAACTTTCTCCACCAACAATTCGTCATTGTAATGTATTCACTCCCTCCCAAAGTATTGATTAGTAATCATTTTTGATATCCTCTATCTATTTTATTTTATTTTATCTATTGCCTTTTTTCTGTCATTCAGCTCATAATATACAGCATTTGCACATCAAATAGTTCAGTTGAAGTTTCTTAACTGAATCAAAGGAACTTGAATTTGGGTTATGTTTGAGTGATTGTCCAATGCATGATGGGGCTTTACCTACCTTTGATTGAGACTATATTATGTATTGTAACCCTTGAACTGTATGAAATTGCGATACCAGACCAGTGGTTTCCGCTCTTACCTGTCAACTTTGCTGAACAATGGTAATTGCCCCCAAAAAGAGATAGGATATACATTTCCAAAATAACCAGGTCATGCAGCAAAGCAAAGAATATGTGGTTTATGTTTTGCAGGGACACAAAAGTAGCATAAATAGACCATCTATTAATATCCGTGTTTACTTGAGCTCAGATAGTGTTGAGGTATTGGTTGTCTAGGTGGACTATTACCGTGCTCTGTAGATCAGGCTAATGATGTCGAATGCTGCAGCTTTATGCAGGTGTTCCCGCGTGTCCTCATGCTTTGTACGAGACCAGCAAAATCATGGATCAGGAGTTGCAGTGGGAACATCTGAAATTGAAAAGGATCTCTGCTGTGACACCTTGTCCTTGTGCCTATTTGAAATGAAAGGAAAGCACTTGCGTGATCTGGGAGCTCTCTTTTGTCTTTTATATATATATTTATATATATAAATCTGTGTTCAATTTGTTTCCCGTGTGCAGATCATCCAGGACCGTGTGCTGGAGCACGGCTCCAGGAGCAGCCTGATGTGGAACAGTCACCCCGGGGGACTCTTCGCCCTGCCGCAGTACTCTGGGTACCTGGGAGACTTCCCTTTCTACTACGCCACACTGGGTCAGTAACACGCAGAAACACGGCAACGTCAAGGATAAACAAAGTGCCGTCATGTAACACAATGAGGTTGATCGTTTCCAAAAATAAAAATAAAATGCTGCAAAAGTTTTCCCGCCATCCGTCCGCCTGGCAGCCCAAATATTTTGCCACCGTTTCTGTGAGATCGGCTGCTGTGACTTGAGGATTTGGACCTTGTCCGAGCGGCAGATTTATGGCGTTTACACCCTGATCTACTGCCCTTCCTCCTATGGCTGTATCTAACAGCGAGTGCAGTGCAGGAATTTGACGGATGTTTGTATTATGTGGTATGACACACCCACCCGTCCATCATTGTTGTTTTTTTTTGAGTCAGCATTGCTACTGCTGCAGCAGCGAGGCCAATTCCTCCTGCTATGGTTCAGCAGCGTCCCCCCCCCCCCCCCCCCCCCCCCCCCCCCCCCCCCCCCCCCCCCCCCCCCCCCCCCCCCCCCCCCAGCCCCTCCATCCCTCACTTCTTCACTCCATCATCATACAGAGCTGCAGGGATACCGAAAATACGCACGCACACACGCGCACACACACACACACACACACACACACAAACACACACTCACAAATTCACAAATTTTGACTCGCACAGATGGGGATGGTACACAGGCACAAATTCAGTTGATGGAGCACCGGCGGTGGAGAGCTGATATTGAAATAGATGGGCCCGGTGACAGGCATGGATTACAACACCACAGAGCGTTTGTCAAAGAGGAAGCAATTAAACACGGATGGGCTTCCAGGAGACAAGGTGGCCCGCCGCTGATGGGTAAATGAGTCAAGTCAAAGAGGGGTTTGTTTCCAAGTGACACTTCGCCCGTTCTCCTGGAGGCTTTAACAAGACATACACACACACACACACACACCTAGGCACACACACACACCATGCACATTAACACTCAGACACACGGTTCAACGGGCTCTTTATTAGGCACAGCTGTCAATACGAATCAAATCGAATGCAACGGTCCAGCCACAGGATCGACTCTTCAGAAAATAAAAAAAGCTTTTGATTGGCGGGGAGCGAGTCATTTAATTTTATTTTCCAAACTCTATCTTAGATTGCAGGTAATGTAGTCTCCCAGTATTGCAGTGTGCACCTCCAACATTTAGAGAAAGAAAGAGACAATAATTGTGTTCATTGTTTCATTAAAGTGTCTGTTTATATACCCGCTCCAGTTGCGCATCCCCAGTGTTTAAAAACTCTGCGGACTCTTTACTTTTTCATTAGCAGTCGCACGTTAACAACTTTTAAGGCGGCATATATCACTCCTCATAGAGGCTGCGGCGTAACGGAGACTGCTCTAATGCCATCTCCTCCACGACATGCCTTGTTGGTTGGGCTTAGATTAGGTTTAAATTGGGAAAAGTTGAGTGTCCTCCGTGATCTGTCTAGCTCAAAATCGTATTTCCTGCTCATTTTCAGCCTCAATTACTCTATTCCAATACCAAGTCACATCGGCAGTTCGGCCTCTGTATGCTGAGCCGGAGATAAGGCCGAAGGGTTTACAAATTGAAGTATTCAGCGAAAGGAAGATTCGATTTCAAAAGGTTGCCGATATAATGGGACGGGCTTAAAAATGCAGATCCCTGACATTTAATTTTAATTAATTTAATCATCTTTATATATTTATTTTTGAACTGTTGACAGACTGATTACAAGCAACAGCTCTCGCTGAATATAGAGGTGAGGTGTCCCTTCAATTCTCCTGAGGCTTTATTCTATTTAAAGGGCCTACTATTATATGGATGGCTGACCTTTGGCTCCCTCCTTGCTCTCTCCTGGATTTGTTAAAACGTTTTAATGATTGTCGCCGTCTTTCTGTTGTCTTTCAGGCATTAAACCGTACCCCAAGTTCACAGCGGTCATCCATGCCGTCTCCCCTCTGGTGTCCCAGTCCCAGCCCATACTCAAGCTCTTGGCAGCCGTGGCCAAATCCCAGTACTGTGCACAGGTAAAGGATTTGTTTTGATGGATGTGTGTTTGTGTGTGGTGGGCTTGTCTTTTTTCCTTTTTTTTTTTTTTTAATCCCAGTGGTGACTTTAACCTCATTACACGCGGGTCCACACAAGCAGAGACCACTTAATTTAGGTTCAGGTCGAGGTTAAACCTTTTTTTGTGTGATGGTAAAGTTTGCAGTAAGAAGCTTGCGATTGCATTATGTCAATCAAGGGTAAGCCATTGGGGACTGTGTGAAATGTGTTTGTATTTGTGTTTGTGTGTGTGTGTGTGTGTGTGTGTGTGTGTGTATCTTTTTACTGCAGCAAACCCCTCAATCCTCTGATCTCCACCTGCTCCCCACGACTCCCAAAATTGCACCACATTCTGTGGCTTATACAGCAGCTTTCTGATCACGTTTTAAAACCAGAGCTCATCCGCCATACCGTGTGTGTGTGCGTCTCTGCAAGCGTGTACGTGTGTGTTAAGTGTAGGGGATTGAATTAGTGCGACATTTTGTTGCAGTGCAACATCTGTCTCCATGGCAGCGAAACTCCCAGGACAGCTGGAGATGGCATGTATTGATTCCCCTGCTTGCTCCTTACCAGTGCGGAAAATGAAATGGAATTTCCTCCCCGATGGCTGTTTGTGTGGGTGGCTGTGTGTGCTTGCGCCTTTGTTTACTTCTTTGGCCAGGAGAGTGTATGAGTAAGCTAGAGTCGTGTCATGTGTAGGAGTTGTGCATTTCCGCGTGCGTGCCGTGTACCAATGTCCGCCTGGTGCGATTGTGTATTGGAACAGGAACTGCGTGGCGAGTCCTGTGTATGAATGTTTGTTTAGCGTGGGCGGCATGTTTGCACATGTGTGTACACCGTACCTGACGTCTGTGTGTGTTTTTCGGGTTGTCCATGGGAGCGGTTAACATCTTTGACGATCGGCATATATATATATATATATCCCTGTGTGGCATTGTTACAGAAACGATAGTTCTTTTTATTATTAAGAGAGATTTCATTTTTCAAGTGCTTGGCCACTACTCTTCCCATAATGCTAATTAGACCTCTTCCTGCCTGATAAATGTGCACGGCTTTCAACTTGAACTGGAAATGCTGCCCCATTTGCGTTATATCTCGCTCACAGGCCAAGTCGTTTTGTCAAGTGTGAAATTGCGGGGGGGGGGAATAAAATCACTTGACAGTTTTATCTCCACCAAAGATTCCCTGGGACGCTACAGTGATGTTGAACACATGGGCCTCGAGTTGAGATTTTTCCGCATGTGTCTAGCGAAGGTGGCCCGATTGAGACCATGTGACGATCCACGACAGCCTTATCAGAAATACGCCAAGACCGTGAATCCAAGCAAGATGTGTTCATTTCACCCGTGCTTCACACACACTGAAAATAAAACAATTGAGGTCCGATATCCAGCCGTGCCTCAGAGATGTGAATCCCTAACCAATCCTCCCGTAATCGGCACACTGCGATAAAACTCCGCGAAGCCCAGGGCTGGATGAGTGGCCCCCAGCGTGGCCCCCCGGCGTGCACCCTCCAGGTGCATGCCGGGGTGTTTCATTCCACTCTGCTTGTGCAGATGAGAGGAGATGTGTGGTGATGGTGGTGGTGGTGGGGGGGGGGTTTAGAGTGGATGACGAAAGGGATGTGGGTATAAATAAATGAATGGAAGTGAGAGAACGTCGGAACGCAGAGGGTGGAAATAGGCTAAATTGGATGCGAGGGAAGCTTTACTCTTGACACCTCCCGCTGTGTGCGCGCGCGCGCACAGGACGCCCATTCCGGGAGACCCGCATGCCTTTTCGCTCATGCTGCGTATGTGTCAACGGTTCCTATGCGCTTCTCCCCCACACATGCAGGCGTACGCACGCAATGCCACCGTCAGCCCCCCCACCACCGGAGGCGGGTGGGCTGACGGAGGCACCATCTGCCTGTCTAATCAAACGGGAATAGCAGCCCGTGTTGGATCGACGCGTTCCTCAGCTGTGCGTGCACAGATCTTGTGCGCAGGGCCGCGTACCTGTTGCTGTCACGCCTGGACAAAGTCTGCCTCGTGAGCGATGCTCTCTCGCGCGTTTTGCCTGCGTTCGCGTTACGGGGCGATAAACTTGCGATTTATCAAACAGATGCACATCCGTCTGTCGTTTCCATTTTCGAGCGACTTGTCTCCCCCCGCTAACACACAGATGCCGCAGTCACACAGGAATCGCCTTAACGCAGACATCCGACAGGCTCCCAGCGCATAATTTGGCAGGGCCAGTCAGTCCCCGAAGGGGGAACCGCTGCGTGGGACTTGGTTAATGTCAGAATAATGTGAAACTTTATTAATCCCTGCAGGGGAAATCTTACGCCGGAGCATAGTGCCGGATATTGCACAGTGGAACTGGGATGAATTAATTTGCCGACTTTTTCCAAGGACATTTCAGTAGGAGGGATGTTAACCGACGCACGGCTACTGTGGACTACACAACTCATGATATTTACTTCTCAGTGTACTCGTCGACTCGTTTTTTTTGGAGGTGTAACTTGAGAAAAAGATGATTTGATTTATTTATTTTTTCACTTTTAACGTCGCAAAAGAAATTCAGCTTTTGTCAGGCTGTGCAAACAAGGCAGGAGCTGTAATATTTACTTCCAACAAGTTTTAACAACAGCAACCCTACACACTAATGTGGCAAGCCATTGAAAAAGGAAGGAATGCCCCTTTTAGTTAGGAGGCAACTTGTCTCTTGGGATCTGACCTCCGTCGTGCACTGTAGATTTAATATTGAAATAACATTGTGTATGAAAGCCTTGCATCATAACTTTAATTTAGAAAAATGCAATTAAGAAGTCTGAGTTGGCACACTGGACACATGCTTTTCTCCTGTGGCCTCTGTAAACATTTAAACTTATGGTGTGTGTGTGTGCGTGTGCGTGTGCGTGTCATCCGCTTTTCCTTCACGGTGCACTCCCTACCTGGCCGGAGGCTGTTTCTGTTGGATGTGTGACTGCTCTGAGAGTTCAGCATAGCTCGACTTTGATTGAGTTGAGTGGCGGGCTGCGCATGCGCTTTGTTCCCAGCGGCGAACAAAAGTCCCTGTGCCGTGCGCACAGTGGAAAAGCATGAGTTCCAGGGTGCGAGTGGTGCCGCTGTCCTTTTTGTGTGTGATGGAGCGTGACCACCAACATGTAGACGCGTGTCGCCACGCCAGCAATTGTCGCTTATGGCAGCCCGATAGGCGCACAGTTCAATCCCATTCTTTACGCCTTTCCTCCGAAAGCGCGACACGACCTTCCCTGCCCATTACGCCCGCAGACCCATGATCGCACAATTGCTTTTCCGGGGAGCAGTGCAGCGGGCGGCCGTTGTATCAAAACTGCCATCGAATTAAAGATGCATGAGAAGAACAGGAAGCGTGAATGGGTGTAAGGTCAGACAGGAGGCATGTCATGTGTGTGTTCCTCATCAATCATTAACGAGAGCTGCTGACTTTTCCGTGCCGGCCGACCCGTGGGTCGGCGAACGGCGGCGAGCGTCGCACCACATGTCTCTGTGGCGGAAAGATACGGCCTTCTAAAGTGGCACGTTATGCGATTAAAGGTGGCATGTGGAGATGGCGTGGGCTGAAGGAGAGCGCGTTCGGCAGATCCGACAAATGCGGTCCTGTCGACTTGGCGGTTGTGTCACTGGTTATTATTGGTCATTGTCCACTTTGTGGTTTTGACCTTCTGGCTGCCATAGCATTCTGTAATAAGGTGACATTTGCTGGCCACATTCCACGTAAATGTCATATGCTCCAGGGGCGGTCAACGAGCAGGGAAATGCGCCGTCGCGAGTTGTTTGTCGAAATCAAAACCAGCTATTACGAAATACCAGGTATTTGGTGCGGGTGACGAGACCTGTCTTGTTTTCCCTCTTCCCCTTCAGATCATCGTCCTGTGGAACTGCGACAAGCCTCTGCCCGCCAAGCAGCGCTGGCCCGCCACCTCAGTGCCCGTCATCGTCATCGAGGGAGAGAACAAGGTAAGCACCCCCCCCCCCGGTCGCCTCAAAGGTGCAATCACTATCCCTTCCAATTACGCCGCCTCACCTTCCTCACCATTCCTCAAGAAATCGCCGAGCTACTGTATCCCGCCACGATTGCCCCACTCCGAGAGTTTCGGGGAGTTAATGGGTTTCGATTTGCGCCGCACTGATTCCATTAAAAGGGACAGTTTGTGTGGTTTTAATTAAGGCTCAGTAATGGGAATAATATACACTGGAGGGGGGGGGGGGGGCGTGACTGAAAGGATCATGCACGTTGTTAGGAAAGATAAGGAGGCAATAATGGGTAAGTGCATATGCATAGTATCATTTATTTATGTCGATGCATTTACTGCTGTTTATTCATTATGTCAAATATCCAATTAACTGAGCAAGGCTGTGTGGAGAAATAAGTTACAGTTGAGTTGTGACCCACTGTAACGACTTGAACAACAAATACATCGAAGCTGTTTGATGTTTCGATCTTTCGTAGTACTGCAGGCATCTCAAAACTCACAATGACTAAGTCTACATTTATTCAAATGTGTCTTTAGGGATGCAACTGAACCGTCGCCTCTGCTACGCGCCGATTACTCAGTATCGATTGTTTGGCCCTTCAGATTCAAAGAGTGACGTAGAACCAATGCCCATCCGTGGCGATGTCTTCACATTACCTTTTTCAGTCCCCCGACGTTCTTACTTCACTGGGAAGAGGACAGCTCATCGGCAAAACTACGCACTGTGAGCAAAGGTTTAGAAAGACAACGATGTGCATATCAATTTCTGTTTTGTTTCGCTTTATGTCAGTTAACCCTTCAGCCATGAAGCCGAGCCCTGAGCCGTGGCATTTATTATGACAGCCGTCTTAGTCTTTCACGCTCTAGTCTCTGCCTTGCGGGGGGCTTTCTGTGTTCCTCTCCGCTTCCCCGTGACCTCTCTGTGTACATGTCAAAGGTCAGACGCGGACACACAGGCTGATGTTTGCCGGATCTGAGCTCGGTTTAGGCAATATTCAAAGCGCGTGTTCAAGGCTATTTCGGAGGAAGCAAGGGGGGGGGGGGAGTTGTCCGTCTGTATTCCCAGACATGAGACCTATCCACCGCCGTCCTTTCCCCTCTCGCTCGTGAGGACTTAACTTCACCTGCCAATCAGAGGAAGTGTTTCCCCACATCAGTGTCAGTCACCCGGTTGGTAGGCTGGGCTCATGGTTTACCTCTCCCTGTGGCTCCGAGTGGGTTATTCCGAGCTGCCAATCAGAGCAGTGTGTCTGTGTGTGCGGGTAAGCAGGCTGCCCGTGGTTTGTTGTGGTTGTGGCGTGTTTACCATGGCGAGCCAAGCTGTGTTCCTCCACCCCACAGAGGGCGAGGGAAGGAGAGAAGCATCATTTTTCATCTCTCTGCTGCCACTTTACTGTTTATCCCCTCTCTTTCGCTTTCTTTCCCATTTTCCATCTCTTAAAGTGATTTAAATTTCTCATTTTTTATTCTGTCATTCTGTTATTCTCCTGTCAGGAGTTCAATGTTGTTTTCAGCTCATTTCATTTCCAAAATTCCTTTTTGTGCTATTGACCTAGGATTTTCACTCACACAAAATACCAGCCCCTCCCTGACTAAAAATAACACCTTTAATAGCACATGTATATGTAAATATATATTTCCCCACATGCTTGTAGTACCTCCAGATTTCCAGGAGAGAGAAAAAAAGAACATATGACTTAACTGCCCTTAAAGGTATTTGTAGCACTGACTCTCACTTCGTCTCGTATACTCGTATAAAATAAATAAATGATTGGAATCCAAAGTGAAAAACAAAACAAAAAAAATATTTTCACTGGGTGACAATGAAGTTTATTTACACTTAATAAAACATACATGTGTATTGATCAAAACTGAAAATAGTCACTAAAAATGCGCCATGAGCTCCTGATTGAGTAGCTTTAAGCGGCAAGTGTTCTTCCTTCCATCCACCCCTCCCTCATCCTCTTGTCTCTCTGGCACGGTGACCAAAAAAAGCAGGTTTATTACTGTCGGTTCTAAGCCAGGTGAGAGTCCCAGCGGCGCTCAATATGGCTTACACACACACTTGTGCTCCTCCTGTCCTTTCTCCTCACGTCTCCTCTGCCGCTGTCCCCTTTTAGAAGCGAGGTGAAGTGCCGGAGGCGGATTCCTCCCCTAAGAGCTCACATTCCTGGAGAGCACCAGGAAGCCCCCGGGCTAATATGTGTCGCATTTGTAACATTACAAACCATCAAGGGGGGGGGGGGTTAAAACACCAGCCTCTCGTCCTCTCGGTCGCTTTTTTATATATATTTTTTTGCTATTCGACACTTTCACCTCACCCGTCTCGTGACCTGCTCTCTCCTCTCCTCTCCTCCCTCGTTAGTATTCTCCGCGACGCGCTCCGGCGGTAAACAAGTGCCAAACGTTGAGAGAAGAGATGAGATTGTTTGGTTCCTCCCTTTATGCCCGCAGGAGATTACAACAGTGAGAGACTAATGATGAGAGGGCGGGGGGGAGCCTCGCGTTTTCTCTCCGCTTCTCCTGGCCCGTGAACAAAGCTGTCGCTCACCCCCTGAATATGAGCGACAGTCAAAGCGTTCAGCGGACGCTGGCGGGTCTGGTGGGGTTTTTTTGGGAGGGGAAGAGAGGAAGATGACCGACAGCTGGCATCAGTTCTGAACGCACACGTCGGGGCTCTGCCGACTGTGCTCAAGTGGAAGAACAGTGAGTGCGTAGTGAAAAGAAAAGAAATCATCGCCATATGTCAATATTCAAACCATTGTGACTGATTGGATGATTGACCACCATATTGGTCTGGATAGGAATCTTCCAGCATTTATCAGATGAATATATTCATGAAATGTGCCTTTTTTTTTTTATCCACGTTTTTAACGAGACATATTGTTCATGATTTTTTATTATTATCCCTATTTAGTACCCTTCGATCAGCACACGAGTGACACATTTTTATTGCTAGTTAAAAAATGTAATCAATAAAACTAGTGTGTGCTTGTGAAATAATCCTGTTTTTAAATGGGTCTGAAAGATCATTTGAAAATATGTTTTATCATCTTTATAAAGGAAAATAGCTATACGTTATCAGATATAACTGATGGAATGAAACGAATGACCAGCAAAAATATTATTATTATTATTATTTTTTTACTGTATTTTTGGACTTTTCCTTGAATTACCCAATTTGTGAACGAATAAGCCTAGGTGTCAAATATTAAGTGGCTGTAGTTTTTCCAAAAAACATTTCCTGCATCCCTCTCCCTTTAGTTTATCGTGAACGTTTTTCTTTTGTTGTTGTTTTTTATATAATGCACCCTGCCGGCAGGATTTATGAAGATTTAGACCTTTTTGTCGGGGACCTTTATTAGCTACAGGGGTGGGTGGGAATATTAAGTCGGATCATGAGCATCTGCAATCATTACAGCATCAGTACATTCATTGGTTATTATCAGTTACAGATGTAGACTTGTCCTGCCATTGTAATGCATTGCTGCAGCCTGTCGTGCTTATATGTAGATATTTCACTTCTAATACACATTATTGACTAAACGTCTTTCGCTGTCAGATTTTACAATTTTATGAGCCTGTGCACACTAATTAAGGCACCCACTGTAATGAAGGCACAGTGTGTTAACAGATAAGATGGTTTTACACAGCCTGTGGGTAAAGTGAAGCCTTTTTCATGGATCTTTCTTGTTGTGTGTTGCTGCCCTCGGCTGTAGAAGTGACACGTGTAGGCATGTAGAGAGTGAGGTCAGGCCAATGCAGGTGTTTATAGAGGAAAGCGGTTGACACTGAATATTCTTACAGGGAAATGAAGAAAATCTCTTTTTGGAAGCGATATATGTTTTGAAAGAACAGTCGAGGTCTGTTTTTTAAGAGCTTAGCTGAGTAACGGGCTTTCCTGACTGTGTTTGCGTGTTTACGCGTATGGATTGTTTTTGTGTGTTTGCACCCGTTAGAGCTATTTATTTATTAGATGCTTCTTGCGTGTGGGTGGTTCAGTGTGAGCACATCCAGTTTACAACAGTTGACTTCTCCGCAACGGGAAGACCAAAGACTTCCTGTTTAAATGGAGAGAAGCTGTTCAGCCCTCCATCCACCCACCAGGCCCCCGGCCTCCATCACACTCTCTGCTTCCCGTAAATATCCGAGCGCTGTCATGTATTATACAATTTGGTTTCGCCCACCATTAAATATACATATTCTGTTTTTCGGCCGGCCGAGGAGACTAAAAAGGAAATCTTGGCCATGTGTGTAGCACACATGACTCAACGCTGCGTGCGCTTGTGAGCCTCTGCTGATCTGAAACAGACAGCTCTGCGGCAGCAACGGAGACTCGGACCAGCATTGTATCGCTGTGGAGCACAACAAGGAGCAGCATGCAGCAAAGAGTGGGATATTGGCGTTTCGCTCCATCCCTGTGTGCGCTGCCGTTGTCTCCACCGCATCCCAATGAATTTGCGAGGGACTATTCAAGGTGCCCACGGTAGATTTTGGCAGCAAACAAGAGTTTTTATTCTAAAATGTATCACGGATGAAGCACTAGAATGACCAGTGGAGCGCCTCTTGAAGTTGTGACTTTTGGCTGATGTCTAAAAATGGGATCAGTAATCAATAGTTGTTTACGGTACCAACGGTTCATAAGAATACTTAAATGTGAATGGATCATGATTAGTGACGTATCCAATGGACCGGTCAGCTCTCTGTTTTCCATCTTTTGAAAACCAGGTTGTGAATATAGTGGAACGTTCAACAACTGAAAAGATAATAAAAAATAAATAAAAAAAACCCAGTTAATGGAGACGGAAAACGGTGCTAAATGGAGAGAGAATATTGGCCGAGAAGAAACGCGACTTCAAGTGAATGCTAATGTGGGCCCAAGTAAGCATGCGTTAATGCATTAATATGTTTGCCCTGTCAACACAGGCCGTGACAAGCCACCGTTTACACCTCTATTAAAAAAAAGGGCAAATTGCACCTTTAAAGATGAAGCTAAAAGATTTTTAGATTCAACACCTCAACATTGATAGTTTGGTGAATACGCGGCGAGGGGGGGGGGCGATGTCGCCACATTTTCTCCTCGAGCCGTCTAAATGTGATCCGTCCAACCAAAGGATCACAAGTGAATGCTGTTTGCAACTCGCTGTGTCATTATTCGTAAACCCACTGTGCCGTGTGTCTGCCCTTGCAGGTGATGAGCAGCCGCTTCTTGCCTTATGAGACCATCGTGACCGACGCTGTCCTCAGCCTGGACGAAGACACAGTGTTGTCCACCACAGAGGTATCTTGCGATTTGATAAAGCAGAGTGGAAGGGGAGACTCTTTACTCTGCACTGTCTACCCCCCCCCGCCCCCCCCCCCCCTCCCTCCCTCTCTCTCTCTCTCTGCCTCAGAAGTTGTGTCCTCCTGAGACCAAACAAAGTTGCCTGCCGTCTCCATGCACTGACTCTCTGATTGTATTCGCTATCTTTTTTTTTTATCTGTGTCTGTGTCCCCGGTGTTTTTCGAGCTACCGCTCTGCAGCGTGACTCGTAAATCGCTTAAACCGCTCGCAACTCCTCTCTCGCAGAGCCGTTGCATTTGCCCTCTTCTCATCTGTCACTCTTGCTCCTTTTTTACCTCCGCCCCCCCCGGCTGCCAATATAGTGTTGTACCCCTGTCTAAAATAGTGGTACAACATAACATAGTAACAACGAAACGCTTTAGTATTTACATACCTCATACATTACAGTTAATTATAATTTAGCTGTTAAAGATAATAAAGCCGTTTATTACAAAATATTAACATTTTTTGAAGTATAGCCGTCTGTATCATGTCACAATATGTCATTTCGACACCTTCTTCTCCCCAGGTGGACTTTGCCTTCACTGTCTGGCAGAGTTTTCCGGAGCGCATCGTTGGTTACCCTGCTCGCAGCCACTTCTGGGACAGCAACAAGGAGCGCTGGGGCTACACGTCCAAATGGACCAACGACTACTCCATGGTGCTGACCGGGGCCGCCATCTACCACAGGTATGACATTTTACAGAATGGATGTGACTCCCGGTTGTCCCCGTTTCTCCCGTGAGCTTCTGCTTGGCAGCTGTTTGGTTTTCATATGAAAAAAATAGGAAGTGTTTATTTATTCTAGTCATCCCTCTATTCCTTTATTTCTGATTTATGCCCTATTTAATTATTCTTCTGCTCAGCTCAGGTTTATTCCAATCGCACTAGTCGCCATTGAGCTCCTATATATTGTGTTTAATTGTGTTGCTGTTTGTGGGGCTCTCAGTTTCAAAAAGGTCGGTGACCCCCGCCGTACAAATTCAGATTTTCAGGTGTGATGTTCTTTGTAGCACGGCCTCAGGAAACAGCGTTTCTGCTCCCGGTGCGTTTTATCCAAAATGTCAGTTTGTCTGCTCCGCCGTGTTCCTGCATTTGTTTAAACCGCGACCCTGTCGGCTTTAATGTGGCTGCACTCAGCCATGATGGGAGCGGTCCATTAATCTGAAGTCGGCCAATCACTGCAGTCGACCGCTTTATCGCTTTCAATGAGTCCATCGTTCAGTTATTCAATCCATCCAGGGACTTGGAAGAATTACCGTATTTTCCGCACCATAAGGCGCATCTTGTTATAGGGCGCACCTTCAATGAATGGCCTATTTTAAAACTTTTTTCACATACAAGGCGCACTGCCTCATAAGGCGCATAGAACAGAAGCTAGTGGCTGGGCGTCTCTTCATAAACCGAAAGCACCAAGAAGGACCGCCTCTAAAATCATTAATATTAAGTTCGCCGGCTAGCACTCTAGCCGTCATTCGGATAGTGACTGTAGAGACGCTCCTACTTGCTGCTTTCTGTTCAACAACCCACTCCTCGAGTTTGTCCTCGAACTGTGGCCATCTCGCATTGTTGCCTCGGAAACTCTGTTGGGTCTTCTTAACTTTGCGCAGGTCATCTTATTGTTTCCTCCACTTCCGTACCATTGATTCGTTAACATTAAATTCTCTCGCTGCTGCTCTATTACCATGATCTACTGCGTGACTGACAGGGACTGGAATTCCTCTTTATCGTGCTTAGAGCTGTTACTTCGGCGACGCCCCCGGACTACGGTAGCCATGATTTACCATAATAACCATATAAAAGGCGCATCGGATTATAAGGCGCACGGTCGGCTTTTGAGAAAATTGAAGGCTTTTAGGTGCGCCTTATAGTGCCGAAAATACGGTAGTTAGTTGCAATGCAAAGTCTCTGCAATTCCACAAACATATGGAAATAAAAGCACCAAGGAGGACCGCCTCTAAAATCATTAATATTAAGTTCGCCGGCTAGCACTCTAGCCGTCATTCGGATAGTGACTGTAGAGACGCTCCTACTTGCTGCTTTCTGTTCAACAACCCACTCCTCGAGTTTGTCCTCGAACTGTGGCCATCTCGCATTGTTGCCTCGGAAACTCTGTTGGGTCTTCTTAACTTTGCGCAGGTCATCTTGTTGTTTCCTCCACTTCCGTACCATTGATTCGTTAACATTAAATTCTCTCGCTGCTGCTCTATTACCATGATCTACTGCGTAAATGACAGGGACTGGAATTCCTCTTTATCGTGCTTAGAGCTGTTACTTCGGCGACGCCCCCGGACTACGGTAGCCATGATTTACCATAATAACCATATAAAAGGCGCATCGGATTATAAGGCGCATGGTTGGCTTTTGAGAAAATTGAAGGCTTTTAGGTGCGCCTTATAGTGCCGAAAATACGGTAGTTAGTTGCAATGCAAAGTCTCTGCAATTTCTGATGGGTTTCAAATCAGTTTGTAGTTTTGTGTAAAGTATTCTTCTTTTCAATCAATCTTGAATAGGGCTGTGACATTACATGTTTGAATGACTGATTCCAGACATCTAGTCATTTGACATAGACGTTTGTTTTGTCTGATCAACATTGAAAAGATAATATAATAATGTCATGGCTAAATATTATTCCAAATTATAGCATTTTAGAAACTGGGCGAAAGGAATATTTCTCATTTTAGTCTGAAAATGTATGGATAAAAGTGGCAATTTTTCACTGCTGTCGTTTGACTGTCTGAAAAAAACAAAATATAGTTTAATTCCTTATCTTGAATATGCTATATTTGTCTCTAGTAGAATCTGCGAGCATATCCTTTTCAAGTGGACAACAGCCACACACATAATTTTTTTATTTTATTTTTTTTAAACTCTTCAACCGGTTGCTATGGAACTGTGTTTTTTGCCACATATATGCAGAAAAGGAATTTGTTGGAAGTTTTTCGATAGGTGTTGATATTGATTTTCAATTTGGTTTAAGTCTCCCACAGAAACAGGGAGTGTTTTGCAAGCATGTTTATAGGCTTTATAGACCATTTTTACTTTCCGTCCCTCCCCTCTTGTTATTCGGACTCATTTTTATTTTTTAATCTTCTCTGGGTGCCAGGTATTACCATCATCTGTACACCAGCTACCTGCCCACCAGTCTGAAGAGCATGGTGGACCAGCTGGCCAACTGTGAGGACATCCTGATGAACTTTCTGGTCTCCGCTGTCACCAAGCTGCCTCCAATCAAGGTCACACAGAAGAAACAGTATAAGGAGACCATGATGGGACAGGTGAGCCTCCACTGAATTTCCTCCCGTGACAGGATTTCTGTCAATTTGTGTTTGGTATAGGACGATTGAAAGGGCTGACGATACAAAAGTAGGTCCTAGATTTAGGAGTCCTAGAGTTATTTTCTCCATGAAAGAAAACTTTGCTACGGGAAATGATCATTTTACAACCTTGTAAAACATATATTTTGTAATTCTGCTTTGTATATATTAGCCAGTGTTCATTTCTTCCCATCGTGTGGGTCACGTTTTATCTTACACCGTGAAATATTGTTGTTAAACGTCTTTTGTGAGAACCTTGAGTAAATCGACAGTTACTAACAATGAAACGACAAAAACACAGGAAGTGTCAGTCTGAAAACATAACACCAAAACTAAGTAAGGATTTTCTTTTTTTGTCACAGCGGCTCATGTTAGGTTATGAATTCATGAAAGAATGCAGAGCATTGATGTACACCTTTTGCTGAAATGTCTCCTTCCATTCAGTTAAACCCATGTGACCGTTTATTTTGAGCTATTTCATCTGTTCATTTATACATTTGAAATTAATTATTTATTCATTATTTCTATTTAACAATTTTTTAACTATATTTAGAGTTCCCTGCTCACTTACTGTTGGGGACACTGAAGTGAAACTTTGAATGCCAGTTTTTTGTGACCATGCATGGTATGAAAATCAGTAACCCCCCCCCCTTCTTCCACTTGTAAGAACCCCCCCCCCCCCCCCCCCCGCCAGTCTTCGAGGGCGTCCCGCTGGGCCGATCCAGACCACTTTGCTCAACGGCAGACCTGCATGAACAAGTTCGCCAGCTGGTTTGGCGCCATGCCGCTGGTCCACTCCCAGATGAGACTGGACCCCGTCCTGTTTAAGGACCAAGTGTCCATCCTCCGAAAGAAATACAGGGACATCGAGAGGCTCTGACAGGACCGGCGCCCCCTCGGGGGAGACCCCGCGCAGGGGGAGGCGCGAGAGACTGACTCAGTGGAGAGAACAGGTAGTAGGACTATCGCAGGGCGGACGAGCGACGCAGCTCCGTCTTCCACTCAGCACATTGCCAATGACCACAGCGCTGTTGCTGCCAGGACTTGACGCGGAACGGGAGGAGTAGGAAGCAAGCAGATGGCGTTTGGATTTATATAAAAAAAACGCAATCACGGACGGACAAAGAGGAGTACACAAACTGGCAGAGAAGCCAGACAGTTCTGTAAGTTTCACGAACGTGCAAACGCACAGCGCGCACTACTGACGACGAGGACTCTTGAATAGAATATTTTTTTTTGTACAACACGGACAAGGGCGACGATGACTTTCCTGCTCTCGCGGCACATGTACAGGACGGTAGGAGAGGGAAGGTGTCCGTGATCGCAAACCTGGCAACCCCAGCCGCCATTCACCCTACCGGTGGCCCCTAGCAACCCCCGTCTGCATCAGGACATAATAATGGACTCACGCTTTATAACCATGGAAGCCCCTGTTCTTTATTTGATTTTATTTCATTGGTGCATCGTCGGTTGTAATGTTTCCTTTTTCCAGGCAGAAAACCTTCACGGCCTGTTATCGCGCCGTGTTCACAGAGACGCAGCTGTTATTTTCTGATATGCTCGGCTTTTACGTCACACACCCTTCAGCCTCAAATAGGAAAGCATCCCGTTAGCCCTATCTTTGGTTCATTCCTTGATGTGGCGATATTGCTTTTCTGATGGTCTATCTGCTTCTCTGCTGACACTTGAGATAAGTTGGAGAAACATTATGTTTCATATCCCATTTTCCCCTCGTACTCGTGGCATTTGTGCTGTTCTTATCTTTTCTTCCACTTACTTTCATCATCTTTTATTACCCCCCATCGAACTTTTCGTTCTTCTGACTGAGTGTGTGCACGCATGCGTGTGTGAGCGTGTTGTGTGTGTGTGTGTGTTCAGAGCCTTGAAAAGTTGGCTCATCCAACCATAAGCTCAAGCGGAGTACATTTTCCCTCCGTCGGAATGAGCGAAATGAACATTTCTGGATGAAATGGAGCGGAACATTCGAACACAAACTTGTCTCATCCATTTCTTTTCTTTTTTTTTTTCCTTTCCCTTCCCTTCCCTTCCCTTCCCTTCCCTTCCTTTCTTTTCCTTTCCTTCCTTCGCAACCTCAGAGAAAAGCCATCCTTACGGGGGGAGAAAAGTTTCATTCCTTAGCCGGTCTTTTGATGACCGGCGACATTTCCCAGGAGTCCTTCGAGAGAGAGTTTTTTTTTTTTTTTTTAACACTGAGCGCATCAGTGCCATCCTGACGTCAGGGTCTGCCTTTAAAATTGTTTTATTGCACATCACGCTGCCTACAACCGTTTGGGATGCCTCGATGCTCTCCCGTTGAAATATTCTAGTCATCAGTCTGACGTGGCTCTCATGCCGCGGCAATTCCCCACCCCTCGTCCGTGACATATCAGAGAGCCCCATAGCCATTAAATTGACAAAAGGTTTTCCCCTCCATTTGTCAGGCAGAGATATGTTTGGGCTTCAATTAGGTGGGCCTATTTCATTTGGAGTGCCCCTTGTTATTCCCTGGGGACACGCTGTTGATGAAACATTACGGACCATTGTGTTTTCGGAAGCGGTGACCCACAAACATGACCTGCTGGTTAATGCTAGCCTTGGGAAGAAAGTGCCCCCCCCCCCCCCCCCCCCCCCCCCCCGTCTCTTATACACATCCCCACCTGGTTGCCACACGAAACTGGCTGACAATTTTGCACCTTAAATGACCTAAGAGGTATTGGGCGACCAGATCAAAATGCTACAATAAGCCTTCAAGACATTGAATTTAACATTTCTTACTCTCGGGGCTTTCTGAGCGCGTTTCTGCTCGCCTGTTTCGTTTGCAGATGCCAGGGGGAAAAAAAAGAAAAAACACAGCGTGCCGCAAGTGGCCTTTCTGTGAGGCGGGCATTCAGCGCCATGTCTCAGCCGAGGCTTTTCATCGTTAGTGATCATCGTCATTGATTATGTTCAGCGAGTTATGTCAAACTTATTGTGAAGCCTTGACAGTGTTACAAAGGTGTCATGTTTCCCTCCTACGGCCCTCCTGTTTCCGCATATCGTATCAAGCATGTTTTGTCCCCTCACGCCATTTTTTTTTTTTCATATATTTGTAATCACATTCTGGGACTATTATTTTTGTTATATTTTTGTTGTTTGCCGGGAGAGATTTATGATCCGTTTAGTCCCAACAAAATGTGTTCAATCATCTACGGCATGTGATTCTGGGGGAAAACATATTCCTCACTCAGTCTGCATCTGGTCCCTATTTCCTCCTCTGAGAATCGTTTTGTTTGAATCCAGATCAAGCATTTTATGTCTGATTGTTTGAATCCCTGTTGTTGATCATCTCAAGAAAACCACGTCCCCCAGCTTTGCAACAAAACAAAAAAAAGAACACACCACCCATTTCAAATCCCTCCAACTTTCAGCACTGTACATAGACATATTTATTTTTTGGGGGGGTAAAAAAAAAGAAATTTTTGCCATTTGAGATGCAGTGGCGAGAACATAAGACTGATCCCGCATCGCTGAGGGGAGTTAACGGTATTTATTCATTTTATTTTAAACACGCTGTGCACATTAATCCACACCGATGCCGATATATACCAATATTATGTTTCACTCTGCGCCGGGTTTCCAGGGAGGCATCCATCACACTCGCTTCACTTCCTAATACAGAACTCCCTGAGGGAGAGGACATTTTCCGCAGGCGTAGTATTGGGGTTGAAACTCCTGAAAAGATTGCATACGCCAGTGATCTAGGATCGGATTGGGCTGCACCATCTTGGCTCTCCATGGGAGTCAAATTGCTAAGTCCAGATAAAGACTATGCCAGCTGAAACATGGAAAATAATAAAGCAGCTGGTCCCCTTAAACAGATGGGGAAACATTTTTAGATTCTGTGGTAACATCTTCCCCCACACTACAATAATGAGTGTGGGGCTCTTAGACAGTTGTATTTAAATTGGCTTTTTCACAGCGTGGTTTCAGGTCAGTGAAATTGGCAACAGGAAGCTTCTGCTGGCGCGCTCTGTAACTACAGACGTGGAGTCGAGAGTGTGATGGATGTTGGTTAAGCCACAGGCAAAAGCTCTGCATCCACTTGAACGCCGGTCATTGGATCAGGAGGAACATTATGCAAGTTTTCATTGTGTGCTTCAACCCCGATGGAAGGTTTACCCAAAATGTTCTACCCGGTTAATTTGTCACAAGTGACGGCGACATTTGCTCTGGAAACGAGTCTGTTCTTAATTTGTGCCTTCTGTCAACATTTGTTTTTATGTTTTGTTTTTTGACGTGCCCGAGCACGGCCTAGTCGAGGCTATTTCCAGTAGACAGGCATCAGCAGCACCATGTGCAGGGCCTGAACAGCCCTGGCTTCTTACACTGGATGAGACACAGCTTCCATTCTCCTATTGTAAACACCCCCGTTTTCATCTCTGTGTTTGGACACTGTTGCTAAGTCGACCACGCATGACCACTTCCCGTTGGGGATTATTTATCAGTGATTGGCCGCATCACAATCGGCAGTAATATCTGTCGATCTGTAAGGATTGTCCTGATGCCTTCTCCTCCCTCCTACCTTGTAATTAACAGAAGACTTTTATAGGGGTCACAAATGAAATAGATAAATACCAATTTTGTAAGAATGATTTATAAAAAAATAAATAAACTCATATTTGATGATAACTGCATCTACTTTAGTCCTTTAATATATTTGTATTCTGACTGTCTTTGAAGAAAACTATTTTATTTAAACAGTAAAAGTGCATTTCGTGAAGAAAATGCAGTGTGAATATATTTTGACGTATGTTTACATTTTTAACTTTTTGATTTCTCGCATTTTTGATGTGTTTTTTTTATATTTTTTGCCAATTTTGGCAGAATACTGTTTTATGACGTTATCTGTGAATTGTTGGACCACATAATCTGGTGCAACAATTCATAAAACATAAAAGTATCGTTGTATATAACGCATATAGTGTCCAAAATATATATATTTTTGATAAAAAATCATTTACAATTGTGGAAAACATGATACTATTACGTATTTTGTAACATTTTAGGAAAACATATTATACCAATGAAGTTTTTTCACTTTTTTTTCTTTATTTAAAGTTTAGTTTTTTTGTTTTGTTTCACTTTTGATGTTTCTGGATGTTCTAAACCACATTCTATACTATGACGTTTTAGGTTAAAAACGACACACTACACTATTATTATACTTTATGGTATAGAATGGTACTTTTTTGACATTTTGATATTTTTTTAGTTTTTTTAAAACATACAGAATTTCTATTTTTGCTTATTAGTGTGCTTTCCAAAATTTGAGCAATATCATCACAGTATAGTTTTTAATGACTAAAAATGTGTAAAGCTTTAAAATTTGATTTTTTTATTTATTTTTTTGGATACCATACTATACTATGATGTTTTTTTAGTTTTGTTTAACTTTTGTTCACTTTCTTTTTCACCTCCACCATATATTTGCGTTTTTCTGCGGAGCTATGCATGTTTGGAGGTTTTTTAAATCTTTATACATTTTAAACATTTTTGGATGACCACTATATTGTGAATACTGACATTTTTTGTCAAATTTTGTATTACATACTATACTATGTTTTTTTGTCCCCCTTTTTGACGAAAAACTATACTATGCTGACATTTTTTATCATTATTATTATTTCTGACATAGCTATGCATGTTTGAAGAGTTTTTTGACATTTTTGACATTTTTGGACGACATACTATACAGTGACGTATTTTATATTTTGACGTGTTTTTCACCTTTTTTTTTTTTTTGCACATTTCTGATGTTGCTATGCATTCTTGAAGTGTTTCAATTCTTAATTTTGGAACGACAAACTTTATGAAGTTTTTGTCAAATTTCGTACAACATACTATAGTATGTTCGTAATATAGTAAGTATATTAGTCCTATAGTAAGTCATTTTTCACTACATACTTTTTGCGCAAATTCAACGTTTTTTTTCTTCAAATTTTGGACAACAAAAAAGTCCCCAAAAACGAGCACCTATACACTTTTTTAAATTTATTTTCGCACCTACCCTATTTTTAAGCCCTGCCGATGCTGCTGTGCAAGTATCGAGTGTTTTCGACATGTTAAAAAATTTTGAATTTTGTGAGGCTATAGTAAGGTGTTTTTTTTTCAAATTTTGGACGTCAAAAAAATCCCCCAAAACTAGCACCTATACACTTTTTTCAATTTATTTTCGCACTACCCTATTTTTAGGAAATGCAGATAATTCTGTGCGAATTTAGACCGTTTCGACATGTTTGAATATTTGGAATTTTTGGCCCGAAGGTAAGGCGTTTAGGGCGGTAAGGTTTTTTTTTTCAAATTTTGGACGGCAAAAAAGTCCCTAAAAACTAGCACGTTTACACTTTTTTCACTTTATTTTCGCACCTAACCTATTTTTAAGCCCTGCCGATGCTGCTGTGCGAGTTTCGAGTGTTTTCGACATGTTTGAAAATTTGGAATTTTTGGCCCGAATGTAAGGCGACTTTTTTGCAAATTTTGGACAGCAAATAATCCCCAAAATCTAGCACGTTTACACTTTTTTCACTTTATTTTCGCACCTACCCTATTTTTAAGCCCTGCTGATGCTTCTGTGCGAGTTTCAAGTGTTTTCGACATGTTTGAAAATTTTGATTTTTTGGCCCGAAGGTAAGGCAATAGTAAGGCGATTTTTTCAAATTTTTTACGTCGAAAAAGGCCCCAAAAACTAGCACCTATACACTTTTTTTAATTTATTTTCGCACCTACCCTATTTTTAAGCCCTGCTGATGCCTGTGCGAGTTTCAAGTGTTTTCGACATGTTTGAAAATTTTGATTTTTTGGCCCGAAGGTAAGGCTATAGTAAGGCGTTTTTTTCAAATTTTGGACGACAAAAAAGTCCCCAAAATCTAGCACGTTTACACTTTTTTCAATTTATTTTTGCACTACCCTATTTTTAGGAAATGCAGATAATTCTGTGCGAATTTCGAGTGTTTTCGACATGTTTGAAAATTTGGAATTTTTGGCCCGAAGGTAAGGCGTTTAGGGCGGTAAGGGTTTTTTTTTCAAATTTTGGACGTCAAAAAAGTCCCCAAAAACTAGCATATATACACTTTTTTAAATTTATTTTCGCACCTACCCTATTTCTAAGCCCTGCCGATAATGCTGTGCGAGTTTCGAGTGTTTTAGACATGTTTGAAAATTAGGAATTTTTGGCCCGAATGTAAGCCGACGTTTTTCAAATTTTGGACAGCAAATAATCCCCAAAATCTAGCACGTTTACACTTTTTTGACTTTATTTTCGCACCTACCCTATTTTTAAGCCCTGCCGATAATGCTGTGCGAGTTTCGAGTGTTTTTGACATGTTTGAAAATTTTGAATTTTTGGCCCGAAGGTAAGGCTATAGTAAGGCGTTTTTTTTCAATTTTGTACGTCAAAAAAGTCCCCAAAAACTAGCACCTATACACTTTTTTAAATGTATTTTGGCACCTACCCTATTTTTAAGAGCAGCCGTTAATGCTCTGCGAATTTCGAGTGTTTTCGACATGTTTAAAAATTTTGAATTTTTGGCCCGAAGGTGAGGCTATATATAGTAAGGCGTATTTTTTTTTTTATTTTGGACGTCAAAAAAGTCCCCAAAAACTAGCACCTATACACTTTTTTAAATGTATTTTCGCACTACCCTATTTTTAAGAGCAGCCGTTAATCCTGTGCGAATTTCGAGTGTTTTCGACATGTTTGAAAAATTTGAAATTTTGGCCATAAGGTAAGGCTATAGTAAGGGTTTTTTTCAAATTTTGGACGTCAAAAAAGTCCCAAAAAACCAGAACCTATACACTTTTTTTAATTTATTTTCGCACCTACCCTATTTTTAAGCCCTGCTGATGCTGCTGTGCGAGTTTCGAGTGTTTTTGACATGTTTGAAAATTTTGAATTTTTGGCCCGAAGGTAAGGCTATAGTAAGGCGTTTTTTTTCAGTTTTTTACGTCAAAAAAGTCCCCAAAAACTAGCACCTATACACTTTTTTTAATTTATTTTCGCACCTACCCTATTTTTAAGCCCTGCTGATGCTGCTGTGCGAGTTTCGAGTGTTTTCGACATGTTTGAACATTTTGAATTTTTGGCCCGAAGGTAAGGCTATAGTAAGGCGTTTTTTTCAAATTTTTACGTCGAAAAAGGCCCCAAAAACTAGCACATATACACTTTTCTAAATCATTTGGCACCTACCCTATTTCTAAGCCCTGCCGATAATGCTGTGCGAATTTCGAGTGTTTTCGACATGTTTGAAAATTTGGAATTTTTGGCCCGAATGTAAGGCCACTTTTTTCAAATTTTGGACAACAAAAAGTCCCCAAAATCTAGCACGTTTACACTTTTTTCACTTTATTTCGCACCTACCCTATTTTAAAGCCCTGCCGATGCTGCTGTGCGAGTTTCGAGTTTTTTTCCGACATGTTTGAAAATTTGGAATTTTTGGCCCGAAGGTAAGCCCATACTAAGGCGTTTTTTTTTCAAATTATGGACGACAAAAGAATCCCTAAAAACTAGCACGTTTACACTTTTTTCACTTTATTTTCGCACCTACCCTATTTTTAAGCCCTGCCGATGCTGCTGTGCGAGTTTCGAGTGTTTTCGACATGTTTG